>VONZ01000714.1:167500-382118 GCA_012976165.1 Labeo catla | reverse complement strand
AGTCGGAATGTTTTGCGAATAGAGAGAGTCGGAATGTTTTGCGAATAGAGAGAGTCGGAATGTTTTACGAATAGAGTCGTAGCAATTGCGAGATTAAAGCTATATTTTGAGAGTATTCTAGCCTATTGCGCATGCAAATGGCCTGGAAAAATCTAAGATTGCAAGATTAAAGTTGTAATATTTCGAGAATAACGCTGAAATTATAAGAATAAAGTCTAAATTACGAGTGTAAGGTTGAAATGTTTAGAGAATAATGTTGAAATTACGAGAATTATTTCGTAGCAATTACTAGATTCATAATCAAATCTAATATTTCGAGAATAGAGTCGAAATGTTTTGCGAATGGAGTCGGAATGTTTTGCGAATGGAGAGAGTTGGAATGTTGAGTCGAAATTACGAGAATAAAGTTGAAATACTAGAAGAATAAAGTAGAAATACTACGAGAATAAAGTCTAAATGTTTTGAGAATAAAGTTATAATATTTTGAGAGTATATCCTAGCCTATTGCGCATGCAAATGGCCCGGATTGGGAGATATTCTCAGCTTTCAAATTCTGTCTCTTTAATATGATATGACAGATCGCTGTATTCGCCTCAGTTTAAGCGGCATGTATGTCTTTTCCAATTACAATAAAGAGACATTCGTTTCATTAAATTAGGCTTTTTCATGCCGTCTAATGTTCCTTCACTTTTATATCTTGCTATAAACTTGAAATAAACACATTTATAATTTGTATTTCGTGATAAGATTGAAAGAATTTGAAAACTGAGCTGTGTTATATTAAAAGCAACAAAGCACAAAATGATTGCGATTACTGGGTCTGGCGTGCTACAAATAATGAATGGAAGACGTTAAATATTATGTCCAATCATTTACTGTATTATACCGTGAATAAAACAGCTTGTGAATAGTCACTTCACGTTATATAGCCTACCTCAGAAAGACAACAATATAACTTTGTTAATGAGTTGGAGTCTACTTCAGCCTTTAGAACACATGTGAGGAATGAAAGAATGGATGCCGCAGACGTTTTTGCGGAGTAGGTGGTAGAATTTTCACAAAGAAAACAGTAGCTTATAATTTAATGAGTTGATTCACATGAACACAGTGATCTGTCACGCCACATTAAAGAGCTTGAAACACAATATTGTAAGACACATAGTTTATATTTTGCTATAAAACTGATTTTGAAAGCTGAGACTTTGTTTTATGTTAAAAATACGAAAAGCACAAAGGCACATTGGGGGACTGTCACACTACAAATAACAAATGCAGTTGAAAACATATACAAATATTTCTAAGCATACTGTCCCTGTTAGTATAACACATGGTATGATTTCTGCTAATAATCCTACACATATCTGTAGTATTAAAAAGGGTTGAATAAGGGAGCTATGGTGGCCCCAAAAGGAATGTCGATTGGGTGTGTGAGCTGATGTTGATATTAATCGGTTTCCGCGAGTCCTTAAAATTGACACTCACTTATCCCAGTAAGATGGTGCGACTGCTCGGATGCAACAATATTAAAATAAATTCCAGTGGCCTGGCAGCTTCTCCCAGTGCTCTCAATCCGGGCCATTTCTCATGCGCAATATAGGCTGTACTCTTAAAATATTATAACTTTCATTTTTGCGAAACAAAAATTCTTGAAACATTTCAACTTTTTTGTTGTAGTATTTTGGCTTTATTCTTGTAATATTTCGACTTTATTCTGAAAAAATTTAGTCTTTATTCTCGTAGTATTTCAACTTTATTCTCGAAACAGTTCGACTTTATTGTCATAATATTTTGACTTTATTCTTGAAATATTTAGACTTTTCTTGTAATATTTTGACTTTATTCTCAAAATATTTTGACTTTTTTCTCATAATATTTAGACTTCATTCTCTTATTATTTTGACTTTATTCTCAGTATTTCGACTTTATGCTCATAGTATTTTGACCAATGTTAAGAATAATTTTCTATTATTTTTTTATAATATTAATATTTAAATATTAACAATATAATAATAATAATAATAATAATAATAAATCATATTAATAATAATATAATATTAAATATTACTATTATAAATATTTTCTAATATTAATAATAATTAACTAATAATTTTCATAATATTTTGACTATTCTCATAATATTTCGGCTTTATTCTCGTAGTGTTTAGACTAATGTTAATAATTTTCTAATATTAATAATATTTTATAATATTTATAAATATTAATATAGTAGTAGTAGTAATAATAATCCAATATTAAATAATATTAATATGATATTAAATATTAGTATAATATTTTCTAATATTAATATTAATTTACTAATAATTTTCGTAATATTTTCACTTTATTCTCATAGTATTTCGACTTTATTCTTGTAGTATTTTGATTTTATTCTCAAAACATTTCAACTTTATTCTTGAAATATTTTGACTTTATTCTCGTAGCATTTAGACTTTATTCTCATAGTATTTTAACTTTATTCTTTTAGTATTTCAACTTTATTCTCGAAATATTTTGACATCTTAGATATTTTATTTTATTTAATTTTTAAAAAAAAATTTGTGACACTAAAACATCGTCGTAGTGCACACACTGCTAAGATACATTTAAATGCAAACACCATGTAAAAGTGAATTTTGCGTTCGATAACACTTTAACACTGTCTCAGAGTGGTGCATTGGAATACGTGAGTCCTGCGGACAAACCCTGACCCATCTAAGGCAAACCGAACTCGAGAGAGCTCCTCACAGATGGACTTTTTTTGGCCATTGCATCGTGTCTTTTCTTAGCGACTGGCACCTTGCACTTTGTGTTTATCCTTTTCTGTTTCTTCAGTTTGCTTTGTGAGGTGTCTGGCCTCGAATACAAGCTAAATACACAGAGTCCTCTGTGCTGGCTCTCGCTCAAGTCTCCCTCTTATAATTTGACTTTCTATTTTCTCCATCTGAGACAGAGTGCAGGAGCAATGTGACTTTGAGAGCATTATAAGTAAGTCCTGCTCTTTATGAAGATGGATGCATCCTAAGGTGCTTTAAAAAGTTAGAGAGCCAGACAGCAGAGACTCTGACCTTCGTGTGTGTCTGCGTTTGGATCTGAGTTTCACCTTTCCAAATTAGAGGTTGCTCTGTTTGAATATGTAGATTAATATTCAGATGTTTAATGTGTTTACTTGTGATGTGTTTACGGCGCAGAATAATCTTGTCTATTGTAGGTCTATAATGGTGTAAATAAGAAGTAGAAAAAGCAGGACTGTGTGGGAGTGTGTATGTGTGTGTGTGTTTCACAAGGATTTAATATATAGTATTAGCAAGGTGAAGAAATTGGAGCGTTCTGTGTGGGTGTTTAGTATAAAGTGACAGCTCTCTGCCGATTTTTATGACTACACATCGAAAAATGTGTGCACACTTGGTCTAAGTGTAGTGTATGTGCCAAGTATGACATTGTGTGTTAAAACAGTGATTAATGTAGAAATGACTGTTCTGTCATCATTTACTCACCTTTGTCATTCCAAACCCACACTTCTGTTAAAAAGTACTACTTTTTTAAGAAATTAAAACTTTTATTCAACATGGATGCATTTAATTGATCAAAAGTGAAAGTAAAGTCATTTATAATCTTTCAAAAGTTTTTGAATTCAAATAAATGCTGCTCTTTTGAACTTCGTTTTCACTTTCTATTCATCAGAGAATCCTGAGGAGAAAAGAAAAAAGTATAATGGTTTCCACAAATATTATGCAGCTCAAAAAAAAAACAAAAAAAAAACAGAAATGTTTCTTGAGCAGCAAATTGGCATATCAGAATGATTTCTAAAGAATCATGTGACACTGAAGACTGCAGTAACAGTTGATTTCAGCTTTACCATCAGGAAATTAAAATTAATTTTTAAAATATTTTAAAATAGAAATTTTTAAAATGTATTATTTCACAATATTAATGTTTTTGCTGTATTTTTGATCAAATAAATGTAATTTTGGCGAGAATAATTATGGAGGCCCAAGTCCGTCACTGAATAAAAAATAAAAGGCAATTGCAGTATTTTATTTAACAATTCTGACTTTCTCGCAATTCTGACTTTTTTTTCTAAGAATTGCGAAAAACAAAGAAATAAAGTCAGAATTATGAGATATAAACTCAGAATTCTGACTTTTTTCCTCAGAATTACGAGTTTACATCTCACAATTCTGACTTAAAACTGAATTGCGTGTTAAGTCAGAATTGTGAGATAAAATAGTCTTTTTCCTCTCATAATTGGACTTTATAGCTCACAATTGGGAGTTTGTCACAATTCTGATTAAAAAAAAAACATCAGAATTGTGAGGTATAAACTCACAGTTGCAAGGAAAAAACATCAGAATTGCAAGATACAAACTCACATTTGCGAGAGCTTTATTTCTCGCAAGTTTATATCTTGCAGTTCTGATTTTATTTCTCGCAGTTGCAAGTTTAAATCTCGCAATGCTGGCATTATTTGTTTTATATTTTGAATACATTATATTTATTCCTGTGATGGCAATTCTGAATGCATTATCATATAACTCATACAAATAAATAAGAGTTTAAAATATATTAAAATTAAAAGAGTTAAAAGGATAGTTCAACCACAATGAAAATTCTGTCATTAATTACTCACCCTTGTGTCGTTTCAACCCCATAAGACCTTCGTTCATCTTCAGAACACAGACATAGACAGCAACACAACTGACACGTTCAAGACCCAGAGAGGTAGTAAAGACATTGATAAAATAGGATGAGTAGTTAATGACAGTTTTCATTTTTGGGTGAACTAACCCTTTGAAAGAGAAGTTCACTTCCAGAACAACAATTTACAGATAATGTACTCACCCCCTTGTCATCCAAGATGTTCATGTCCTGTCATGTCTTTCTTCTGTAGTAAAGAAATTATGTTTTTTGAGGAAAACATTTCAGCATTTTTCTTCATATAATGGACTGATATGGTGCCCCGATTTTGAACTTCCAAAATGCAGTTTAAATGCGGCTTCAGCCAATCCCAAATGCGGTTGTAAACGATCCCAGCCGAGAAAGAAGGGTCTCATCTAGCAAGACAGATATTTTCAATAAAAAAATACAATTTAAATACTTTTTAATCTCAAACGCTCGTCTTGTCTTGCTCTCCCTGAGCTCTGTGTATTCTGACTCAAGACAGTTAAGGTATCTTGAAAAACTCGTATTTTCTCCCTCATCTTCAAAATCATTTCAAAATCTACATCGCTGCAGAAGTACTGACCCAGTCTTTGCAAAGTGAACATGCAAAGAAGATCAAACACCCTTAACAAAAAAGGTAAAACAGCGATATAGGGCGATTTTGAAGTTGAGGGAGAAAATACGATCAGAGTTTTTCGACATACCCTAACTGTCTTGAGCCACAATACACAGAGTTCAGGGAGAGCAAGACGAGATGAGCGTTTGACATTTAAAAAGTATATAAATTGTATTATTTTTATGAAAATAACCGATAGTTTCGCTAGATAAGACCCTACTTCCTCGGCTGGGATCGTTTGAAGCTGCATTTAAACTGCATTTTGGAAGTTCAAACTCGGGGCACCATATCAGTCCATTATATGGAAAAAAATCCTGAAATGTTTTCCTCAAAAAACATAATTTCTTTACAACTGAAGAAAGAAAGACATGAAAATCTTGGATGACAAGGGGGTACACTGTAAATTGTTGTTCTGGAAGTGGACTTCTCTTTTAAGTAGGTATTTTAAATGGTCATATTTCACATTATTATTGTTGGACTGTATTTTTGATCAAGTAAAATGCAGCTTTGATGAGAACTCTTTCAAAAACATTACTTACCAACCCCAGACTTCTGAACAATAATGTGTAATATTAAAAACTAAAATTAATTTAAAAAAAAAAATGTTAGTTTTTCCCCAGTTGCAGTAGTTATTTTTATTTCTGTTCATAAAAACATGTTTTTTAGTTTTAGTTTTTTTAGTTTTAGCTTAGACATACTGAAAGCAAAAACTCATTTTTAAAGGGAGTGTTTAAAATTCTGTCAGTGTCCAAACTATCTTTTGGTTTCCAAATATTCCTTCTCCATTTCAGCTCCTCATTCATTCACTGGTTCATTTGCTCCGTAATCCATTCATTTTTTTCCCTCTGTTCCCCCCCTGCTGTTGGGCCTGATTCCGTCCAGTCTGAAATCTCTCTCCGCACGCCGTTGCATAGCAACACTCATTCATGGCAGAGGAAGTCCCGCACGTGAGGGAGTGGCGTCACACATGTTGATCTCAAAGTCTTTTTATAGAAACTCTCACGTGTGCTCGTGCTTTTCTCCCTTTTGCGTTCATTCTGTCTCATCCACCCCGTTCCCCTCTCTCAGCCACGCACGCACTTTAAAACGAATGAAAAGCTTTCGTTAACAAAGCAATTTCCTCTGCTGGAGTAATTCCCTTAAGCCTTCAAAATGAATGAAACTTATGCTTTTTGTCAATTAGGAAACTCAGGAAATGGTGCTTCTGAAGTTCAAGCCTGACGTTCCTCCCCCTGTAAGCAAGCCCTCGCTGGAACAGCTTTCCCACCTCATAAAGACCTGTCTCCACTACCCAGAGTCTTATGATCATCCCTTCCCACAAAAGAGGTAAAGCGCACACAAACAAACACTTTTGAATACCTCAAAGAGACCTGAATCGGTTAGCTGGAATCCGCTGACTGTGTTTCTGAGGTGATAAGACTCATACAGAGGTACATTAATGTTCTCATGCCCAGTGACGCCCACAGTAGCGCTCGTCTGGCCTAGTTCTGCAGTGGTGTGCGGAAAGTAGGTGTGTCCATGTGAAAGATGGAGATAAACTGGACCGGGTCGAGCTGATGCACACTCCAAGCGCTCAGTCATCACTCATAGCCTTGGGTTTGTGTGAATGCGCTCTCATAAATTTGTTTGTTCTGTGAGGAACTAAGGCTGGGTCTCAGTCAACAGCTAGCAAACTCACTGAAATGCGAAACACAGTGGAGATGAATCACTGTTCAAAGAGCACACAAGCAACATGTGCAAATTCCTTGGAAGTTGTCGTGAAACGAAAATTCGAAATCCGTCTTATTGATCTTATTGCAAATGATTCATTCATCCATTTTGACCTTGTAATTGTATTGTCATAACTGAATGTTCCTGTGAAAACGACAGACCTCTCCAACCATTTAGTTTGATTAAAGGGGTCATCGGATGCCCATTTTCCACAAGTTGATATGATTCTTTAGGGTCTTAATGAAAAGTCTATAACATGCTTTGGTTAAAAATGCTCAATGGTAGTGTAAATAACACCTTTTTTGCCTTGCCAAAATCAGCTCTGCAAAAATCATCCTGTTCTGGTCGAGGTTGCTTTAAATGTTAATGAGCTCTGCTTGCCCCGCCCCTCTCTTCTCTGTGTGGAGTGACGAGCCTGTTTACTTTAGCCGCGTTTAGCCGCTAAACTTGCTAACTAGCAATTTATTAGGAAAGGTGATCGCTAGAGCTGCAGCTAACGATTATTTTTACTGTCGACTAATCTATCATTTTTTCGACTAGTCAACCAATCTATCGATTATTTTTCATTGAATCTATTATTTTCTTATCAGCTGATGAATTCTTTAGTTAAACTATCAATAAATAACAGTAACTTCTGCTATTAATCTTGTAATATTTTATTCAAACGTTTTCTCATAATTAATACTTAACAAAAATAACAAAGAAAGAAAATAATAACAATAAATAAAGAAAAATAATAAGAAAAGAGAGAAAAAGAAAGAAATAATAACAATTATAACCGGGCTCGAATGAACAGCTGCAGTCACAACTGCATTCAGGACATTAGAGCGACAGAATCAAAAATGACGTCATAACACCAGAAAGATTTATCACAGTTGACAGCCCGTTTTTAAATAAATAAGTCCAGTCCATAACACAGTTAAACAACTAAAAATGACTTTAAATGCGTTGTTAGCAAGTGCAGACAGCGCGTTTGGAGCGCACGTCCAGGCAGTTCCTGGCGCCTACGACACTGACGGCAGTTCCGTGGATCTTGAAATGAACACGAATCATTTCTCCTTCTCCGTTTATGTGGGTGAATTAAAGCCGTCATGATTATATAGGCAACTCCATGTCCCGTGCTGTTCCGTTCATTCAGCGCAACTTTGAATGTGAGAATGCCGTTGTGAATCCTGACAATGTAAAGCATGAGTTCGGCTATATATATATATATATATATATACGGTTCTGACGGTCGTACAATAATACAATGCTCTATGAACGCAACTCTGTGAAGTGACTGCCATACTAGCCTTTACCTTCTGCTCTAGAGTTTTGTTTTGTGTTAAACATAGCAGAAAAACAGTCTTAAGTAGGGATAAATGCAGGCTCGCACAATGGGCGTGGCTAAAGGTGCGACGCGTCGACGCATTCCATGTCAATCGACGTATTTTCATAATCGACGTAATGGATCATGTCGACGAATCGCTGCAGCTCTAGTGATCGCAAAGATTCATAAAAAAATGATCACTTCTGCTGTAAGCAAAACTGGATCACAAATGATTTGAACATAGACGCATTTACGCAGATCGGGAGGCGCATTCTCTTCACAGACAAATGTAATCCACTGCATTTTCAGCGGCTCAGACGTGGGGAGTAAATGATGACCACTATGTTCATTATTAAATCCAGCAACACAACACCTTAATCACTCAATTCTTTTCTAACTTACATCCCTGCTCTGGCATCGAAACAAAGAGGGCGGACTGTTACAGCTGATCTGAGGTGAAACACTCATGTCAATCAACCATCGTGGCAGCGGCCTATGTGGGTGTGATGCCACAAAGACAGGCATCTGAGAATGGCTCAATTTGAAAAAGGGAATATTATTTTTACAGATTAATTAAAAACCACTGCATGGATTTTTATCATTATAGGGTAGATTTGTACATACACTGCCAACACTTAATGTTCAATGTAAAGTTGAACTTGGCATCCGATGACCCCTTTAAGAAAATGACAGATCATTTTGCTAGATAAGACCCTTATTCTTTGGCTGGGATTGTGTAGAGCCCTTTGAAGCTGTATTGAAAGTGCAATTTTGACCTTCAACCCGTTGGCTCTCATTGAAGTCCACTATAAAGAGAAAAATCCTGGAATATTGTCCATCAAAAACCTTAATTTCTTTTCGACTAAGAAAGACATGAACATCTTGGATGACATGGAGAGTAAATTTTTATTCTGGAAGTGAATTAATCCTTTAAAAAAAAAAAGCAGCACATACATGAATGAGATATGCTAAGTAAGATGTACTTTTAATTTCATTTTTAAATGTTTAAAAAAAATTCTTATAATCATTTAAAATTTATTTTATTTGTTTTTGGTGTAGTAGAGTGAGGGAACGGAATCTCAAACCTAAAACCGGGTCAAACTCCTTTCGTCAGCCACACAGATCTTAAATTTGCCAGGAAATTGAACCAAACATCTTGTAGCGTGAGATAAATGTTCCAGAGTCAGGGGGTTAGTCCATCCATATTTGTGCTTCAGGACAAATGACTTAAAGTTGCTACACACCAGTATGGGATTAACAGAAGTTATGAAAGCCATTGATCAAAGTAATATCCAGATGAAAGTCAAGAATGCTCTATTTTACATCACAAAATTGAATAATCAATTGACAGTGAGATAGCCAGCAGGGCAGTATGAGGCAAAGATGCATAGCCATTTATAATCAATTTTGAATAATCAATTTTGTCTGGCTTGACTTCCAATGCGAGGTCACGAAGAGGCGCAAGCACTGATGTTTTCTCTTGCATATTTCAGCTAAAGAATTGCTTATTTCAACTATGTTCATGATGTCAAGAGGAGAAATCTCAAGAATTCAAGATTTTATATTCGTGACATTTTTCTTTCCTTCTCTTCCCTAGTTTATGTATGGTTCCAGTCACCCTGACGTTGTCCAACTGTTCCTTGGCTCAGGTAGACGTCATCGTTGATCTGCGGCATAAAACGACCAGGTACAGTACATCTCAGTGTTGCCTGATCCCTAACGTCCAAATCTTAAAAATATAGAGAGCCATCTCACACTTTTGTTTTCTGTCGTTGCAGTCCCGAGTCACTGGAAGTGCATGGATCTTTTAGCTGGCTGGGCCAGACCCAGTATAAGTTGCAGCTCCAGGCTCAAGAGGTGTACAGGCTTTCCTTGAAAGCTTGTTTCTTCCAGGCCGGAGTTTATAATTTGGGCACACCCCGTGTCTTCGCCAAGTTGGCACAGACCAGCGCTATGTGCGAGACCAGCCAGCAGAGCGCCATGCCGGCCCTCATCATCATCAACAGCGTTTGAGTAACTCCGCAACGTCGACCCAACAGTTCCTGGCCCACCTAAATAAATAGGACCGGACTCCAAGAATTTTCTACTTCTTGCTAAAACGAAATCTAATTGAGAGAGATAAGTAATTAAAAAAACTTGAACACGTTTCAACATAACACTGCATCTGATGTGCTTGTACGGTCTGCAATGGTGAGCTAAACACAAACAGACTTTAGATGTTTTGTCTTAAATGCACCTGAAGCGTGACTGGATCTCTTTTTTGTTTTTTCCATGTTAATTTATCTCTCATGTCAGCCATGTATCTTTTTGCTTTTGTTTTATGAAATCTTTTTGTTTTTAGAACTAATTTTTTTTCAAGACCCCAAACATGTGGTGATATAAATGGCTATGCATCTTTGCCTCATACTGCCCTGCTGGCTATCTCACGGTTGTCCACTGTGCTCTGTTGCCACAGTAACTAAAAAAAACAACTTCGTCTTAAAATCAGGAGATGAAACACAACACTGTAACCTGATGAGCTGCGGTTGATATCATTGCGGCTGTTTAAAGGACGACATATTCTGCCTTATTCAGTCAGGCTGCAAATGTGGCGTTAAGTTGAACTTAATATCACCTTATGAGAAGCCAGTGGAATCGGTGAAGTCCAACAAGGAGCCATCTTAATGTTTGAGAGGAAATAGCAGAATCCATGTTGCCCCAGTCAAACAGCATAGATTTCAAGAACCTGTATGGACACCAAAAGGGGAAAAAGTCAGTCTGAGGGCATATTTTGTGCATCTTTGTGTGGGTGGGCTGTGCTGTTTTCTCTAGAAATTTTTAATTTTCTACAAACCAATCATCCTCTCCCCACCACCTCAGCTCCCATTCTGTCATCTCCACTACTATGATCAAACTGTTATTTAAATGTATCTACATGACTGCTTTTCTGAAAAAAATGATGTATTATATTTATAACAAATTACTGTACATAGAATAAAATGTAACCAATAACCAAGAATCCGGCTGCCTGTTGCCTTCTTAGACGTTTGGTTTATTTTAGAAATGTAATTTGCTATATTGATCTACTTGTCGCAATGTAAGTTCGTTCTCTAATATGCTGTGGTAAATGATGAATGCAAGGCTTTTGATTTGTTTTTAATAATAGTGTTTTTCTTTGTGTGCCTGTCGTTTTGCTTTTTGAATTTTTTTGAACAGGGCTTCAAAATCTTGCCAGAAATCTAGGTTGTCATAATCATTCAACACAGTTGGTTCGGTCGGTGGCATTTTGCTTTATGTAAGGTTGGATTGCTGGAGTGGACCATTAGTTTTGTCTAAAATGTTATGCATTTTGTCCCTGAAACGAACAAAAACTAGCTGGAAACTCGACATGCTCAGCATCACTGTTGATGTCGGCAGCTGCAACATCAGTGAAAAGAATGTGATGAATTTCACAGCAATGGACATAACAGGAACCATATATTTATTTATTTTATTATTATTTTTTTTTTTAAATGCTTTATACTTTGTTATATCATTAATTAATCATAAACTACTTTTTTCTCTCAAAATCTAAGAAAGTTTTTAATCATGCTTTTGTTATAATCATTTTAAATTATCAACTGAGGTTTGAGAATTTGAATTATTATGATGAATTTATTTATTTTTTTATTGTGGTGACTTATTTCTGGAATTATTTCCAGTAAAATTAACCACTTTGAAACACTTTTCTAAACTATAGCTTTCACTCTTTCCTGTGTTTTCATGCATATTCATTTTCCGATAATAATCATAATTTGGTGATATTGTGTTTATGTAAGCATTCTTAAATTACATGCCCACATTAACCTAAATAACCTAATTAACCAGATTAAATGATTACTCCACATCCAAAATAAAAGTTTCCTGATAATTTACTCTCCCCTATGTCATCCAAGATGTTCATGTCTTTTTTCATTTATGTCTTTTGAGCATTTATGGTTAAAAAGTGTATAAATATTTATTTAAGAAAATGAGAGCTTGTCTTGGTAGATAAGGCACTTATTCTTTGGATGGGATCGTTTACAGCCCATTGACGCTGCATTTTTAATCTTTAAACCGCTGAGCGCTAAGTCCACTATATGGAGAAAAATCCTGGAATGTTTTTCTCAAAAAAATTAATTTCTTTGTGGCTGAAGAAAGAAAGACATGAATATCTTGGATGACATGGGAGGGGGGGTGAGTAAATTATCAGGATTTTTTTATTCTGGAAGTGGAGTAATCCTTTAAGCCAATATTTTTCTTCTAGTAATTTGAATACAACAGCTGGTATATGTCTATATTATTTTTGTTGTTTGTAAACATTTCAGCCATATTGAATGTACTGAATGTAAACAATGCCACTGGAGCATTCGAAACTTGCATATTTTGCTGATTATTGCTGCTGAAAATGGTCAATTATTGTAATGTTTGGGCTGCACTAAACGGTTGGACCAGGAAAAACATTTGGAGTACTACAGACTGCCAAAAGTTATAACAAATCAAGAAGAAGAGTGCAAAAAAAACAACAAATGGAACAAAAGGTGTTTGTGGTTGGCCAAACTGAACCAGGATTTCCAGGGCAAGAATCTTGACAACATTAGTGTTCTTAACATTTCCGGTCAGGTAGGTGAAATATTAGGCTAATATCTTAATTAATACTGCTCGTACCTATCTTTACCACCTATGAACTAGTATCTACATCTGCTTATGACCAAATGAAGTTGTGAAAAGTTAAGCTACTTAAACATTTTCGAACGACTGATTAACTAGCATTAGTTGATTATATGAATTCATCATGGTTTACATTAGTAATTTGTCATGCTAATGAGCGTTGCTAATGAGCCAATAATTCATGAGTTTAATTACTGAAAATTGTAAAAGTTTTCTAAATAAATATTGAAATGAAACCTTAAAGATATGATGTAAATAGTTCACCCAAAAATGAGAATTCTGTCATTAATTACTCATCCTCAAAACGCTGACTCCTGCCTCAGCAGCACCACACGCGTGCGCAACGGTACTTTCATGAACGCGCATCGTCACGAACGCGCAGATTTTCTTTCCTCACAAAAAGTATTCTCGTAGCTTCATAACATTACAGTTGAACCACTGATGTCACATGGACTCTTTTAACATGTCCTTACTACCTCTCTGAGCTCTGAACGGGTCAGAAAGCTCTCGGATTTAATCAAAAATAACAATTTGTGTTCTGAAGATAAATGAAGGTCTTACGGGTTTAGAACGACGTGAGGTTGAGGAATTAATGACAGAAATGGCATTTTTGGGTGAACTTTGTTTTTTCCTGTTGGAAGATGTTCAGGTAAATTGTCAACGGTAAAATGACGCTGGAGGGAAGGGTTGGATGGGTTAACTGTAGCCGACTAGGAAGGTCCAAGTTTACTGGATAATTAAACGCGCTTCAGACTGAATGAGCACTCACGTGCGCTCGTGTTCGGAAACGCAGTACATTTTTGACGTCATCACTAATAATTCAGAGTTTTAGACCTTTTAAACTCAAAAGTAAATTTTGTTCACAAATGGTGCGTGGGATTAGATAGGTTAAACTAATCTCTGATTATCCTGAAGGGTTCAGGATGTTTTATTTATTAAATGCAAAGTTGTTCCTTTTCTTTTTTCACTTCTTTCTTTTCCCCTTCCCTTATACCTTCCTTCTGTTGCGTTTCTTTCTTTTCTTTTCTGTCCCTTCCTCTTCACCTCCGTTCGTTTCTTCCCGTTCCTTTTCTCTTTTTATTTTTATTATTTGCTTATTATATTTGCTAATTCTCATTATTCATACCTTCAGTCCTAATGCACTAATCGTTTTGCACCTGAACCTGCTGTCCCAGTACAAGAATCCATATCTAATGTATTGTGTGTGTAAAGGCACGACAGACTCCATTACAAAACGCGCGCTGTCGTCAAAGGTCGATGTGATTCCGAACTCACCGTTGCGCGCGTTCAGTACAACTGCTCTTTTATGGAAAAGGGAGTTTGAGGGTGGGGGGAGGTCATTCACAACTCACTGTGAAGCACTCGGGATCACCCACACGTGCATTTGCGCACAGTCTTGCGCAAAAACTCTGATCGCCACCGGAAGGTCTGACATCTCGTTTTTGGTCTCCAACACTCGACTGCGTGTGCCACCGCGATGTGGGTCCGAACTGCGGAGCTTTGACGAATGATCACGGATAAAGCTAAGGAACCCCTTCGGTTTCCCGAGGAGAGGCGAGGCTGCAGGCTGTCATGGTAGGAGGGTGATGTTGGAGGTGCTGGGTGTAAGAGATCAATCAGGGTTGCTGAATTCCCACTTTGCATTAAGGAATTTTTTTGAGTGATGACATCGAATGTGTTCTAGCGAGCAGGTGCATGTGGATAAATTGCGCGCAACGGGGGCAGGTGTGGACGCGAGAGTTTGGTGCCGATGAGACGCGCGCCTAAAACCTGAGTGTCTTGCGATTTTTACGCTTTCTTCTTCTGTTATGGGGTCTCGAGGTGGCATTCCTTATTCACTTGTTGCTTGTTTGTAATCCAGCCTCGAAACCTCATGCGGTGTTTTCCCAGGCTTTTGGTTTTTGGTCTTATTAGTGAATGAAAGAAGATAGAGGCTTGTGCGCTTTTTCGCCGTGGGTTGCGCGTCTCTTCGCACAAAGTCGAGGAGAGCTGTAGCACAACTGTATGTTGTTTCAACATCTGTATCTCATCGTTATTTTGGACTGTCTTTCAATCTTTAATAATTAAATTCCATATTTGTCTGGTCTGCTACAAATTAATATAGTTTATAAATTCCCAACTATTTCCTAAACCGTCTAAAATAATTTCAAACACAAAGAGTGCTGTTACAATCTACCACACTACTTGAGTGGTTTGTAACACAGAATAAAACATAGATAGTTTACAATTTTTACATGACTTTATTGTGGTAATCAAATGTATTTATTTTAGAATGATTATGACATCCATCAGCTCATTTCATTTTATTCCCAATTAGTAAACATATAGAGCAACTCTACCAACAATAGCTACGTAACTGTACTTAACCATATTTTGGGACAAGTTTGAACTCAGAAATGAGCTAAATCTAAGGCTGATAACTAGATATACAGTATATGAAATGGTCTATGTCAGCTAAATGTGTGAGGATTTACTATTTACTAGCATATTTTGTGGCCAAATTTGTGTCCAGAAGTAAGTTAAATATGAAAAAAAAAAAAAACCTCTCTGAAGGTATCCTCATTTGTAAAAACTGTATAAGTAATTAAAGATTTTTATTATCATTATTATTATTATTTGTAAAAATGAATGACATTTTCTGTTAGAGTTAATGTGTGTGTTAGGGTTAGGTTGAAAGATTTATAAAAACAATAGACGTATCCACCGTATTATTCCTGTAAATACGGGCACAGCCATTTGAAAATTTTATGGGCTTCTGGTCTCATTTGCGGCCAGCTATTTTTAGCTGTACAAAACAGCTCGTTTTGCTGCTTGATATTGCAAATTGGTGTGTTTTAACATATTATTTTAATGTATTATCTTAATTATGAACACACTGGTTTGTAGTGCAAACAGTTTCACAATTTTCTGCACGTTGTTATTCTTCTCATTATTTCCTGTAGCGGCTAATGAACCGTGTCTCGCGCATATGCTTTTTTCTGCATTGAAGAACAAGGTGGATAGAATATCCCCATCTAGGTAGCTAAATAAATGTGTGTGTGTGTTAGTCATTTTGTTCCATTCTGTAAAATCTTTGTGTATCCAGTAGAAGTACATAGTAAAAAGTGTTACAATCTGCCATGATTTTACCAGGATATTTAAAAATTTTGTGGATGTTAAATATTATAAATGAACCTTTTGATTCAGATAAAACCAGTTGTCATTTAACATCCATTAACATCTCAAATTGTAGGCCAGATGTGAAATTTTTACTTCACTTTTGTACTTTAAATCCTTTATCGCCTGGCTTCAGAGACAAGGCTTAAACCTAGTCCCAGATTAAAATCCTTGTCTAGACTATTTTAACTAAAAGAAACCTGCACTGACATACACTCTTAAAAATTAAGGTGCTTTACGATGCCATAGAAGAACCATTTTTGTTTAAATGGTTCCATAAAGAACCTTTAACATCTGAAGAACATGGTGAAAAAAAGGTTCTTAATATTATAAAACGGTAAGAAAGAGATGGTTCTTTAAAGAACCTTTGAGTGAATGGTTCTTTGTGGAACCATTGTGTCATTGTGAAGAACCTTTTAAAGCACCTTTATTTTTAAGAGTGTGTTTTAAAATATGTCAGTGCCATTGATTTGTCTCAAGATGCACACCGCTAAATGCATGTTTATAAAAGATACTTAAATGTCCTAATTGAACTATGGCTTAATCCTGTTTTTACCTGAGCCCTGTCTGTGAATCCAGGCCTAGTTATAGCTCATTTCACATGTTATAACCCTCTGTGTTACCATGCTACAAAGCTCTCTCCTGTTGCAATCAAACTCTTTCTTCACAGATTATAACCACGTTACTGAAACAGAAAACAAATGCGATCATTTTTATTACAGTGCTAGTATTAATATTTAAAATATCCCTCCCTCCCCCAACTCTGAGGTTTTACTAGTGCATTTACTGAAGTTCTTTAATAACACCCTTTTGCTATGCTTGAGGTCTGAGCCTGGAGTGCTTTGTGATTCTTAGATGCAGTACCCATAGATAGAGAGGTCTGGCAAGGATGCATGCAATGCTTTCTTTCCTCCTTCACCTGTCCCTGACTGCTGCCCTTCCTGCCATTAATATAGTAAATTGACATACATTTTTATAGTGCTGCAACAATTCACCCTATTATTTAAGAAGCACATTACGCTGATGCATTAATGAAAATGCCATAAAGAGAAAGGAAGGCAAATAATACAGTTTCAAAATGGTACACAGTTAATGCAGTTTGTGTTATTATTATCAGGAATGTTTATGACATCTGGTCTAAAAGACCTTTTGCACCTGGTGATATTGTACTACGTAAATCAAGCTTTGACATTTGATTGTGTCTGTGGTCTGAGCAATGACAATGACTGACATTCCAATAAGCAGTTGCTTTTGTAGTTCATTCTAAAAAAGATCTTCATTCTTTCAGGACAAGACTGCCTTAGTACATATAGAAACAGAATAGAAACCTTCTATTACATATTACATAAACTGAGCATCTGATTGATGTTATATTAAAGTTATGATGCTTACACTGCAAAGGATTAATATGTAGTTCATTTACAATGTATTATCATTTGAATTCTTACTTTTTAATTTTATGTAATTCATTTTAATGTTGGTGGGTTGAGATAATGAAACATTTAACTCAAATGTGACCCTGGACCACAAAACCAGTCATAAGTAGCACCAGTATATTTGTAGCAATAGTCAAAAATACATTGTATGGGTCAAAATTATCGATTTTTCTTTTATGTCAAAAATCATTAGGATTTTAAGTAAAGATCATGTGAATATATTTTTGAAATGTCCTACTATAAATATATCAAAACTTAATTTTTGATTAGTAATATGCATTGCTAAGAACTTCATTTGGACAACTTTAAAGGTGGTTTTTATTTTTTATTTTTATTTTTTTCCATCCTCAGATTCCAGATTTTCAAATAGTTGTATCTTGGCCAAATGTTGTCCTATCATAACAAACCATACATCAACTGAAAGCTTATTTATTCAGTTTCAAAATGATTGACTGGTTAAGACTGGTTTTGTGGTCCAGGGTCACAAATTTGCTTGATAACTTTAGCTGTAGCTGAGGTAGTATTGTATTAATATACACCTCCTGTCAAGTCATGTATTGATAATTATTATTATTATTATTGAATTCAGATATTTTGGCTTCCTAAAAACACCAATGTCAATGTGTTAACTGAAAAAAGTGGTCCACTTATCCCAGGTAAAGGTCAATAAAGGACCATTCAGTTTGATCAATCAAAGAGGTCTCTTAATTTTGTCCTGAAATTAATGCATTTAAATGTAATTTTTTTTAAGTGATGCCATAAAAGAACCATTTTTGGTTCCCCAAAGAACCTTTCAGTGAACAGTTCTTAACAGAACCATTTTGAAGAACATTTAAAAAATCTAAAGAACCTATTTTGACTACAAAGAAACTTTTCTGCATTTGAAAGGTTCCATGGATGTTCAAGGTTCTTCATAGAACCATCGATGCCGATAAAGAAGCTTTATTTTTAAGAGTGTACTGAACCTTGAGAAGGTCAGAGGTCCACTCATCGTAGTCTCATAGCCTCAACAACACTGGCTGACCACTCATCTAAATATTATATCTTTCTTAAAGTCTTAGAGTCACTTATATTGTTTTTCTCATTTAGAATATCCTCAGAACTGTTGTTTGTGATCTCATGGTAAATTCAGAGAGACGCGAGGTGAAGTTTTCTAAATTTAATTAGCAGACTGTGTACTGCACATGATGACAGTACAAACACAAATGACAAAAACACTTTCTTCTTGAAACCAAACTCAAATATAGATGCATGTTGATTCAGTGCAGATGACTCTCCTGTAGAGAGTGGGTTAGAAGAAATATACATTGGGTTATGAATGCACATCTGGAGACACTGCCCAGAACAAGACACCACCATAGTCCCTTCTTTATTACATCACAAATAGCTAGACAGACTTCAGACCTTTCCTTTGTGAATGGCACGGCATTCATATGTATATTCATGTGTCCTTGTGTGTGTAATCAGTGGATGACTGTTTGGCTGACTGATCCTCATTTCTCAGCTGAGGTTTTTACAGCGCTGATGGAGCAGCAGGTGAATTAAAGGCGTTCTCTGATTTATCACCGTCCGTGTGTGTTTGGATGAGTGTGTAACCTCACATAGAGGTTTACAAACAGTCACATATGCCACTCTGAGCTGTGAGCATTCATCGTCTCACCAGAATCGTCAGCATTACCAGTAACTGTGATAATTATTCATTAATTTGCGTCAGCTGAAAAATACCATCAATTATGCCCAATTCTGAGTTGTTTTCCGGCCTAATATGTTGAGAGCTTGGCAAACTAGTACACGGTTCCGCTTGTTTTTGTGTCCTGTTGTTGTATTATTAAATAATATCATAACATAATATTGCTCTCTGCCTATACATCTCCCCTAGCTGGTTAATAGAAATAGTTCACTCAAAAATAAAACTTGCTGAAAATTTACTCAACATTAGACCACCTAAGATGTAGATGAGTTTGTTTCTTCATTGGAACAGATTTGGAGAAATTTAGCATCACTTGCTCACAAATGGAGAGAATGGGTGCCGTCAGAATAGGAGTCCAAACAGTTGATAAAAACATCACAAGTCATCCACACAACTCCACAAACCTCAGTTAACATATTGTGAAGTAAAAAGCTGTATGTTTGTAAGAAAGAAATCCATCATTAAGGCATTTTAACTGTAAAACATTGTTTCTCGCTAAAATACGAGTCCATAATGATGCTGCCTCCAGTGAAAAAGTTGATCCTCTGTTGTCCTCTCACATTAAAATCCACCAACAGATCTGTTTGGACTGTTTTTGCTTGTAAATGGTGCTTAATCTGTGCATATTTCTCAGACAAAATGACTTTTTCACTGGAGAAAGCAATATTATGAATAGAGGACCTCACAAGATGTTAAAGGTGTAGTTCAGTTGAAAAGAAATTGTTTTTTTGAGAAAAACATTTTAGGATTTCTCTCAATATAATGGACTTCTATGGTGCCCCCGAGTTTGAACTTCCAAAATGCAGTTTAAATGCAGCTTCAAAGAACAATTTACATACTTTTTAAAGGAGTCATCAGATGCTAAGTTCACTTTTACATGTTGTTTGAACATTAATGTGTGTTGGCAGTGTATGTACAAATCTACCCTATAATGATAAAAATCCATGCAGTGGTTTTTAATTAATCTGTAAAAATAATATCCCCTTTTTCAAATCGAGCTATTCTCATATGCCTGTCATTGTTGTGTCACACCCACAGAGGCCGCTGCCACGATAGTTGATTGACATGAACGTCTTACCTCAGATCAGTTGTAACAGTCCAGCCTCCATGTTTTGATCCCGGAGCAGGGATGTAAAATAGACAAGAATTGAGCGATTGAGGTGTTGTGTTGCTGGATGTAATAATGAACATAGTGGTCGTCATTTACTTCTGACATCTGAGCTGCTGAAGATGCAGTGGATTATGTTTGTTTGTGAAGAGAATGCACCTCCCGATCTACATGTATTTGTCTATGTTCGCGCGAATCGTTCGTGATCCAGCTTCACTTACAGCAGAAGTGAGTATAAGGGTTTTTTATGAATCTTTGCAATTGCCTTTTCTAATAATGTGCTAGTTAGCAAGTTTAGCGGCTAAATACGGCTAAAGTAAACAGGCTCGTCACTCCACTGCGAGAAGAGAGGGCCGGGGCAAGCAGAGCTCATTTGCATTTAAAGCAGCCTCGACCAGAATGGGATGATTTTTGCAGAGCTGATTTTGTCAAGGTAAAAGGGGTGTTGCTTTACACAACCATTGAGAATTTTTAACCAAAGTATATTATAGACTTTTCATTAAGACCCTAAAGAATCATATCAACTTGTGAAAAATCAAACGCTCGGCTTATCTAGATCTGCGTGAACTCTGTGTATTTCGGTTCATGACAGTTAGGGTATGTTGAAAAACTCACATCTCATTTTCTCCTCCAACTTCAAAGTCGTCCTACATCTCTGTTTTACCTTTTTGTAAAGGCCGTTTGGCCTTCTTTGCATGTTCACTTTGTAAACACTGTGTCGGTACTTCTGCAGCGATGTAGGCCGATTCTGAAGTTTTTTGACATACCTTAACTGTCATGAACTGGAATACATAGAATTCACGCTAGACAAGATGAGCATTTGAGGTTAAAAAGTATATAGAATGTCATGTTTTTTATAAAATAACCAATCGTTTTGCTAGATAAGACCCTTCTTCCTTGGCTCATTTAGAGCCCTTTAAAGCTGCATTTAAACTGTACTTTGGAAGTTCACACTCGGGGGCACCATAGAAGTCCATTGTATGGAGAGAAATGCTGAAATGTTTTCCTCAAAAAACAAATCTTCTTTACGACTGAAGAAAGAAAGACATGAACATGACAAGGGGGTAAGTACATTATCAGGAAATTTTTGCTCTGGAAGTGAACTTCTCCTTTAATCGGTGGACTGGATGTGGATTACTAGTGAATTATTGTGATGTTTTTATCGGACACTCATTCCGACAGCACCCATTCACTGCAGAGGATCCACTGGTGGAAGTAATGCTAAATTTCCCCAGATCTGTTCTGAAAAAACAAACTCATCCACATCTTGTATGGCCTGAGTACATGAATACATTTTCCTTTAATATGAGACAGCTGAGAGTTGTAAAATGGCTTTCATAAACTCTTGCCACCCCTGTGTGTATGTGTGTGTGCTGTGGCTTTTCCAATGGTGTTATTTATTTAAAAATATTAGATAAGTGCACATCACAGACACCAAACACTTCAGGCTGTGGCATTTTTAAATAATCTTGTAGTACAGGTGTGGAATGAAGTCATTTTAAGAGCAAAATCTAGTTTTTGCTAATTCATTCACTCACTCTGTTATTACATTAAGCACAGGGTTTAAGGAATGCAAAGCCCAACAAGCCTTTGGCAGTGTGAATATTTGGCCTACATAGTAACATTTCAAGAATGTGTGTGCGTAAGAAGAAAGATGTCATGCCAAAATGGCAGAAGAGAAGTGAGTATTCAACAGGATGTTGCACTTATTCATAAAGTCATGGGGAATTTGTTTGGTGTTCATATGTTCAGAGAATATGATTTGCAAAGCCGCTTCGTGGTGAGAGATTCAGATTGCATTTGTATCTCAGTGCAAATGAGAAAGACAGTGGCTGGGAAATATTAGGTCATCAGTAAAACAGTGCCTTTTTTCCCTTCCTGCAGAGTTTTTTGATGACATGTCTTAAGGGAGAGCTGACTGTTTGCTTATATGAAAAACATTAAAGCTGTTTTACTCATAAACCACATAAAACATTTGCATTGTGTAGGTTTGGGATTATCGCTCTCTGGAGACCCTCGAGTGTGCAGACTCAGCCTTTAGCTCCACTGCTGATCAGTATGCTGCATGTGTGCGTTTGAGGGAAGTAGGTAAGGAAGCAGGGAGAAGAAAAAAGATGGAATATTTACACAGATGTGATTTAAAGAGCCTGGCAGCTAGCCTAATGAAAATCTATATACAGATTTTAAGAGTTATGTTACTGTTACTCTAAGCTGGCAGGCTGTTCTAGAGGAAATACTCGCACGTTTCTAATACAAGTTTTGAGAAAAGATTAAGATTTATGTGATCTAGATTTACTGAAATTGGGGCTTACTGGGACGGGTGCCTAAATGTTCTCTGAAATAACTGAACAAGATAAGGCCATGCGATTGAGGAATAACTGTACTGCTGTCAGCAGATTTTCACATAGACATTCACTGCATCTTCTTCTCACTCTGTCTGTAGCTCTGCTCCCAAACAGTTTAAAGGAACAGCTCGCAAAAAAATGAATCTGTCATGTTTATATTTTATTCAGAATGCATGGTTTTGAGGGCCAGATCAGCTGATTCAAAGGTTTGACTCACAATTCTTCCTTTTTTGCACAATTTTGAGTTATTATATAATAATTCTGAATTTTTCCTTAAAATTCTAAAAAACAAGCCTTAAAAATGGCTATTTGTTAATTGGATTTGTGCTGTAATTTAAAGAAGTCCACTTCCAGAACAAAAATGTACAGATAATGTACTCACCCCCTTGTCATCCAAGATGTTCATGTCTTTTTTTCTTCAGCCGTAAAGAAATTATGTTTTTTGAGGGAAATATTTCAGGATTTTTCTCCATATAATGGACTGCTATGGTGCCCCGATTTTGAACTTCCGAAATGCAGTTTAAATGCGGCTTCAAACGATCCCAAATGCGGTTGTAAATGATCCCAAACGAGGAAGAAGGGTCTTATCTAGCGAAACAATCGGTTATTTCATTTTTAAAAAATATACATTTTAAATACTTTTTAACCTCAAATGCTCATCTTGTCTTCTCTCCCTGAACTCTGTGTATTCTGACTCAAGACAGTTAGGGTATGTCGAAAAACTCCAATCGTATTTTCTCCCTCAACTTCAAAAAATCATTTCAAAATCATCCTACATTGCTGTAGAAGTACTGACCCAGTCTTTGCAAAGTGAACATGCAAAGAAGATCAAACACCCTCAACAAAAAAGGTAAAACATTGATATAGGATGATTTTGAAGTTGAGGGAGAACATGAGATGGTAATTTTTCGACATACCCTAACTGTCATGAAGTGGAAAAAAATGGACGAGACAAACTTTTGACATTAAAAAGTATATAAATTGTATTATTTTTATGAAAATAACCGATCGTTTCGCTAGATAAGACCCTTCTTCCTTGGCTGGGATCGCTTACAACCGCATTTGGGATTGTTTGAAGCCGCATTTAAACTTCATTTTGGAAGTTCAAACTCGGGGCACCATAGAAGGCCACTATATGAAAAAAGATCCTGAAATGTTTTCTTCAAAAAACATAATTTCAGTAACACTTTACAATATTGGTGCACAAATATGCATTAATTCATGCTTAACTAATGCAGAGATAATCATGAGTTAATATTTAACTCATGAAGAACTAAACCATTTATTAATAATTACTTAATCAGCAATAAATGAACATTCTATTGATTCATAGATTAAGTAATCAATAAATTGTCATTAGTTAAATGTGTCATAATGTATTAATTACCTAATAACTTATTTTATTACCTAACAGTGTAAATTCATGTGTTAATTACCACAGTAGGTTGAAGCCACACATTTCATCTTCCAGTTGTCTGCTTAAATTAATCATTAGCTAATGATTTGCAAAGATATCATTATGTTATGACTTTACTTGTTGAGGCACAGAACTATTAACTAATTGTTAAATAATATGTCATTGTGGTTATGGATTTAGAATTAGTTAGTGTGCCTCAACAAGTAAAGTCATAACATAATAATATCTTTGCAAATCATTTGGTAATGATTAATTAAAGCAGACAACAGGAAGTTGAAATGCATGGCTCCAACTCATTGAGGCACATGACTAACTAACTAATTCTATATCCATAACCACACTGACATTGATTACTTAACAATTAGTTAATAGTTCTGTGCCTCAACAAGTAAAGTCACAACATAATAAGACATTTGCAAATCATTAGTTAATGAGTAATTAAAGCAGACCACTGTGGTAATTAACATATGAATTTACATCATTAGTTAATAAAATAAGTTATTAGGGAATTAATACATTATGACACATTTAACTAATAACAATTTATTGATTACTTAATCTATGAATCATATAGAATGTTCATTAGTTGCTCATGTAGTAATCATTAATAAATGTTTTAGTTCTTCATGAATTATACATTAATTCGTGATTATCTGTGCATTAATTAAGCATGAATTAATGCACATTTGTGCACACGTATTGTAAAGTGTTACCGGGCTGGTGACTTCATACAGTACACACCACTGTATAGCCTGCACTCTGTCACTCTGCACAGCCTCGTTTTCATCCGTATAACATTCAATATGCTGTCTACCCTGACTAAGGTCTATTGTGTTTACATTTGTGCATTTGGTAGATGTTTTACACATTTTGCATGGATTCTTTGGTGATGCTTGCACTATATGCTCTTATTGAGCTTTCAACTGTTTAGCTGAACAGAAAGTGCTGGGACAAAGAGACCTTAGAAATGCTTAAAGCATTTACTTAGACACTGAATGCTTTATATATTAGATTTAATAAAAGCAGTATTTAAAAGGTTAGCATTAATTGCTTTGAATACTATTATAATGGACAAAGATATGCAAATTGGCTGACATTTAAACAAATTCTAATGTTTTAATTGAGATTTTTTTTCTTTTTATGCACTCAGTGAAATCTGTTAAATAATGAGACTCAATATCCTGTAAATTATATCAGTAGTTCGTCATGTGGACACAAATGGCACAGTTTCATGACTCATTCCCAGATACATCAGAATGTGCTCAAAGAATATTGAGGCAATTTATTATAAACCCATAATATGTCTTTTGAATCAGACTTTATTTATAGTATGTGCACTTACAGTGTACTTACCTAAGAAGGCACTGTAATATCAACACTTTCTCACTCCCAAGTTCCAGCTTGTCACATATTGATGCTTGCTCATTTGTAAAAATAGAAATTATTTTAAATACATTTATACTTTCTTGGATATTTTTGAGCACGTAACCCCCCCCCTACCCTAAACTTACCCATTTCTTAACAATATAAAACACTTGACAGGCAAATAAAAGTACAGTCACAGATATTTATTGCAAAAACTGACCATAGAAAAAAAGTTTAAGAGTATTACACTACCAGTCAAACGTTTTTGAATTTTAATGTTTTTGAAAGTAGTCTCTTCTGCTCACCAAGCCTGTATTTATTTGATCCAAAGTACAGCAAAAACAGTATAATTCTAAACTATTTTTACTATTTAAAATAACTTTTTTCTATTTGAATATATTTCAAAATGTAATTTATTTCTGTGATTTCATTACTCCATTGCATCATAACTATTATTATTTCCTTCAGAAATCATTCTAATATTTATTATTATTATTATTATTATTATGTTGAAAACAGCTGAGTAGAATTTTTTCAGGTTTCTTTGATGAATAGGAAATTCAGAAGAACAGCATTGATCTGAAATAGAAATCTTTTGTAACAATGTCTTTATCATCACTTTTGATCAATTTAAAGATTAAAGCATAATACATCTATACATCATTCAAAATCTGAATAAATAAGATTTCCATTGATGTATGGTTTTTTTAGGATAGGACAATATCTGGCCAAAATACAACTATTTGAAAATTTGGAATCTGAGGGTGCAAAAAAACAAAATGTTGAGAAAATCGCCTTTAAAGTTGTCCAAATTAAGTCCTTAGCAATGCATATTACTAATCAAAAATGAAATTATGATATATTTACATTAGGAAATGTACAAAATATCTTCACAGAATATGGTCTTTACTTAATATCTTAATGATTTTTGGCATAAAAGAAAAATTGATAATTTTGACCCATAAAATGTATGGTTGGCTATTGCTACAAATATATCCATGCAACATGTGACTGGTATACATAATATAAATATATATAAATATACTGACTCCAAGCTTTGAATGGTATAGTGTATGTTGTTAAAAAAGCTTTTTATTTCAGATAAATGCTGATCTTTGGATCTTTCTATTCATCAAAGAATCCTGAAAAAAAAAAGTACTTAACTGTTTTAGAGTGATTTCTGAAGGATCATGTGACACTGAACACTGGAGTGATGATGCTGAAAATGTAGCTTTGGTCACAGGAATATATACAAATTGAAATATAAATAGTAAAAATATTTCACAATATTACTGCTTTTACTATATTTTGGGTCAAATAAAAGCAGGCTTGGTGACCAGAAGAGAATTGTTAAATTATTACTGTTCTTTTTTTAAGATTTATTTTTGGCAATTTTGCATTTTTTTAATAGGACAGTATAGCAATGACAGGAAACGAAGTGGGAGAGAGAGAGGGGAGTGGGATCGGGAAAGGTCCACGATCCGAGACTCGAACTCGGGATGCCCGGAACGCAACGGGCTACCCACAAGGCTATCGGCGCCGACAAAACTCTTACTATTCCAAAACTTTTGACTGCTTAAACAAGACATTCCAGGTCTTCTGAAGCCATATGATATCTTTGGATGAAGAACAGAATAAATCATAAGGTTTTAATCACTGAAAATGATCCCGCTCACATCTCATTCAAAATATACCCCCCTCATTAGCATGATGCAATTGGTCACGAGACACACCAGAACCAATGGCATTTAACAACCAAAGCTGATGTTACGCTTCTTCCGCTTTTGAATTGTTGCACAAACTGCACACAGGATCTGAGCTTATGGTGGATTTTAGAGATACAGACATGACAATAAAAAAAAAAAACACATGTTTTTTGGCACAGTATCTGAGGTATGAGCTGTAAAGGCACAGCCCTATTCTGGAAAGGGGGTGGGGAGCAGTAGCTCATTTGCATTTAAAGAGACATGCACGAAAGCAGTGTTTCTGCTTGCACTCAACATAGGCATTTTCAAAATTATATAATAAATGATCTGTGGGGTATTTTGAACTGAAATTTCACAGAGGCATTCTGGGGACACCTGAAACTTTTATTATTATTGATTGATCTCTGTCTCTCTCTCTCTCTCTTTCTGTGTTTGTGTGTGTGTTACAGATGAGAGGACTGGACAACAGTACCTTCCAGTCTAACATCCCACTGGCTGCTGACATCACAGTGGGCGTGGTTTACTCCCTTTTTGGTAAGAGTGAGAATTCATTTTTCATCTGCATTCTCATCAACTTTGTTCTATGAACCATATCAGAATTACAGGTTTTCCATTTGCTTCTATTTAATCCACATACAGTACACATCTAGCACTAAAAGCAAGTGTTGACTGCATTGTGCTCTGATTTTAACACAAGTGCACAGGTGTACAGTTCGGCACCCTCAGTGTTTATATCTCAGTGCTGGATATTTTTATGATGGCGTATGTTTGTTAAACATGCAGGTGAGAGTAAGTTTGTGAGTTTGCTGGGGGAATTCACTAAGAAGGAAATGTGCTGGCTGATAGCATCTTTTGTTTGCACATTTGACTGTGTTTTTTTAATGTCTTATTCACTGAAGGAATTTTGCAAATCAGGTAATGGCACAAACAAGCCTGTGGAATTGGGGCTGTTAGCGCAATCTAAACGCAGTTTGAATGCAGGGCAATTTGCATAGACATAGTACTGAATAAATGGCACATATTCAGAGATGTGCAATACATATATGAATTTAAAACACATATAGTGTGTTTAGTCTTTCTACAACTGATAGAATAATTTTGCCATTTATTTAGCAATTGCTTTCTTAAGTCATTCATAAAATCTGTTAAATAGCCTAACCTTCATTAATCATACTGTTTGTTGATAACGAATGACTGATATCTGTAATACTGAATGTTACAGATACTGTCATGATCATTGCTTTTGTCTTACTAAATGCAGTTTGCTGCCAGCAATAATTCCCTTGCTTCTTTTTGATTAGTTTAAGTGCTGAAGATGTGGTTGTGAGGCGCTGCACCCAAGACCCTCACTAAAAACTCCCACGCGTTTATTGATCAAGCCAACTGTCTAAACTGATTTATATATTCAGTCACTCAAGCAGAAGTTTTCTACTGCTGATTTTTCTTTTTTTAATGTTTATGTGCTTCAGTTTCCAATTTTTAAATATACTGCGGTTGTGGCCATGATGCACCTGCATATGCATGAACTGATCAGAAAATATGTAAATAGTTTTCACTGAGCAAAAATGTGTTTCATTAATAATATTTACACAACCAGCCAAAAGTTCAGCCCCCCAAAAAACCCAGTAATACTGTGAAATATTATTACAATTTAAAAGAATTGTTTTCTTTTTTAATATGTTAAAAAAAAAAAAAAAATATTCCTGTGATGCAATGCTGATTTTTTAGCAGCCATTACTCTTGTCTTTGGTGTCACATGATACTTCAGATATCATTCTAATATGTTGATTTGATGCTTAAGAGGAATTTATTATTATTATTAATGCTAAAAACAGTTGTGATGCTTAACATTTTTTTGGAAATCATGACACAATACCATTCAAAAATGTGTGGTAAGATTAAAAGAAACAAACACACAAAAAATTAATACTTTTAATCAGTAAGGATGCAATAAATTGATCAAAAGTGACAGTAAAGATATTCAATATCTTTACTATATCTAAATAACAATATCTAAAGTACCATTATTAATAATTAAGCACCAAAAATAATTTATAATAAGCAACATATTAGAATAATTTTTAAAGACTGGAATAATAATTGCTATGAATTCCGCTTTGCCATCACAGGTGACCAACTGGTAGTGTATATTATTTGTTTTTTTTATTTTATTATTCATTTTTATGTAGAAATGTTTAGCTTTAATACCCTCAAATACATTAATATGCTTTTTAGTGTCTTTTAGTTAACTTTTAAAGCAAATTCAGTACAGTTGCACTCAAAATTATTCAACCTCTTTGACCTGCATAACATTTTACTGCAGAGAACAAAATTTTATGAAAACGACTCAACAAAGGCATCAGTGGAGAAAGTTTATTAATACACATTCGAATAATTCTGAAAACGTAAATGAAGAAGTTGATTGGCTTCATGTTTAAAATATTCAACCACCAAAAGTCAAATTTGGTGCAGAATCTTTTATTCTTTATAACCTCCAATAAACGCTGCCTGTAAGCACTTAGAAGCTTCCACCACCTCTCTACTGCAATCTTGGTCCATTTCCTTACTTGAAAAAGCTTTAAAATCATTGATAATCTTTGGTTTTCACATTGCCACTGCTTTCATCAAATTCAATTAAATATTTTCAATAATAATTAAACCTAAAGACTGAACAGACTATTCAAGAACATTCTACAACTGAACCCTGAACCAAGCTTAGATTTGGTAGATAAATGCTGATCTGAAGGTAGATTTGGATGTATACTTTGGGATGATTGTCCTGTAGGAAAGTCCACTGATCATCAGCTTCAGTTTTTGCACCAAAACCCCCCTTTAAAGGCCTGGTCCAACTCCATGTTTTACCATGTAGATGGTGTTCTTCTGCTTATAAGCTTTGGCTTTTTTTGCACCAGACATACCTCTGATCCATAGATCCAATAAATTCCAGTTTGGACACATGACTCCATAAAACATTCATTCAGAACTCCACAGGTCTATCCAAAGGAGTTTTAGCATGTTCAAGTCAAGCTATGTAGCCTTAGACTTTCTAATATAATAAAACAATTTCTTCTCTATAGCTTTTGTGAGAGCTCTGTTGACTTTGCCATATTTCCTACTCATATTTCCTACTTCCTACTTCAGCACAAGCATGGGCCTAATGTATGTATGTATGTGTAATAGTCCAAGCTAATTCTGTTTTTTAATAGAGTTTCTAAACAGCAATGTTGAATAGGGGTTGAATAATTATGACATAGCTGTGTTATTAAAAAGTCCTTTAACTCAAAAACATTATATATTGACATTAGCACTTTTAAAGGAGAAGTCCACTTCCAAAACAAAGATTTACATATAATGTACTCACCCCCTTGTCATCCAAGATGTTCATGTCTTTCTTCAGTCGTAAAAAAAAAAATTATGTTTTTTGAGGAAAACATTTCAGGACTTTTCACCATATAATGGACTGCTATGGTGCCCCGATTTTGAACTTCCAAAATGCAGTTTAAATGCAGCTTCAAACGATCCCAAATGGGGTTGAAAACGATCCCAGCCAAGGAAGAAGGGTCTTATCTACCAGACGATTGGTTATTTTCATTTTAAAAAATACAATTTAAATACTTTTTAATCTCAAACGCTCGTCTTGCCTTTCTCTCCCTGAACACGGTGTATTCTGACTCAAGACAGTTAGGGTATGTCGAAAAACTCCAATCGTATTTTCTCCCTCAACTTCAAAAATCATTTCAAAATCATCCTAGATTGCTGCAGAAGTACTGACCCAGTCTTTGCAAAGTGAACATGCAAAGAAGACCAAACACCTTTAACAAAAAAAGGTAAAACAGTGATATAGGACGATTTTAAAGTTGAGGGAGAACATGAGATGGGAGTTTTTTCGACATACCCTAACTGTCATGAACCAGAAAAAATTGTCCAGGCAGAGTAAGACAAGATGAGCATTTGACATTAAAAATGCAGTTTACAACCACATTTGAGATCATTTGAAGCCGCATTTAAACTGCATTTTGGAAGTTCAAAATCAGGGCACCATAGCAGTCCATTATATGGAGAAAAACGCTGAAATATTTTCCTCAAAAAACGTAATTTCTTTACGACTGAAGAAAGAAAGACATGAACATCTTGGATGACAAGGGGGTGAGCGCATTATGTGAATCTTTGTTTTGGAAGTGGGCTTCTTCTTTAATATGCCAGTGAACTGTTGTAGATGCAATTATTATAAAATCCTGCATCTTCAGAAAAACTTGTATTTGTAAAGTACTATAGTCTCAGACGGGATGAATAATTTTGAGTGCAACTATATGATCCACAGTAAAGTACTTTGCTGTTTCCAGCATCACACACAATAGATCAATTTTTGCTGCCATGTTCACTAAGACACGCACACAAAGCTCCTTCTAAATAGCCTTTTCATAAAGAGTGATCTGGCTGTAAATGTATAAGGTATGACAATTTAAGTTTCGGCGCCCCTCCTCTCTCGCACGCCCACTCCCGTCGGGAGCCTGGTGAAGGGGGGCGATTACCGCATGGGGTGACGATGATAAACAGGGGGAGGCAGCTGACACGTCCCAATACGTATACGTATATGCTACATACTTTGTTTTGACTTTGTTTTGGCACAAAGCTAGGCGTTTTTTTTTGTTCAGATTGGTTTTCGGTTTGCTTTGATAGAAAATGCTGTCGTGTCATAACGTTTCATTTAAAATGCACCGTGGATCTCTGCAGTGTTCATTGATTATTTATGTGAAACAAACTGTCTGTGGAGCACTACAGAACATCTTACAATCCTCCTTGGTCTAATTTATTTATTTTTTTATTTACACTTACAGTTCCTTACATAGCTTGTTGCGGCGTGATTAAAATAATTAGACGTGGTTGATGAGTGTGAAGTGTTCACTTTCAGCATCATAATTACTGATGCGTCGGGTGCAGAAACAATGGAGGTGGACTGAGTGCCAGAACACTTGTGTGCCAAATGCTAATTGGCTTTTTCAGTTCGACATACAGGGCATTGACCTTCTCCTGTATTCTGTCTCTCTTTCCTCTAGTTCTCTTTTATTCACTCTCGTTGCCTCTGTAGCTTTCCTCTTGCCTGTCTTGCTCTTCCTTTCATAGAGATAAGGATAAGACTGCTGTTATATCAGGCTGGTAGATTAGCACCTCATTACATGGCTCGGTGGAATACTTGATTCTGAATGGCACTCACACCACTGAACCATCAAATATTTGTGTACATTTGCCTTTATTTATTTGGTAAGAAGCCATGTACCAAGAGGGATAATATACAGTCAGTCTTGACAGGACCACCCTGTCAGGTTTATTCACATGATCCGTTTCATGGAATTTTGTCATTGTATATTTTACTGATGGCAGAACTGAGTTTTCCATGCATTAAGGCTTAAGTTTTTATGATATAATTTCCATTAGTAGCTGAAGCAGTTTGTTGCTATCCAATCTGAAGCAGATTTAAAGAAATTCACTTCCATAATGAATACTTCCTGATAATTTACTCACCCCCATGTCATTAAGATGTTCATATCTTTCTTTCTTCAGAAAAGAAATGAAGGTTTTTGAGGAAATTTGGACCTTCACCCCATTGATAACCATTGAAGTCCACTATATGGAGAAAAATCCTGGAACGTTTTCCTCAAAAACCTTCATTTCTTTTCGACTGAAGAAAGAAAGACATGAACATCTTGCATGACAGGGGTGAGTACATTATCAGGAAATTTTTATTCTGGAAGTGAACTTCTCCTTTAATAATACAGAAATCTGACAGGCAAGGAACTATTCTTTCAAATTGTTGTTTTGCAAGTGAAAGTCAGATTTAAGCCTTAAATCTAAATCTGTATGATATTGAAAAGGCTGAACAGCTAATACAAAATTCTTATCTTACATTAACCAACATTTAGCTATTTCTAATGGCTGGTTTGTGTCCACAAAGTTGTCAACAGCATTTCCAAGAAATAATTGGCTTTTCACTAAGCATCGTCCTTTTGTTTACTGTTGTTCGTTCAGCTTTACTACACGAATTAGAGATTTCTGTGAACAGCATGATTTTCAATTAAAATTGTTTATAAAATGATGAAAAAAAAGACCAACAAATGAATACATATTATTTTAACATGCTGCATTTTAATTTGTCATTTTCTTAAAAGTTAAAAGTCCAGCCGTAATGGAAAGCCTGGAGTTATTTTTTTCACCTCATCTGAATCAATGTGTAGATTCATTAACTTGGAATAAATGTAGATGTTCTTACATTGTTTTGAGAATGAAGGCAGACACATAAGGCCAGTTTTACTAAACGGGGCAAATTAGCGTTTTCATTAAAGTGCTGATGGGAGGGGAAAATTCTATTCAATAACAATTAAACACATTAAAGAACACAGACGCAGCCAGAGCATTTCCATTATGACCAGCGCAATCTAACAAAATTTCCGCCTGCTTTAAGATATGCTCTTTTGGGGGGTGTTAAATAATGGCGCAAATACCAGTAATTTGATGAGCGCAAACATTAGTAAAACATGTTGCATATTTCATTTTAATACTCTCCTCCCATAATTTTTTTTTGTCTGGGAAAGGGAAACACCTACAAATGCATATTTAATCAGATCAGACGCAAAAATAACTGTCCATGCCTTTTCAGCACTAATTCTTCACTGCACATCTTTAGTAAAGCCTGACAGTATTATTTTAATGCCAAAAGGTGGTTTGCGCTGATGCAAGCTGTAAAACTGGCCCATAGTTTGGTGCACAGAATGCATTTCTCAAGATTTATTTAAAGGGGCCATCAGATGGCCATTTTCCACAAGTTGATATGATTCTTTAGGGTCTTAATGAAAAGTCTGTAACATACTTTGGTTAAAATTTCTTTGGTTGTGGTTGTGTAAAATAACACCCTTTTCACCTCGTCAAAAACAGCTCTGTTCACAGCGAGGCATTTAGGTGCATGTCCCTTTAATTGCTAATGAGCTCTGCTCACCCCACCCCTCTCATGGGGTGAGGAGCAGTTTTCTGAGACTGAAAACTTTAGCCGCATTTAGCTCCGGAACTTTCTAACTAGGACATTATTAAGAAAGGCAAATTGCAAAAACCCTTATATTCACTTCTTCTGTAGGTGAAGCTGGATCATGAATGATTCACGCAAACATAGATGCATTTTGATAGATCGGGTCAAAAATAAAAGTAATCCATAGTGGACTGTTTACATCTCACTCATGGTGGTTCTCCGCTAAAACTGCCATGTCAATCAACAGTCGTGGGAGGGGCCTGGGCCTAAAAAATATATCCTTTATCCTTTCTGGGTACCAACATTTTGCCACATTTCTAAATAAATTCTGTAAAATTCCATCCAAATACTTTCATATAATGACAGTATGAAGTACAAAGATCACTTAGTGGCTGCTTTTGAAAGCTTTTGACGTGTTGCTTTGCTGCTCTATCAGGCAATGACTTTGCAGGCAGCATTTGCCACACGAAACTGATTTCAGACAGACTTCTGAAGCAGCATAATATGTTTAGTGGTCTACAGAAAAACAGATAGAACTTATTAGTCACGGTACACTGCTACTGTTACTACAATACTACTTCCTTGCTAGACATAAAATGAGAAACTGAAAAAGCTGAAAAACATGCATTTACACACAAACTTACCATCAGCCACAACTTTCACATGCCATTTTAGCTCAACCTGGTATCTAATGAAAGTCTGGTATCTAATGATAATGTGACAAGTTCAAAGGATTTGGACATGCCTCATTTTCAGTTACATTAATGACTGATAAAATGGGGGTTATGTGCAACAACCCTTTTGTATTCTGCAAAACAGGTTGTATTGCTTTCGGTTCAGGTCTATTGCATGTGCATTGTTAAATATAGAGCTGTGTGTGAGTTGTTTACTTACTTCTTTACTTCTCTTTCCATTACCGCCATTAAATTGCTCATTTAGACTGATTCGTGATTGCAGAACGCGCACAAACACAAGAGGTGGGATTTATTACATGAAGTAATCACAGCCTAACATAACTAGTCATATCCAGTCATATTGCAATGAAGGCATTGCCTCCTCTCATGTGATTTTCCCCCATGCATTCTCAATTACCCCCCAACAAACTCACCTCATGCTTTAGGGGGGCTGTTAAAACTCACTGAGCTTAGGTGGAGGGGAAAGAGTGTTGCTGCTGCTGTCGCTGTTTTTTCTCATCCAAATTTTTGAGGAGACTGCCTCCCTTGCCTCCTCAGAAGAAACGCCCCTGTGTTCAACAAATACCCCATGGCTTTAATTCTCCACACACTAACTTACGTGCCACATCCTGCAAAAAAACATCCAGGCTAAAGTAAATTCTGTCTGAAAATTACTTGTTTCAAGTCATTAGCTTAAGTCCAAGAGACATCACAAGCATAAAATCAAATTATATTTTCAGCTATTTCAAAACCCATGTTTGAAGTATGTGTAATTTATGTAGTAGAACAAGCTTGAAAGTCAATGTTATTTTACTAATAAATCAAAAACTGACTTTCTAAAAACTCCCGAGGGAACCTATCACTACAAAATGCTAATTCTCCTCTGGCTTTTGGGACTACAGACTGCACTGCCAAATATCATTTCTGCAACTGTTCTACTTTTATCAAGCATTTATAAATGAGAGCATGGTTCAGTTCCAATATGTTGGTGGATAAAAAATGAACCTTCAGAAATGATTTTGTGGAATTTATCACAACATCATACCACAAATTCATCTCACATTTTTGATCTTGCAGGTGTTTGTTCACTCTGTGGAAACAGTATGCTGCTGTACGTGTCCTACAAGAAGAAACATCTCTTAAAACCAGCCGAATTCTTCATTGTTAACCTGGCCATCAGTGACCTGGGCATGACCCTCAGCCTCTACCCCCTCGCGGTCACCTCAAGCCTCGCCCACAGGTACCTCAAAGAAATAAAAACTCATAAAAAATAGAAAAAAAAAAACAAAACAGGAAGGAGGGAGGATAGTTATGGACCAGCATGTAGGCAGTCCTGCAGTGTAACTGCAACAGCAGGACCCTGTTTCAAAGAGTTTCAAGACCCGTACATTTTTACATTGGGGGTCTTTAGTTTGTCTGAGTCTGTAAAGGTTGATTTTTTTTCTTTGCTCTGCCTTTCTTTCTCTTTCTATCTCTCCGTATCCTGTATACACATACTTAGCTGTCACATAAAATGGTTCATATAATTCAAACCAAAAAGGCACACACACATTCAGTTCAATGGTCCATCAAGAGGAAACCGGCCGGTAAATGCAAAGATAATGATGATACATGTAGACATGGAAAAAATGCAGGAGACAGACCGAATCCAATGGCTTCACACATAGAGCACATCTCGCACATAAATGAAGACCACAGCCAGCAAGGTTAAACTGTCCTTTACTTCAGACTGTGGTTAAGAATGACAATTGTAATCACTAGTTTGTGTGACTTCATGCTGCATCTGAAATGTGCTGCTGAATTACCACTTTGTATGATATGTGTCATATAAATAAGCCTTTTTCTTAATATAGTATAGCGGCGCAAATAAAGAAGGCCGTTATTAAACATATTTGCAAGGCAAAAATGATTTAGCTGACAAGAATGGAGGACTACTTAGCAAAGAACCACTGAAGATTCTTTGATCTTGTTTTTTGTGCTGTTTCTGTTTACAGATGGCTTTATGGAAGGACAGTGTGTGTGATCTATGCCTTCTGTGGTGTTTTGTTCGGAATCTGCTCTCTGACCACTCTCACTATTCTCAGCACTGTTTGCTGCCTCAAAGTCTGCTATCCACTTCACGGTATGCTACATTATATTTTTTATTATATTAAATACAGTCTGAAAGTCCACAAATGAAAATGCTTCTATTTAGAATTTCATGAATGAATCACCATTGGTTTGGTTGAGAGAATAATTCAATGACTTATTTAAACAGCCGCTTGTTTTGTTTGTGCATGAATTAGTGTTTTGAATTGATAGAATGAATGATTCAATGACTCACTCATTAAAGTTACTTGTCTTTAAATAAAATTATATTTTTATTTTATTTTATACCGTATTATTTCATACTATAACACTGATTGGTTGGGTTAAGAGAATAATTCAGTGACTCACCCACAACGACTGTCGCTTGTTTTGTTCCTGCATGAATTAGTGCTTTGACAAACCATTAGAAGGAACGATTCAATAGCCGGGTTTCCATCCAAAGTTGCAAATTTATCTCATGCGCAAAATTGGATTGGAATATCACATAAAACATTTGCGAATAAGCACCATTTCCATCCAACGAGTCAAAGACAACAAAATCGTTACTTCCTGATAAACCGACACTGTATATTACTAAGAAAAGTAGGAGAAGCCACAGATTATAGTAATTTTCATATATAATAAATTACTTGCACCTCAGAGCAAGCAGACGAAACACAATAAATGTGATCATTTCTTTCGAAGGTGGATGTCTGCTTTGTGGGAACGCAGTCGTGTAAGACAGTTCTGGGAGGCAATTATACAGAAATACTTTGATGACAGATTTTACTCAGACATTTCAGAGCAACCATAACAACATTTCAGATGCTGTGGAACGAAATCAGTCCACTGGTTAGACATGTTTTGCCATCCCATAGCGCAAAGTCACATGACTTTTTTGATGCGTATGGAGGAATTTTTTCCATCTCCCATTATTCGCACTAACCATTTTTTGCACAAGTCCAAAAAACTTTTTGGCGAATTTAGGGATTTTTATTCAAAATGTGGCATTTTCATCACTTGTTTCTGATGCGATACTTCAAAATGCGCATAAAAACAGGGTGATGGAAACATAGCTAATGACTCATTTACTGTCACTTGTCTTTAAATAAAATTACACTATTATTTTATTTTTACTGTCTTTAAAATGTAGGTAATAGGTTCACTTATGAGCACGGTCGTGTGTTAATAGCATGCGCATGGGCCTACGCACTCGTGTTCGCATGCTCCCCCCTCGCCCACTGGGGGCAGTATGGTCCTGAACCCTATGGGACAGCCTGTTGTATCGACTGGGCCTTGTCCAATCACAACTCAGTAGCCCGCATCTACACCTCTGTGCTCTTCATCGCCTGCTACGTCCTGCCGTGTGGCATCATCATTGTGTCCTACACACGCATACTGCTCACGGTCCGAGAGTCCCGCAGAGCGGTGGAGCAGCACATCTCAGCACAGACGCGTATGGGCAACATCCAGGTCATCATTGTGAAGGTGAGGTGTTCATTTTTTACTTTTTTTTTTTTTTGTCTTCAGACAAACACATCCTTTAAATGTAGTCAGTATTAAAACAGAAATGAAAATAACATTTTTGTTGGTAGGAAAAATTAAACAAAATATATTATACATATTTTAAAATTATTTTAAACCCCCTTTTTGAACATGAAAATCTAACTTAAATTTATGAATGCCTTGGATGGCATTCTGGCATTTTACTTCCATCAACACACCCATAGCTTCCTACGCCTCTTTCTGGATCGTCATTTCATTCTGTAACGCAGTTTTGATCTATATAATGATTTGTGTTTGATGATCATGTTATTTTACATATGCAACTGCTTACATACACGTTTGCTTGTTTATGCTTCTTCTTCATTGTGTTTTGATTCAGACCTTTAATACTGTTTCAGAAGATGTGTAACAGTGGAAAAAGTGTTAAGGATATTCTAAAGAAGACGTACTGTACTATTTTTAAAAATTTATATAACAAAATATTTTACAATATATCTTGGAATCTAAAATTGCTATAAAATCAAAGTTATATGTCTAAGTTATGTTCCGAATTTGAAGTTGACATTACAAAAACAAAATGTGAGATGAGGTTCCTGCGAGATTTGCTTAGGCGCTATACCAAACATATCAATCTGATCTCATGACAAAAACGTACCTGTGGGAACTTTTTCACAAGATGCGAAATATGTAATACCATTAACGTTTCATGACATATTCGATGTGAATTGTCCACTGGGTGATGCTAAAAGAGTGTTCTGTTTTTTCCCTGAAACAGATGAACGTACATATGGTGCGTTTTATGTGATGTTGGTTTTGTATGTGTCACTGCAGTTCTGATTTGAAATGTCTGTTGAATGGCGCTATAACTCTAATGCACCGTGACATTTTAAAATAACATAGCATCTGCACTACACTTTAAACCTACCCGATAGTATGAACAAAAGCGAATGTGACGTAAAAACACAACTGCAAGCATGCCGCTTTAGCTTATTTTTTGATCAGTCATCTTTTAGCTCTTTCATTATGAGTCATGTTTTTCACTGGATTCGTACCCAAAGATTCCGCATTCTAAGTCAAATTCCGTGCCGGCTGAGCTACCGAGAAAGCTTGTTACATCTGGAAAGCGAAACAGAGCTGTAATCATAACTGTGTACGAAAACGATTATGCGCATTATAAGCGCTCGCTGTTTTACAGCCTCTAGTGTTCATTTCTGTTGGAAACTGCAGTGATGTGTACTTATTGGTACGTATTTCACATCTTGCGAAAAACTTCCCACAGGTATGTTTTCGTCATGAGATCAGGTAGCAATATAACCACCAAATAAGGAATCTTGAGACTCAGACCTTTCCAACAATATGTGTTTTGTCAAGATTAGAAAAAATTTTGGATTATAAAATATTGTAGTAAATTTTGTAATGACCCTTAGCCCCACCCACTAGGGGGAGGAGCCTGCAAAAAAGATTTAAAGTACCATTTCATTGGTAATACAATGTCCGATCTCAAAACAGTTTTCGTAGGATCATTTTAAGTGTTTAAAGAAGAAGTCCACTTCCAGAACTACAATTTACACCCCCTTGTCATCCAAGATGTTCATGTCTTTCTTTCTTCAGTCGTAAAGAAATTATGTTTTTGAGGAAAACATCTCAGGATTTTTCTCCATATAATGGACTGATATGGTGCCCCAATTTAAACTTTCAAAATGTAGTTTAAATGCGTCTTCAAACAATCACAAATGCGGTTGTAAACGATCCCAGCCGAGGAAGAAGGGTCTTATCTAGCGAAACGATCGGTTATTTTCATAAAAATAATATAATTTATGTACTTTTTAACGGCAAACGCTCGTCTTGCCTTGCTTTTCCCGACATCTTTTTTTCCGGTTCATGACAGTTAGGGTATGTCGAAAAACTCCCATCTTATGTTCTCCCTCAACTTCAAAATCGTCCTATATATCTGTTTTACCTTTTTCGTTAAGGGTGTTTGATATTCTTGCATGTTCACTTTGCAAAGACTGGGTCGGTACTTCTGCAGCGATGTAGGATGATTTTGAAATAATTTTTGAAGTTGAGGGAGAAAATACGATTGGAGTTTTTCAACATACCCTAACTGTCTTGAGCCAGAATACACAAAGTTCAGGAAGAGCAAGACAAGATGAGCGTTTGAGATTAAAAAGTATATAAATTGTATTTTTTTTAATAAAAATAACTGATCGTTTTGCTAGATAAGACCCTTCTTCCTTGGCTGGGATCGTTTGAAACCGCATGTAAACTGCATTTTGGAAGTTTAAACTCAGGACACCATATCAGTCCATTATATGGAGAAAAATCCTGAAATGTTTTCCTCCAAAAACACAATTTCTTTACAACTGAAGAAAGACATGAATATCTTGAATGACAAGGCGGTGAGTACATTATCTGTAAATTGTTCTTCTGGAAGTGGACTTCTCCTTTTAGCTTTCAAATCATCTAATTTAATATGTACTAAAATATGTAATGGGGAAAAAGGTAATTAAAAAGAACTCCAAGTGTCCTGATAGTGGGACGCTGGTAGTTAACAGGTTAAAACAGCATTACTAAGTACACTATTGTAATACCAAGTTGTATAAAAGTAATGTAAAAAGCTTGACATAGGTAAAAGTGCTGTTCTTTATGATCAATTCAGTGTGTTCTTGCTAAATAAAAATTAATTCAATAATTAATAATTGTATACATTTTTCTCGCTAAAAGTCTTACTGACCCAAATTTTTGAAAAGTAACTCCTTCCATAATGTTAGAACTGATATACCATGATGGTCCTCATGAAGCACTGCATGACGCCTTTATCATGCTCTTTTTCTCTCTTTCTCCAGCTGAGTGTGGCAGTGTGTATAGGATTCTTCACTGCATGGAGTCCATATGCACTAGTATCAATGTGGGCGGCATTTGGCCATTTTGAGGACATCCCGCCCCTGGCCTTCGCCATCCCTGCAGTTTTTGCTAAATCCTCCACCCTATATAACCCTCTCATCTACCTCTTGCTCAAACCCAACTTCCGCCACCTCCTCTGCAAGGACATGCACTCCCTGCGAGGGGTTTGCATGCACTACTGCCTGTGCCAGTGTTTTCCCCACTGGAGCTACCGCCCATCGCTAGCCCTCAGTCTGCGGCCCCTGCGGCGACGAGGCCAATCCATCTCAGAATCAATGGGGGGGCCTGTAGGTCTGTTTCATTGCCCTTGCGAGAGGTGCAACGACCCGTTTGAGCAGTTTAAGCACTACCCACGCCGCTGTCCCGTCAACGTGAACACTGTGCAGTTGTCTCTGCAGGACAGCACCGAACCTGAATTGGAGCCGGAGCCAGAACCTAGAGCGATAAAAGAACGCAAACCAAAGAGCCAGTCAGTGGAGTGTAAGAAGTCTGTGCGGGTGATTGTGAGGGGGCGGAAATGTTCGGAGATTGACAGTCTGGAGATCACCTTAGAAACGGTGCCTGCTCACAGCAAAGCTGCCAAAAACGCCAAACCGTAACACCTGAGCCTATGCATGGGTGTGTGTTAATAAGCATGGGGTGCGTGTGTGTATTCACTTGTCTCAGAGGGGAGTAAATAGACTTTTACATATGCCTCAATTAAGACGCTGACAACAAATGACTTTTTGAACAAAGTATTGTGTGTTTATTTCTCTGTAATGGAGTGCAATGATTGTTTTTTTAAGTCATTTTTTTGTAAGAAAAATTTCTTATGAACAACAGACACAATATTAGCATTTTTTAGCTCATTGAATTTTTTAATGAAGTGTTATACATGTCTTGGCTACCTGCTGAGGGAATTAACACATATGCATTCTTGAAGTCGCTTTGGTAAATGTGAGGGAGAAACCTCCTTTTAAAATCACTTTGGGATTTTCACCCATGAAGTAGTTAACCCCGGGTCATTCTAAACCTCCAGCTTAATTTAATCCTGAGCTATTTTGCTTCATGTTTCATATTGCATGTTCATTTGCGGTGTCCTACCTGATCTCATGACAAAAACATACCTGTGGGAATGTTTTTGCGAGATGCGAGATACGTACAATAAGTATATCACTGCAGTTTCCAATTACATTTGCGTACACAGTTAGGATTACAGCTCCATGTTTTGCTTTCTGGACAAAACAAGCTGAGTCAGAATTGCGGTGACGCATACAAAAGCAATGTCACATAAAACCATATGTACGTTCGTCTGTTCTGGGGAATAAAACTGAAGACTGTTTTAGTGCCACTTAGTGGACATTTCTGTTAGAAATTGTAGTGATTTGCTTCATGTGTCTCGCAAAAAACGTTTCGTCATAAGACCAGGTTGGCTGTTTCACGTCGTACATTCCTAAACCCCAGGTTAGTGTTCGTATTTGCATATTTGCAATGTCAGTGTCATTGACTGGACAAATGCAGCACTCGACCTGTTTACATAACAGCTTTAGCATTGCGCATCTTCATATTATATATTGCAGACTGTACTATTAAAGGCATAGTTGTACTATGAAAATTGAAAAATGAAAATTCTGTCATTAATTACTCACCCTCCTGATGTTACAAAACCGTAAGACCTGTTAAGAAGACACAGTTAAGAAGAAGTAATTGTTGAATACAGTCTTTCTTTCTTTCTTTCTTTCTTTCTTTGCGCACAAAAAGTACTCTTGTAGCTTCATAACATTACTGTTGAACCATTGATGTCACATGGACTATTTTAACAATGTCCTTACTACCTTTCAGGGCCTTGAATGTGTCAGTTGTGTTGCTGTCTATGCAGGGTCAGAAAGCTCTTGGATTTCATCAAAAATATCTTAATTTGTGTTCTGAAGAATAACAAAGGTCTTACACACTGGAACGACATGAATAATTAATGACAGAATTTTCATTTTTGGGTGATCTATTCTTTGAAGTTTTTCCTAAATGGACTTTTAAGACTATAAAGCTATGTTTAGGGGCTTTTACTCTGCGTAGTGTTAAAAACTTATAAGTTTTTAAGAACTGTCCAGCATTGAGGTTCCTAGAAAACCAATTTCTTTCTCAAGCCGTTCTCCTGGTTGCATTTGCACCGGCAGCAGGCACTCTGAAGTGGAGAACAACAACGTCTTTATTTGCGACATCTAAGTCAGCAAACGGTGAACAGAGGATGTTTTTGTTGCGTGACGTTGGTTTTGTGGTAACAGAGATGGAATGTAAACACACAATTTACATGATTTAAAGAGCAGAAAGTTGGACTAAGAAATGAAAATTTCTGTGACAACTTGCAGTATTACAAACTGTATCTTCAACATCAACATCATCCATGTTCATGAATGAAATATTTTTACATGGCTTTGTTAAAAAGGCCAGGTAACTGGTGTTTTTGTATTGCCCAGTCAGCTTACACTTGCATCACTGGTACTTTCTATAGAACTGTTTTAGACCTTATTTTGAAGTAGGAGCTAATTTAGTTCCTCCAAACCTGTGGTGCAAGGACGCCAAAAAGCGGGAACATAACGACAATAGTTCTAGGAACTATGAAAACGTTCCTCCGGTGTGAAGCCCCTAATGAAATGACCTTTTTCAACATGTTATAATAAATGATCTGTGGGGTATTTTAAGTTGAAACTTCACTCGCACATTCTGGAGACACCCAAGACTAATGTTGCATCTTGTAAAAAGGGGCAAGGTACCTCACAAAACTGATTTTGGACAGACTTCCGAAGGAGTTTAGTAATCTAAAATAAATTAGAGCTTTGATGATAACTAAGCGAAAATTTTATTGTTACAATGCTATTTTCTTACTAGTAATTACATTTAGTTAAAATCTTCATTTACACTCAGACTGACCACCAACCTCAACTTTTAGATGGTATTTTTAAATTTTAGCTTAAGTGTCACAGAATCAAATGCACTGGATTGTGGGATATCAAAGGCAGTGAAAGATACAGCAATGCTGCTTTCAAATACCATTCAAACTAACTGCTAACTTTGGATTCGGACAGACCTTAATGCCTTCCTACCCTGGGTTGTATTCCCTGAAGGCAGAATTTTCCAGCTTTTTGAATGCAGCCACTGTGTTTCCAAACCAAGTGAATATGAGGCGCGTAATTGGGTGTAGATGCTAAGCATAGCTGTAACATTCTAACACCGCACCATTTCACAATGTACAAGTTTGGCACCAATAGTGTGGGGTTAAAATCCCAAAGGCATTGCTAAACCTGCTCCAGAGCAGCGTTTCATAAGGGCAAGTAAAAAGCAGTGCTAATCCTGCTACAAATGTATCCGGGGTTAAAAGCAGGGTTTATAATGATGATAACCTGGGGTTAACTGCTATTAACTTTTATTTAAAAATGTTTGCTTGTGCTGCTGGATGGATGTTTTGTGGGTTACACTCTGTTTCAGAGCTCCTAAACATTTGACTCATGTTTGTTTTCAATCACATGTAGTGTCTTAGTTTTTAATTACTTTTTGTTTCTGGCCCCATAAGAAAATTTGGGATTACACAATACTTTGTGTATTTTGTGTGTATACTTTCAGATACTTTCAGATAACACTAACATTTTTAAAGTTTACATGAAAAATATAATCTAAAACTTAAAAAAAATGGCCAAACACAGTTTAATGGATGGTATAAAAAATGTATGGCAGGCCGAAAAAATCTCTTTTGTGTGTATCTTATGTAATTGCTACAGGAATCAGTGTGGGTGTTTGCTTAGGGAAGCACTGCGCTGATATCCAAAAATAACTTGAAAATGTGAATTATCTATGTGTGTTACAGTTGTATGTGTGTTGGACCTCTCAAATTATCATAGAGAGAAACAAAATGGTTTATTAATTCACCCTTGTACATATTTTAAATCTCTCTATTACAGGGTCTTTGTACAAGTTGTACTGCAGTTTCAATCAGTGGCCAAGGAGAGCTCCTTTAATGGACATTTTATATTTATTAAAACATTTTTGGACATCAGTAGCTATTTATTAAAATTGATTGCATTTGCTTATCTGTAAATGTATTTATTTATTTATTTATTTATTTACAAGTCTGGGGAAAGCAACTTTAAAAGATTATTAATGCTCATAAATTACTTAAGTATTTAATTACTTAAGTTAAACCCTTTAAATGTGACTAATGTTTCTGAGTGATGTTAATTGCATGATTGGAGGAGTTTAATTTCTTTCAACTTCATGTTCTTGGTGCTGCTAATGAAAAGTTAAAACTTGGCTCTTTTCACTACACTTGCAAAAACTAAAACTGAAGTTGTTTTTTAAAGCTAAAAAGGATAATAAAACAAAATGGGGAAAAAATATTATATGCCTTTCATATCTGTGTGTGTGTGTGTGTGTGTGTGTGTTTTTTTGCTTTGTTTTTTCACTGAGACAGCCAGGCAGCAGGTATGTACATACAAAACACTCCCACACAAATCAGAAATATATCTAAAAAAAGAATAAACATAGTTATTTAATTTAATCTATTTTAAACTTTAAAACTTTAAAACTAACAAGTCAATAAATATGAATTGGTTGGTAGATATGGAATATGAAATAGCGATGAGCTAAGATGTGGCAAATCAGATGTGAACCTCAGTATTGCGGATGCGTTTGGTTTGATCATCTTTCCAGTACTCCTTTGAATTTCTATTTTAGTAACCTTGTCTTTCTTCTTGTATCTGCCATGTTTGTTGACTGACAGCTTGCATGCGAAAGCTACTAAAAGTGCTTTTGTGGGTGAATTTAAGCTGAGTGGGTCAGAAGTATATGTGGCCATGAGCACTCTGAGCACTGAATATTTTCTCCATGACCACTGTATTTTAGAACCATAAAATATTGTCAAAATCCAACACACAGTTGTTATACTAAGCTAATGATATTTTCTATCCCCTATAATGTAATCTTACATTTTAGCCTAATAATTACCATCACCATCAGTGTGATCTTGTTTAGAAGCAGAGGAAGAAGCACGCATGCATTTTTGAGTGAACTGTCCCTTAAAATGTATTCATATGAATCAAGCGGTTTAAACCAAATCTAGTGAAGAGATACAATCACTTTATATGATAAACACACTTAATGTAGTCTTTTATTTAAAACGGCATGCGGTGGGTAAATGATGACAGAATTTTCATTTTTGGGTCAACTAACATTTTAAGGTTTTTGAAAGAAAGATGCATTTCAATTTGCTTCCAGTTTCGGTCAAATCAACTGCGACAAGGCGATTTTTGTATGAAGCTGCTAAGTACTGATAAGGTTTTATATATACCATTTGTAATACTCTAAATCTGCAGAATATCTCTGTAAAGTTCTAAAGCCGTAATTTGTACTATCTTAATCCTGCCAGATAGAGGCCTATGCTGTCGGTTCCTGACATTACGTTTCATTCCTTAAAGGAGAAGTTCACTTCCAGAACAACAATTTACAAATAATTTACTCACCACCTTGTCATCCAAGATGTTCATGCCTTTCTGTCTTCAGAAGTTATGTTTTTTGAGAAAAATATTACAGCATTTTTCTTCATATAATGGACTGATATGGTGCCCTGATTTTGAACTTCCAAAATGCAGTTTAAATGCGGCTTCAAACGATCCCAAATGTGGTTGTAAACGATCCCAAGGAGAAAAACTATCGGTTATTTTCATTTTAAAAAATACAATTTATATACTTTTTAATGCCAAAGGCTCGTCTTGTCTTACTATGCTTGGACTGTTTTGTTCCGGTTCATGACAGTTAGGGTATGTCGAAAAACTCCCATCTCATGTTCTCCCTCAACTTCAAAATCATCCTACATCGCTGTTTTACCTTTTTTGTTAAGGGTGTTTGATATTCTTTGCATGTTCACGTTGCATAGACTGGGGCAGAACTTCAGCGATGTAGGATGATTTTGAAGTTAACCAATATAACCAATAACCAATTGTTTCACTAGATAAGACCCTTCTTCCTCGGCTGGGATCGTTTACAACCACATTTGGGATTGTTTGAAGCCGCATTTAGGGTATACTCACACTAGACAGTTTGAACCGTGCCCGAGTGCGTTTGACCACCAAAGCGCGGTTCGTTTGACTAGTGTGAGTGCTCCGAACCGTGGACGCGTGACGTCACGTTTTTTTTCTGATGTACGGGAACTGTAGTCGGTAATCAAAGCTGCAAAGTCCTTGCTGCACTTCAGGTGGTACCTTGCAAGCCTCCTCATACGAGCAGCACGATTGCGTGAAAATTTTCGTGCCACAAAAGCGATAGACATGTTTAGCAACAGGCTATGAGAGGGCTGTGGACAACCGCGGACCAAACGACTCAAAATTACTATCCACAAAGTAACCAGGATGGACTCCATTGTGTTCAGCGATGGTACCATAATGACGTAAGCGTGCTTCGGCACGAATGCTGAAACCCTATGTGAGTGCAGGCCAGAGGGGGAGTGGGGAGGGGGGACAATCGTACTCGGGCCCGGTTCACGGCAACCATGCCTAGTGTGAGTACACCCTAAAACTGCATTTTGGAAGTTCAAAATCGGGGCACCATATCAGTCCATTATATGGAGAAAAATCCTGAAATGTTTTCCTCAAAAAACATAGTTCCTTACGACTGAAGAAAGAAAGACATGAACATCTTGGATGACAAGGGGGTGAGTACATTATATGTGAATCTTTGTTTTGGAAGTGGACTTCTCCTTTAAGCTGACCCACTTCAATTGACTTACGACAGTACATAACTTTATGTGGAGCGAGAGCTGTGTCACTGCTTAACTGCTGGAATGAGTCAGCGATTAATAAACTATAAGGACTTTTAATTGCACTTCTATATTGGATTTGATTTCGACATTAAACAACTGTTCAAAAAGGCAGTTAACTTTTACTCTGTGTGTGATTGGTGCAAAGCAGACATCTCAACATGCAAAGATCGAAAGACACTGATGCATATGGATTTAAGGTATCATTGCCATGGTGACCAGGCTGTTTATCTGCAAGTGACATTTCTTGCAGACACAGTAAGACGATAAGCAAACACAAACCTGGATGTGTATCCTGATTCAATTCCTAATTTAAACCTAAAACTTGATTTCTGAACTATAAAATCTATTCGGACTCATTTCATCTGCTTGCATTTTCTGAATTTCAAACCATTTCCTTTATAAATGCACATACAGTAACACTTTACAAACTCTGTTCTACATATAATGTATGTAAATTAATATTAATTGTACTTCAGTAACTGTAAGTGCTGTTTAATGTAACATGACCACTAAAGAGTGACCCAGATATTCAAATCATTACAGTGTGTGACAGACATGTGCTAGTGCAGTAATTGCATATTAACAATGTGTGTGTGGATGGGTGTTTGCTGGCAATTGTGAGACAAACGTGCGTCATTGGTTGATTGATAAAACGCTCTCAACAGCAGCACGTGCACTCGAGCAGCCCACACATGCACACGCTCACGCATATACAAATGCACCTCAAGGAGAAAAACTGAGGAAAAACTAGGAAATACACAGCCTACAGTTTATAGATCAACTGAGTGGTCAGGAAATTATAGCTCAGTGCCCTAAATCAAGTGTAAACTATTCGTCTCAGAGTATTAGATGCATAGCTATAGTGAGATTTCAGTTTCTTGACAGCAAGGCTGTTTCAAATGCTAGCTAGCCTAATTATGCTGCCTTCTAACACAGCTTGTTTTAGTCAAGATCTAAGGCAGCACTGCAATGTCATTTACTGACAAGGTAATCCCAGAATGCACAATGAAATGCTCTGAGAGGAGAAAATGTTGAAGATATTTTGATTAAAAATAAATGCATCTTTTATTCAACAGTGAAAAGTTAAAATAAGTACATTAGTGTAATCAGCTTAGTATAGTGATTATTAAAGAAAAGTTTAACTTTTAAAAGCACTACACCTTACTTTATTCTATTTTTTTTTTTATTCCAGTACTCTGCTTTGTTCTGTGTGAATTGCCCTTATTTTCCTCCACACTAAACCATGACCATGAGGATATACTTTCATAAAGATTAAAAAAAATTGTTGTTGTCGGTTGTTGTACCAGATCTATAAATTAAACAGAACTGGGTTGTATTGATAACGGGCAAAGAATGATAAAGAAAACTATAAAAATTAATTCAAAATGTAAAAAAAAACGTGATGTTAAGTACTCAAGTACGTCAAAGATTGACGTCGTCAAACAATGACGACGGACAAAAGTTCTTGAGAGGGGCGATGGAGAGGAGAGATGAGGATGGAGCGATAGGAACGGGGATATTTTTAGAGCAGCTGTACCCCCCTGTTTCTTGCTGCCTCACGTGAGGCTAAATTTAGATCGGCTGTTGGCGACAGAGACCAGCACGGAATACAAAACAGTTTAGACACACACATACAGAGGAGTCGACCCACTCCAGCACACACTCATTCATTAAAACGAGCTCATCAGGGTCGGACTGAGCAATATGGAAGTGAACCATCAAAACAAGTGGGTGTTTTTATATTCGGTGCCGTTTATTAGTCATGTAACAGGGTGACTGTGTGTGTGGCCCTACCTGTCGTGGTAAGTAACGTCTTTATTTACTGTATATACTCCTGTAAGACAGACGCTGTCTGCCTCTCTCCCTTCTCTCGCCGATAATCACAAAATCAATCACAGTCACGTGGCACATTGTTTCACTGCCGCTGAATTTGTGCTTGTTGAATTTTGAGTGTTGATTACACACTTTTGTCAATTAAAAAGTGTAATAGGCCTGCATAAAGAAATTAACTGTACGTTTGATAAATGCCCTATTAAAAAAAACCAGCATATGCTGGTAGGTAGGTTTTGATGCTGGTTTATGCTGGTCATGAAATTTGAGGAAATGGTCACTAATATTAGGTGTAAATTTTAGGCCAGAGGTCAGGAACCTTGAGCTTGGAGGCCCGGTATCGGTAAACCCTGCAGAGTTTAGCTCCAACCCTGAAAAAAAAAAACAACAACATGTATCCTGAAGATCTTGATTAGCTTGTTCAGGTGTGTTTGATTAGGGTTGGAGATAAACTCTGCAGGAACACCAGCCCTCAAGGATCAACTTTCCCCAATCCTGTTTTAAGCTAAGTTATTTATTCTACGTGGAGCAGGTCGCCCCCTTATGGACGCTGCTATTTTAACATAACATGACCAAAATTTGTCAAACAGTGGCTGAACTACAAACAAATTGGCCTACTACTAACTAAACCAACTGAATGCACATGTATAATTTTAAAACTATTTTTAAAAAAGCTTTTTTTTTTAAATTTATATATTTTTTTGCAGTGCACAAATGAAAGTCATGCAGATTTTTCATTAAACAAATGAGAAAAAAATTTAAAATTATTATTATTAAGATATTCCTGGCAATGTCACAAAGCCTAGTGCTGAAACTACACACAATATGGTATTTATAGCTTTACCATAAACAGGCCTAAAGTGATTAGTGTTCAACATTAACATTTTGTAACCGAAAACACAGAAATATTGACAATTGTCTAACCAATCTTTTTTATTAGAGAAACAAACTATGCTGATCTTATGCTGCTGCTGTTCTTACAGGTTTCATTTCCTGTAAAGTATGGCTAGGCCTGGATGTTTCCATTAACCTTGGCACAAACAGAACATAGGCAGGGGCTTTTCTGACTTAGTTTATGGAAGGGCAGTATTTGCTGAATGAGCATGATCCTGTGTTGGAATCATGATTTACCCTCTGTTCCCTACAAGCAATGAAGATCAAGGACAAATATGTATCATTTTATGCAGTGCTTCTCAGCTGGTTTGTGATCATTGTACATAAAACACTGTGCATATAAAAGTAAACAAATGTTAATAAGTAACTATATTATGACAGATATTTATTTGGAGCCAATATTTTACCTCATTATATACCACTAAATCAATGTTTGTGAGCACAATCTGTGTCAATCCGGCACTGGAAATGAGCATGTGAGAAACAGTTCCAAACAACAATAAAAATGGGAAGACTGCTTGCTTTTAAATCTTTATAACTTTATTTTGCCATCCATAAGGTTACACTGTTACAGCAAAATGTAGTTTAAATTTAGCAAATTACCAAATCCATTATGACTCACTGAAAACCACTGGTCTAATGTATATGAGAAGATATATAACATCATTAATTTAGATTAATATCTGTATGTGCGAAAATGTTTTAGAATGTTGTTTGTATAGGAGTCAACATTTGAAGTGAATCAAAACCTTTCATCAAAGTTGTCCTAAAATCAAAACAATACCTGTTTTTGTCTTAGGGCAACTTTGATGAACTTTTTTGACCCACTTAAAATGTTGACTACTGTACATTTTAAGATGAAAACAGTGTTGATCAACTTTTTGTATTCAGTAAATCATTTCAGTAGTGGTGTGACATTTTTAAAAGAACAGTTATACAGTTCAGGGTTGCCAGGTTTTCACAACAAAACCCTCCCAATTGCTGGGCCCTGTTAAAAATCTGGGGGGAAAATACAGGGTCTTCAGGGTTCCTCTGGTAAATTTGCATTTCAGGGGCTAAATATGATGTTATTGGAGTCAATTCAACCAGCAAAGATCAAAAACAATCCATGGCAACAGTGTTAAAGTAGCCCAATTCCGTGGGAAAACCACAGACTTGGCAACACTGATACAGTTACTGGGAGAAGCTTATTCATATAGCAGGCAAACACAATTTGACAAGTCAAATACAAATTCTATAAAATATTACAAACATCTCTAATATCTTAGACAAAAACAAGTAAGGCTTTGTTTTAAGGTAGAAATGAAATCATTCCTAAATTTCTGTTTGATAATTAGGGCTGTCAGTCGTTTAAAATTTGTAATCTAATTAATTACATGATGTTTGATTAAGTAATGTAATTAATCGCAAAATAAATTTGACTGTGAAAATATCCACAAAAGACTATTTAAAGCTATTTTTGTGTTAAATGAGAAAGCATCAAGTGGACATTACAAATTGTAGCTTTAGAAAGAATCATTTATTTGATTTAACATAGAATTTATTACACATAAACATGGGTTAGGCTGCAAAGGCCTAATATAAACTATGGAACATAAAAGAAGATAATTTGAGAAACATTTCAGTATTTTTTGTTCATACAATGAACGTTATTTTAACCAAAACAGCTTTGTTACCAAAAGTCATCAAAATACCATGTTCCACAAAAGAAAGCTTTAAAACGACATGAGGGTGAGTAAATGATGACAGAATTTATGTATTTATTTATTTATTTTTTAATGAAATGATACGCAAAATAAGAAACTAAATCTGGTGGCGGTAAATGTCTTTATGAGTCATTCATTCATTCATTGGATTCGTTCAAATGGCTGATTCATTCAGGAATAAAGTAAATGGCTCTCTTTATGAATGAGCTCTTGAATAATTGGTTTACACGATTCGTTTAAAACACATACATCCAGAAACGAAAATCAGCACTCGTGTCATATTGCTCTTGCTGTGATATATATGAGACAAAACACATACAGGGCATTTTTTTAAAATTAAAAATAGATTTTAAAAATCTTAAAATACATTTTCTAACCTTGTTTATTAAAAAAAAAATACTTGTGGCAGAGACCTAACTTTATTCCAATTTATGATACTAAATAACTTCAGTACAAAATGAATGTTGGAGGGTATAAAATAATATTTTCAAAGAATAAAAATCTAATTTTATAATAACTTCCTTTCACCACATTATGCAAACCAAACTATTTAGAGCAAATTAAAGTCTATGAGGACAAATAAGACTTAAGTTAACTACTTCTCAAAAGCCTACAAATATCCATAGGAAATGTGTTTGTAAATACAAATAAAACATACAAATAAGAAAGCTCTCTTTAAATATCCACAGAAGTGGTGGTACATTTTAGCTAAACATTTTCCGGGCCCTGATTCTGGCACATCACAGCGTGACACATCATGACACTGTAAAGGGTCTGGGTTGTCAGTTTGGTGTTGTGAAGTGTTTGGGCCATGAATCTGTCAGTCTGGAGAATCTGGGCTATAAGTGTTTGGACAGCAACTAGGTTGAGGAGGGTTTGGGTTTTGACCTTGCTTCTCTGAATTGCCTGGACAGTGACTGCGGCTCTGTGGAGGATCTAGGCAGTGACACTGTGGAGGAAAGCAAACATTCATGAGTTCTGAAATAGTGCTGAAATAGTGACCGTATGTAAATCAAACAACTTCAGATTATCAGAAAGAAGAGGTCGACTAGTTGGTTTAGAATATTCAGACTTTGACTTCTCGTATCATTCTAAGTATTAATTAATTAGCATTTGATAAAACAGGAAGTGTGTGACCACTGAAGAGGAAAAAGTAGATAAACTCAGACCGAAGTAAATAAACTTCAGGGCTTAATGTTGAATTGAAATAATGTGAAATTTAAGAGAGAGAGTCTTCCATATTTACTGTGATCACTGTAAAGGGTCTGTGTTGTCAGTTTGGTGTTGTGAAGGGTTTGGGCCATGAATCTGTCAGTCTGGAGAATCTGGGCTCTGAAGTAAATAAACTTCAGGGCTTAATGTTGAATTGAAATAATGTGAAATTTAAGAGAGAGAGAGTCTTCCATATTTACTGTGATCACTGATCACATTTCATGAGTATGGAGAATTGAAAACTATAGTTGTTGCCTTTCCTTTTTGCATACATTGTGTGTGTGTGTGCGTGTGTGTACCTGGTATTTATCATGTTATAGGGACCAAATGTCCCCACAAGGATAGTAACCACTGAATTTTGTTATTAAAGGAGAAGTCCACTTCCAGAACAAAAATTTACAGATAATGTACTCACCACCTTGTCATCCAAGATGTTCATGTCTTTCTTTCTTCAGACGTAAAGAAATTATGTTCTTTAAGGAAAACATTTCAAGATTTTTCTCCATATAATGGACTGATATGGTGCCCCGAATTTGAACTTCCAAAATGCAGTTTAAATGCGGCTTCAAACGATCCTAAATGCGGTTGTAAACAATCGCATTTAACAAACATAGTTAAATGCTAGTTAAATTAGTTCTAAAGCTATAGTCTTAACATGTATATTTGGACAGTTCACCGAATTGTTTGCAATAAGTAAAACACTGCATAGTCTCTGGCAAGATACTGGATGGCTGGATAATTTATAACACAGAGAACAGATCACTTGAGGAAGTGAAAGAAGTCTTTATTAACCACATTAGCTATAGGCACATCAGTTATAAGCAGGCAAATTACATAAATCAGGCTTGCCAGTCCTGTTGCTGGAGTTCTAACCCTGCTCAAACACAACTGAAATAAGATCTCCAGGAGCATTTGATACATACAGGTGTACTGGTTGAACAGAATAATACAAAATAATTAAAATAGTAACTTTTCCACTACCAAATCTATACATAATTCGATAGATAAACACCATAAGATACATTTAATTGCAGTGGAGAAGAAAGATAGGAATACAATAGGGATATTTTTTGTCTTTATGTCGATTTAAACAAAAATCATGTCGCAACTACCAACAAATTTTCACATACAGCCATTTCATCAACATATAGCCTAGCAATTAAGCAACATAAGAAATGTCTTTGCCTTGGTGAGCAGAACTCAGCAATGATCTGTTGGTGCTGTGGAGGGTCTGACACATGATCCTGGCAATGTGAAGGGTCTGGATTTTGACTCTTATTCTGTGAAATGCCAATACTTTGACTCCGACAAGGATCTGCTTCGTGACCATTTCTTTTGGGGACGACTACTTGTTGATTTTGACACTGGGTGGAAACTGGGTGGTGGCCCTGGCATTGCGGCCCAGGACGGTGGCTGTGGTGCTGTAGAGAAAAGCAGATATATTAAAGAAGTCGTCCATTTCCAGAACAAAAATTGACAGATAATGTACTCACCCCCTTGTCATCAAAGATGCTCATGTCTTTCTTTGACTGTAAAGAAATTATGTTTTCTTGAGGGAAACATTTCAGGATTTTTCTCCATATAATGGACTGGTATGGTCCCCCGATTTTGAACTTCCAAAATGTAGTTTAAATGCGGCTTCAAACGATCCCAAATGTGGTTGTAAATGATCCCAGCCGAGGAAGAATGGTCTTATCTAGCGTAACGATCGGTAATTTTCATGAAAATAATACAATTTATATACTTTTTTAATGTCAAATGCTCATCTTGTCTTACTCTGCCTGAACTGTTTTTTTTCCGGTTCATGACAGTTAGGGTATGTCAAAAAACTCATGTTCTCCCTCAACTTCAAAATCGTCTTACATTGCTGTTTTACCTTTTTTGTTAAGGGTGTTTGATCTTCTTTGTATGTTCACGACTCAGACTGTGTCGGTACTTCTGCAGCGATGTATGATTTTGAAATGATTTTTGAAGTTGAGGGAGAAAATACGAAAGAGTTTTTGGACATACCCTAACTGTCTAACCATAACCATAATACACAGAGTTCAAAGAGAGCAAGACAAGACGAGTGTTATGATTAAAAAGTATTTCAGTTGCATCTTTTTAATGAAAATAACCGATCGTTTCGCTAGATAAAACCCTTCTTCCTCGGCTGGGATTGTTTACAACCGCATTTGGGATCGTTTGAAGCCGCATTTAAACTGCATTTTGGAAGTCCAAACTCGGGGCACCATATCAGTCCATTATATGGAGAAAAATCCTGAAATGTTTCCCTCAAAAAACATAATTTCTTTACGACTGAAGAAAGAAAGACACGAACATCTTGGATGACAAGGGGGTGAGTACATTATCTGTCAAATTTTGTTCTGCAGGTGGACTTCTCCTTTAATGTCACACTGTAAAACAGTCAATAAATAATAAAATCTTTTAAAACAAACTCCTGATATAGTTCTTGGGTGAAAGTGTGAAGAAATCAAAGTTTTAGATTTACTCCTAACTGGAACAGCAAGCGTGTACCAGCTGGTTTAGAATAGTATACAGCTAATACATGTGAAGGATTTGATTAATCACATGATGAAACAAATGTTGCATGAGCTGTCTGAATATAATGGGCAGATCGAACACCAATGTGTGTGCATTTTATCAGCAAGACTTACATTGTACGCTCTTCTCAGAAGTGGAAATGATCTCAATGTCTCGCACTATGGAAACCAACAGACATTGAACAAATTATTTTTACATGAGAAAACTCATATAATGTAACAATGTAAAAGGCTCTTTAGATGCTTCACTAGATAAAATATTTGATTTAAAATGGTTTTATCTTTTTTAGTGTTTAGTTTTAGATTTCCAAACATTCCTTTTGCACATATTTTGTATATTAGATGATGCGCCTCTAGTACTTTACCTATAGAAGACATCTGGCCTTTCACTTCTTTGCAGAAAACCTCAAGATTCTTTTTTAGCAGAAAGATACTTTTCCCCACATCATCATATAAAAGGTGAGAATTGGCTTTGATTCTGGGCACAACAGTAGTTGGTGGAGGAAAAGAGCAAGACTCGACATTCTATGGAAAACCACACAAAGAAAAAATTAAAATAAAGACAGATAAAGACACCACTAGATCACTGTTCTCAAAAGCTCTGTTACCAGAAGGAAATGGATGTGATCATCTGTCTGTAAAAGCTGCTCCAGTTCAGTGTCTCTCCTCCTCAGATCATCAATCTCCTGCTCCATTAGCTTCATCAGTTCTTCAGCTCGATTCACTGCAGCTTTTTCCTGATCTCTGATCAGCTGTGTGACCTCAGAGCGGCTTTTCTCAGTGGAGCGAATCAGTTCAGTAAAGTTCCTCTCACTATCCTCCACTGCTTTCTGTGCAGAGTGCTGTTAGGACACATTAAACAGTGAACTTAAATGGGACTGGATCAGGCTCCTCACTGATAAGAAGAGATTTTTAACTGACCATGAAACTTTTCCACCAGTTGCCAACTTACCTTATGAGCCTCCACAACCTCTCTCAGCTCCTGAAGATCTTTCTCTCTCTGCTGGATTCTCTGCTGGGAGTCTCTTTGCGTTTGTTCCAGATGTTTCTGTTGAACAAATAAAAAACTGTGAAGCTAAGAAATATTGATTTCTGAGTAAAATCAGTTCTTATTTAATGGAATGAAGAGGAGTTTTTTTCTTTGATCTGCACAGATGTAGCAGGATCGCCTGTGTCTGAGGTTGTGCTGTATTGACTTCTAAACAATTCAGACCAACAAGATACTTCAGGAATGTCAAGCACCAATAATGTGGCTGTAAATATGAACAGAAACCATTACTTTAACAGATCCGACAACAGAATGTCAGAAGGAAAGAATGAATCAGAAGCAAAAACAATGCATTAAAAGCCAGGGGTGTAAACTTTTGAATGGAATGAGGATGTGTTTTGCCTAAGTATCATATTTTTTTTATTTAGTACTGCCCTTCAGAAGCTACATGTTCTCCAGAAGATAAAACAAGTTAAATTTACCCTAAACTTCAAATTCAAAAAGTTTTCACCTCACTGGCTCTTAATACATCATTTTTCCTTCTGGAGCATCAGTGAGCATTTGAACCTTCTGTAATAGTTGCATATGAGTCCCTCAGTTGTCCTCAGTGTAAAAAGATGGATCTCAAAATCATACAATCATTGCTGGAAATGGTTCAAATACACAAAAATGCTGAAAAATTAAAGAATTTGTGGGACCTAAAGGATTTTTCTGAAGAGCGGGCAGTTTAACTGTTCAGGACAAACCAGGAACTCTGAACAACTGATGAATAATGATGAACAACTATCACTAAAACAAACAAAACAGCTGTGGGTCATACAGGTAACAACATAGTATTAAGAATCAAGTGTATGTAAACTTTTGAACAGAGTCATTTCTGTAAATGTAACTATTATTTTCTCTTGTGCACTATATGTGAATGTCTTTTATGTGAAATATCTTAGTCAGGTCAGTACATATAACATTTATAATAAAAGCAACAATAACCAATAGTAAATTACCTGTTTCTCTGTCCTCTCCTCTATAGCTGTTACAGTAATGTGGTGTTTGTGTTTATCCACTGCACACATATAACAAATATAGTGCTGGTCAGTCCGGCAGTAGATTTCCAGTTGTTTATGATGTTGAGGACAGATCATCTGCTGCACTCGTCCAGTGGCATTGATCACTTTTTGTGGTTTACTTGAGCGAAGTTCTTCACGACGGTCAAAATGAGTCTGGCAGGAGGTACCAGCAGGAGCAGCAGTTTGTAGTTTAGTCGTCTTCAGGTTCTCCACCATTTCAGCAAACACCACATTCTTACATAACGCAGGTCTTGGAGTGAAGGTCTGTCTGCACTGAGGGCAGCTGTAAACTCCCTTCTGATCATCCTGATTCCAGCAGCGTGTGATGCAGCTCATACAATAACTGTGTCCACAGGGAATGGTCGCTGGATTCTTCAGTAGATCCAGACACACTGGACAGGTCAACTGGTACTGTCCCACTGAAATACTGGCTGCTGCCATTTCACTGCATATGAATACAGACCAAACAACTCAAACAACAGCTCAACAATTACTAACACTGCAGGTTCTTTCAACTGAATAGTTGAAATATTTTCCGCGTTCTGTAAACTGTTTACTGTAGATAGAAAAAAAACTGGTTTGAAGGGAACTGGTTTCAGGTAATTGGATTGTTTTGTATTACAAGTGAAACTGTGACACTGCAGAGTTACCACCTAGTGCAGACCTGGGCAAACTCGGTCTTGGAGGGCCGTTGTCCCTGCAGAGTTTAGCTCCAACCCTGATAAAACTCACCTGTTTGTAGCTTTCTAGTAAACCTGAAAACACTGATTAGCATGTTCAGGTGAGTTTAATCAGGGTTGGAGCTAAACTCTGCAGGGACAACGGCCCTCCAGGACCGAGTTTGCCCAGGTCTGACCTAGTGTGAAGTCGTGAATTAGCAGAAGACGATCATTCCAAAACACTGTTTTCAAACCATAATGGCTTCAAATCTGCAGAAGTACTGAAATTTGATCTGAGCTAATGATGCTTTTGTAATTTACCACGGCCTTGTGAGAAATATTTACAAGATATTTTGTAGATGCAATTTTATAGCCCATAACCTATTAATAAAATATCTAGGTTATTTCACAAGACTTTCAAAGTCATGGTTTGGCTGGTTAGTTTCAGAAAGTTACCTTGCTGGTAGATGCCGGAGCCCCAGTTATGCACGGATTTTACAGATAAATCCCTAATAATGACAGATTTCGCTACAAATTTTATGAAACACATGTATAGGCCTAATCTGATTACAATCAGAACCATGAAGGCTGACACAATTTAATTTTTTTTTTTTTTTTTAAATGAGGAAATTCTTGGATGATTCAGAAGACGAGTCTTCAGTTTCCAGTAAATTCAGTAATATATAACAAAGTACCGTACTTTCACATCACTTTGATATGCCTTTGATAAGTTCTTTCTAGTCCAAAGGCCACAAAAAATGTATGAGAATGAATGTAGTGAGAACAGGTCCGACTGCAGAGTGCTCTGAAAGACCTTCGTAATATCGTGTTGGTCCCCCTTTTGATACCAAAGCAGCTCCACTGGACTCCACTGAACCTCTGAAGGTGTGCTGTGGTATCTGGCACCAAGATGTTAACAGCAGATCCTTTAAGTCCTGTAAGTTGCGAGGTGGGGCCTCCATGGATTGGACTTGTTTGTTCAGCACATTCCACAGATTCTTGACTGCATTGAGATCTGGGGAATTTGGAGGCCAAGTCAACACCTCAAACTTGTTGTGCTCCTCAAACCATTCCTGAACCATTTTTTGCTTTGTAGCAGGGTGCATTATCCTGCTGAAAGAGGCCACAGCCACCAGGGAATACCTTTTTTATGAACGGATGTATATGCATGTTATTAAGTCATAATTGTGAAATATAAACTTGCAATTCTAAGAACATTTTTTTTTCCCTCAAAATTGGACTTGCGAGTTTATATCGCACAATTCTGAGAAAAAAAAGTCAGAATTGCAAGTTTATATCTCCTTGTGCTCCTCAAATCATTCCTGAACCATTTTTGCTTTGTAACAAGGTGCATTATCCTGCTGAAAGAGGCCACATTCACCAGGGAATCTTTTCCATTAAAGGTGTAGATGGTCTGCAACAATGCTAGGTAGGTGGTACGTTTCAAAGTAACATCTACATGAATGGCAGGACCCAAGGTTTCCCAGCAGAACATTGCCTAAAGCATCACACTGCCTCTGCCGGCTTGCCTTCTTCCCATAGTGCATCCTGGTCCCATGTGTTCCCTAGGTAAGCAATGCACACGCACCCAGCCATCCACATAATGTAAACGAATACATGATTCATCAGACCAGGCCACCTTCTTTCATTGCTCCGTAGTCCAGATCTGATGCTCATGTGCCCACTGTTGGCGCTTTCAGTGGTGGACAGGTGTCAGCCCCATACACAACAAACTGTGATGCACCGTGTATTCTGACACCTTTCCATCAGAACCAGCATTAACTTTTTGAGCAATTTAAGCTACAGTAGCTTGTCTGTTGGATCGGACCACAAGGTCCAGTCTTTGCTCCCCACGTGCATCAGTAAAACCTTGGATACCCATGACACTGTTGCGGGTTCAGTACTGTTCCTAATTTAGGTAGGGATACGGGACCTAACCTTCTAATATATGGTTTAAATCATAGCAGTAGACGACCACTTATGAAGTAATGATCAGCAGTGTTGGGGGTAACGCATTACTTTTTAATTTACAAGAAAATATCTGAGTTACTTTTTTAAATAAGCAATGTCAGCCCATTTATTGATTAAAAGCTCTCCTGTCCCCATGTTGAGAGAAATCGGGAGTAAGATGTTACTTTAGCTCTGTGTTAACATGCATTCATTCATCTCACTCACAATTAAAAACAAAAAACAGAATCAGTACTCCTTAAAAAGACTAAAAAGAGCGAAATGCCACTCAAAATATGACACAAACCTGATAATATGTTAAATAATACAAATATACTTAATTTAATCCAATTTTATTAACCACTGTCTTTGCTGCTGACCTTCCATGATCCAATTCTACCATACTAATAAGAAAACTTAAACTAAACCAAGATTTGATCTTCCTTTTTTATTGCTGAAGTGTGTTGAATTTTGTTTTTCTGTGTTCTACTGTGCACACTTGAATTTATTTTCCCCCTCAGCCTGAGGCTTTTTGAAAAGGCTTTTATATTTGCCAAAAATACAACTTTTTATATTAAAAACAAACAAGCCCTGCCCAGATTTAAAAAGTAACACAAAAGTAACATAACACATTACTTTCCATAATAAGTAACATAATTAATTACTTTTTAGTAACACAATATTGTAATGCATTACTTTTAAAAGCAACTTTTCGCAACACTAATGATCAGTGACCAATGGAGAAATTTAAATTTAAATTTTAAATAACATCTTGATGGAGATTTAAATGATATTAAGTCTTTACCAGAACTGAATGACAATACAAGACCATCAGAGTACACTACAAACACATCATTACACATATAAGTCGGGGTGGGGAAAGTTATGATATTCTAACTTTGTTTTGTTTTGCTAAAAATTTCCTTATATTTGAACTTAAGAAAATGACATGACACTTAAATATGTATTATTATACGTCATCTTGATTGCTGCTTCCTTTCAGAGTATATTTACCCACTTACTTTACTGCTGAAATTTTTTTTTTTTTATTAATGCTTGAACAAACAGTACAAGAACATAGCCAAGGGATCACATACAAAACTATAAAATAATAACCAGTAATAATAAATTAAACGACAAATACAAATGCTTACACATTAATAATAAAATAAAAGAAATGTTGCCAAAATAAGTAAATAAAAATAAAGAATAACAAATAAAAACACCACAATGTGAATGACATTACAAAGATATTCAAACAAGCGCACATAAGGAAAGCATCTAAATACATGGATTTTCTTTAAATACCTCTGTAAAATATTTCAGGAATCTTAGGGGTTTTTATTCTGTATAAGATGAAGAGATTTTAGAAGTGAGTTTTGTTCAGTTTTAAAAAGGGGATAGGATGGGTAACTATTTGCGAATTTTTGTTTCTGAATGAAAATTTTACCATATAAAATTATTATAATAAAAATAATGATAATGTCTTTTAAACTAAAGGAGTGTACAACATTGGCAGAATCAAATAGAAAGGAACCTAGGTCAGACAAAAATTGCTTGGATAAAGGACAATCAAAATAAAAGATGTACTAAAGTCTCCTCCGTTTGTTTGCAAAAAAACATGAGCTGTCAATGTCCGAATATTTAGAAACATTAGAATTAACAGAATACATTTTATGTAAAATTTTAAAATGTGTTTCCTTTGCTTTATTAGAAATACAATATTTCCCAGGTAAGAACCCAGTTCTTTTCCAGTCTATATCATCAACCAAGGACCTTTCGTTTTAAATTGAAAAATTTGGTGCACATGCCTATTATTACATTTCGTGTCTAACAGATCAACGCCTTCCAATAGCAAAGTAGACTCCTTGGATTAAATAAAGAGTGACTTTTAACAAGGTGAATTAATCCGGGTGAAATTGCTTTAACCACTTTATTAAACTCTCTTGGAGGAACTGGGAAACTATGGTATGTCATAAATTGCTCATAAGAGAGAATACTTCCTGAGTCATCAAATAATAAAGCATTGAATAAAGTGACTGCACAGCAAAAGCTGACATCATGGAGGGTTATACAGCATTAGTGTGCAGTGTCTCCATCTACAGATAAGAAATAGGCATTACAGTCTTCAGCATACCAACAGCAACAAAACTTCCTAGATTTTTGCAACCAAAAGGACCTTTAGCTAAAAAAGTATATATATATATATATATATATATATATATATATGTTTAAAGGTTAAGATGAACTCGCAACATTTAGCAATCAGTGAGAGCTTAAGTACTGAAAAGACTCATCTCTGACACTTTAAGTAGTATTAATTATTATTAGCATATTATTAGTATGTGTCAGGATCCTGCCCTGACTGTGTTGTCTTTGTTTAATGTTTCTCTGTTTGTTTTGTGTCTAAGCCAGGGGTCACCAATCTTGTTCCTGGAGGGCCGGTGTCCTGCAGAGTTTACCTCCAACTTTCCTCAACACACCTGCCTGGAAGTTTCAAGTATACCTAGTAAGACCTTAATTAGCTGGTTCAGGTGCGTTTGATTAGGGTTGGAGCTAAACTCTGCCAGGACACCGGCCCTCCAGGACCGGATCTGGTAACCCCTGGTCTAAGCACATGGTTCTGTCTCTGTTTGTGTCTGCCATGTGCTCCTCTTGTCCCAGCTCCTTGTCTCCCTTGGTCACGCTCCCTTGTTTAGCCCTGGTCCTCATGTGTGCTGCTCCATATATTGGGTCCCTTTCCCTTGTGTCTTTGCTGGTTTGTTATGGTGTTTATCTGTTTCTTTGGCCAGAACATATACTTTGATCTTGTGCTAGTTATTTTGATCTTGCTCAAATCATTTTGGATATCTTATCTAGTTATTTTGTTTCCTTGTTTCGTCTGTCTTCTTTAGTTCTGTCTAGTTTTTTTTTTTTTTTTTTCTAATCTCATTTATAAGTTGTTTCTCTTCTTGATTTAGGTTTTCTTTTGCCCTTGTTTTGCAGTTTCAACTCCTTTTTGGATCTTGGGTTTGTTTTTACTCTTAGATTCTTTGGTTAGATTTGGTTGTCTATTGCCTTTGCTCTCTTTTTGTTCTCAATTGTCTGTCTTGTGTCGTTGTGTTGTCTTCAGTCTCATCTTATTTATCGTGTTTTGTCCCGTCCTGCCCATACCCAGATTCCCTGGCCACTGACCCCTACTGCCTGGAAACAGCTCTCCTCTCTAATGTGTCAAATCTCTGGTTCTGGGAGTCCCTGTCTGGAGGCTAGACTGTGTGACATCAGAGTTTCTCTTCAAGCTACGGGTTCCCTGTGTTGCTGCCTAGTTCTGCTTCTGAAGCTGCCTTCTCCGTGTTTTAAGACCGTTGCCATCTCTGACAGTCTTTGGGTCATCCCTCCTGCCCGTATTGTCATCTGCCCCATTCTTCTGTTTGGACTGTTTCACAGTCTCCAAGACTGCAGAGAGTAAATAAGTCACATGGCTGTGTTGTGAACTGACAAATGGGGTGAACTAGCTATAGGGCAATTTCAGAGGTTGTTAGTAGTCCTGTATTATGTTCTCCCCAGTAACATAAACCTCAATTAGCAGGCATGGGCAAACTCAGTCCTGGAGGGCCGGTGTCCTTGAAGAGTTTAGCTCCAACCCTGATAAAACTCACCTGTCTGTAGCCTTCTAGTAATCCTGAAGACATTGATTAGCTTGCTCAAGTGTGTTTGATTAGGGTTGGAGCTAAACTCTGCAGGGACACCATCCCTCCAGGACAGAGTTTGTCCATGCCTGCTCTAGAGAGACGGTTAGTCTTTAAATAGTTTTAGATCAGGGGTGCCCAACCTTGTTCCTGGAGATCTACCTTCCTGTAGAGTTTGGTTCCAACACTGATCAAACACACCTGTCTGTAATTATCAAGTGCTCCTTCAGATCCTAATTAGTTGGTTCTGTTGTGTTTGATCAGGGTTGGAGCTAAATCCTGCAGGAAGGTAGATCTCCGGGAACAGGGTTGAGCAGCCTTGCTTTAAACAAAAAGCTTCCACCACATAAACTATAACCACAGTTTAGATGTTTTCCTTCTTGTCTTGTCCCTAAAAAGCTCATGGCATTTCCCAGGTGTCCTTTGGTTTTCATTTTTATCTCCAGTGGCATATCAGCAGGCACTTTGCCAGCTGGCATTCTTCCAGCAGCCCTAAAAGCCTCATTTCTGAAAATATGAAATCTAGAGCATGTTGTTTTTAGGACCTTGGTATGACATTGGATGCAAAGGGGGGTGACAACTTCCTTGAGCTAAGGTCTTGCATCGAATGATCAGCCTATCTGTTAGTTTCTGTGCTACTTCATGATGTTGATTTAATGATATAATCATTGATTTTTTTAGTTGAAATCTTACCATTGATTCAATATTAACTGCGGGAGCAAAAATTATATTGAACCAACATCACTTCATGACGTTGAATCAATGAAATAATCATTGATTTTCCGTTGAAATCTCAACTTTTTTTGACATTAATTGTGGGTGCAAAAGTGATATTGAACCGACATCACTTCATGACATTGATTTAATGACATTTTCATTGATTTTCTGTTGAAATCTCAACTTTGTTTCAACATTAATTGTAGGTGCAAAAAATGATGTTGAACCGACATGCAAAGAAGATCAAACACCCTTAACAAAAAAGGTATAACAGCGATATAGGGCGATTTTGAAGTTAAGGTAGAACATGAGATGGGAGTTTTTGACAAGAGAGTTCAGGTAGAGTAAGACAAGATAAGCGTTTGACATTAAAAAGTATATAAACTGTATTAATTTTATGTAAATAACCGATTGTTTCGCTAGATAAGACCCTTCTTCCTCGGCTGGGATCATTTGAAGCCGCATTTATACTGCATTTTGGACGTTCAAAATCGGGGCACCATAGCAGTCCATTATATGGAGAAAAATGCAGAAATGTTTTCCTCAAAAAATATAATTTCTTTACAACTGAAGAAAGAAAGACATAAACATCTTGGATGACAAGGGGGTGAGTACATTATCTGTAAATCTTTGTTCTGGAAGTGGACTTCTCCTTTAATCTTGAAGGGTGGGGTCTGGTAGGGCTGCTATAAACCAATATAGCTCATTACAAAGATTAAACCACCCCACACTCCTATTTGTCAATCACTGTGTCCCCACCACACACAACACACTACACCAGACCCACCATTTGGGGCACTATTGAGGTGGGTGGGTGCAGGGGGGCCCCAGGTAAGTTCAAGCTTCACAGCTTTCCCTGGGGGTCTCTACCATTGATCAACACCTGTACCTTTAAATACATGTGCCCCTATAGCCCCAGGGTGTCCAATGTAACCCATTCATATCTGACAGAATTTGCAGGTCTGAGTCAAATTTCTACTATGAAATAAGTCTGTAGTCATGCAATGAGCTGAAGAGAATACCCATGATTCCAAACATACTAACTATGTTCTGCAGTCATTGTGATGCTATTCAGATTATTCAAATCTGTTGCCTAGCCTACAACAACCTTAAAAAATATATATAATAATAATAAAATCTTATCTTACTTCATGCTTTTAGTATTGTTAAGTACAGCTTAAGACTATCTAAAGTTCAAACAGTAGCTCAAATGCAGATATAGTTGTTAAAATATATAGGGTAGAGTGGGGGGAAATGCCCTCCTTTAGGACTGTGTATTTTTTTCTGTGAAACAAAAGTTAATTGTGTTCAGAAAAGTTATCAGTTTAGTGACAATGACATAAATTATAAACAAAGTATGAAAAATATACAAAATAATAGCCTATTTGAAACATAGCTGATGGTAATTGGCTAGCTAACTAACTACCTAACTTAGCTGATGCTAACTTGAGGTAATTTTTAAATATAAAATCCAAACATTTTATTCAACTAACTAGTTAGAATTAATTTGATGGAACAACAAAGGATGTTCAGAACAGATTAACTACAGTAAATGCTCATTGCTCCCTGGGGGCGTTTTACCCCACTGTCTATGTTGAGAAAAAAAAATGGTGTTATTCTGAAAATATAATTATATTTTTATTAAATAACACATATCATATATAACTTTGATGTTCTAAAAAAAACAAACAACAAGCTTTAAAACACTTCTTTTTTCTTACTACTGAAAACTTGATAATTTATTGTGAAATCCGTTTTCTCTCCGGTGCATCACCAGTGTAAGCTTTATGGTGAAAACTCCTACATCACTCAACGTAGTCCATAGTTACAATAAAAATCTATCTTGATTTCATCTTGTGGTTATTTTGGGAAAAACGGTGGGGGTGAAAATGTTTCATCTAAAAAAAAAACGTAACATTTGTGTTTCATATGCACAGTATTTGCCTAGTTGTCTATACTTTCTGGCATTTGTTGCACATTATTATCATGGAACGTTGTATAAAATAGTTTCATAACAAGGAGCTCAAAAACATGTTTATCAAAATTTAAAAACATTAAATATTTACCCAACTTTGCCAATGGCAAGAAAATACTTTGTGGCGTGCTTTGCTTATATTGTAAATCAGTTATATTGTTTATGTATTTCATGTACACTACCGTTCAAAAGTTTGGGGTCAGTAAGACTTGTAATAGTCTTTAAAGAAGTCTCTTATGCTCATCAAGGCTGCATTTATTTGATTAAAAATATAGAAAAAAAAACAGTGATATTGCAAAATGTTTTTACAATATAAAATAATGTTTTTTATTTTAACATACTTTAAAATAGAATTTATTCCTGTGATAAAAAGCTAAATTTTTATCAGCTGTTACTCCAGTCTTAAGTGTCACATGATCCTTCAGAAATCATTCTAATATGCGGATTTATTATTAGAATGATCAATGTTGGATAATATCAACAGTTGTGCTGCCAAATATTTTTTGGAACCTGTGATTTTTTTTTTCAGGATTCTTTCATGAATAACAAGTTTAAAAAGTACAGTGTTTATTCAAAATATAAATATTTTATAACAATGTAAATTATTTATTATTAACTTTTAATAAACTTTTAATTATTAACTTAATACATCCTTGGTGAATAAAAGTATTAATTTCTTAAAAAAAAAAAAAAGAAACAATAAAAATGTACTGACCCCAAACTTTTGAACGGTAGTGTATTTCTATCAGCATTTGTAATCTAATGTTGAATACTTTTTGCACAACTTCGGTTTGTCGAGGAGACTTTTATTTTGAAAACATTCCTCAAGCGTGAACCATGATGACGCTTCTTCACTGGCAGCCATTTTGTAGGTCACGCCTACCGGAAACGGTGTCTGCACCTGCACCGACAGCAGAACCGAAATCGAAGGAATCCCGGTCGAGTCCCGTCACGTTTCGCTCGTCTCTCCCACTCCCACCCCGGTCACCGCGGTTTTTTCTGCGGCCGGGTCAAGCGTCTTTTCACGCCGCCGTGTCGGAGGACTGATCGCTGAAGCGTGGGGGGATTTACCAGAGAGCGGGGGGAAGAGGGAGGAAGGGCAGGTCCCTCATCATCACTTTCACTCCCTTCATCATTTCCAAACATCATCATCATCAACGCGACGAGGCGTGTCTGCGTTCGCTAGAAACATACCGGAACACTAAAACCAGCAACAGCACCGAACAAAATGCATCGCGTTGACCGAACACCGAGCCCGGTCGCCGTTTGATGTAGCACGTTTTATTATTTATTTATTTTTTTGATCTGGAAATTTCTTGACTTTGTTGAGAGAGAGAGAGAGAGAGCGAGCGAGCACTGCGGCCTTGCATCCAGCTGAATGAACGATGCGGACTTTACCAGCACCCTGATTTAGCACCGCATTTTCCACGGATGACCGTTTCAGTATACCAAACTGCGTCTCTTTTCTCCGATCTGCGTGTTTTTATGGGAGTGACGGATAGCTAGTAGCCGAGATAAAATGTGGAAGTGGAGGCGGCTGATGCGGTTGTCCAACCGCTCCTTAATGGCCTTCATCTTTTTCTTCTCCATGTCCACGACCTGCCTCTACTTCATCTATGTGGCTCCCGGGATAGGTGAGTCTGTCTGATAAGTCGCAGCATCGCTCATTGGGAGTGATGCGATTAAACGTGTTAATCGTGTTTCATTCATCACTGACTCCAGATACTGATCACCACCTCCCAAACAAACACCAGTGACAGGTTGTGTTGAAAAACCCAGTGAGCTGCCTAACTAAACAGCCATTATATTGTGATGCTCAGAAACGCTATACGCGCCTGTAGTGACCAACAATGCCGTCTAGTTAGGCGGTTCACTAGGATTTAGGACGCAGCCGGTGTTAGAGCCCACAGGAAAGTAAGATTTGGCCATTTAATTCACCAATAAATGGTTTATTGCTAGCTTAACGGCCTCTTTACCCAACAACTATTCTGTCCATATTGAATTATGGGCTGTTATTGTGTTCATGTGAAGCTCAGTTGGCTAAACTCCATGACTACAGTACGTTTATCTCTTCTTCAGCCTTATTTACCATAGTAACTGAAAATAACGGAAACTTATGTTATAGTAATATTTGTAGTTTGAATATAAAAACAGCTGTAACCGTGTGTGTTTGCTCATTATCTACAAAACAAAGTAGCATTTATAAATTAGAACCAGTGTCTATACACTTCCAGTTAAAAGTTTTTGAACAGTACGTTTTTTTAATGTTTTTTTAAAGTCTCTTCTGTTTACCAAGCCTGCATTTATTTGGTCCAAAATACAGTAAAATTTAGAAATATATATATATATATATTTTTTTTTTTTCACTATTTGAAATAATTGTTCATTATTTGAATATATTTTAAAATGTAATTTATTTTTGTGATTTTAAAGCTGAATTTTTAGCATCATTACTCCAGTCGCATGATCCTTCAGAAATCATTCTAATATGATGATTTGCTGCTCAAAAAACGTTTAATATTATTATGTTGAAAACAGCTGAGTTGAATTTTTTTCAGATTTCTTTGAATAAAAAGTTCAAAATAACAGCATTTATCTGGAATAAAAATCTTTTGTAACATTATAAATGTCTTTATAATCACTTTTGACTTTATCGTCAATTTAAAGAATCCTTGCTAAATAAAAGTATTAGTTCCTATACCCCACCCCTCTGTAACGTTTCTTGAGCAGCAGATCAGCAAATTAGAATATTTTATGAAAGATCATGTGACACTGAAGACTGGAGTAATGATGCTGAAAATTTAGATTTGATCACAGGAATAAATTACATTTTAAAATATGTTCAAATAGAAAGCAGTAATTTTAAATAGTAAAAATATTTCACAATATTACTGCTTTTGCTGTATTTTGGATCAAATAAATGCAGGACTGGCGGAATGGAATTCTTAAAAAACATCTTACTGTTCAAAAACTTTTGACTGGTAGTGTATATTCAGTATTTTCATTACGAATACTATGTTTACTAGGGATGCAAGAATACAGTTAGTCCACGGTTCAATATGTTCCGCGGTTTTCGGTTCGTTTTTTTATAGCTTGCCACATCAGAGTGTTTTTTTGCATCTAATTAACAACAAAATACTTCTGTAAACCTCTGTTCACTGGAAAAAGCGTGGATTGTTAAATGTCTGCTTAATATTCTTTTGAGAGAGGTATTATTTTTCCGAATTTTACACAAAATAGGATGGGTTTCATTCATACTGGATGCCAGAGGGCGCCCTCGAGCAGAAAATTCACATATGCGTCAAAGAAGTAGCAGTGATTATGTTCTCTTCCAGCTTCTCTAAAATGTAGGTCGTATCCTTTGGCGGTCGCATCCTCTGTAGGATGCGTATGCGGAGTGTTCTCAAGCCTAGAATTAAATGAGACGGCCTTCGTTGGATGGAGAGAAAAGGAAAAAGGAAAAAGAAAGTATGACGTTGCTATGACAACACACCAGCAGTCTACACTGGACTCGACAATTGTCGTCACGCCGCGGCCACCTAGTTGCGCTCTACCACTAAATAAATAAAGGAAAATTATTTCTAAACTTGGAAAGTAATTTGAAAAGAAACTGCTTTTTTACTTGTTTTATTTTATTGCATATTTGAGGAGCTGCAGCATAAGTAAAACTGACATCTGTTACAGAAAAAAGGAGGACAAAAATGTATTAGTTTTACTTTTTATATTTAAACACCACATCATCGCTTGTGTTTACATCTGCCGACATCGCAATTTATTTTCAAATAAACAACCGTTGGTTACGGTGACGCAAAGAATTGTGGGTTATCTGTAGCAGCGAAGGATACACCGCATGGATCCTCCGCATTCAAAGGTCGCATTTGGAGTGTCCTACTTGCTTTTCTGAAATGAGACAGCCTCTATGATGTATGTAGCCTTCGAATGCAGCCTGCGGAGGGTGCATCCTTCGTATTGAGACACAGCTATGGATAAAGGCATAACGTTAAACGTTTTGAATGATGAAATGTAAGGACGATAAACACCCGTCCGCAATACTATATGGTTTATCATTTCATTAGTATGGAAGATGCTCTGCGTGTGTTGCTTTTTCAAATACAAGCGCGGAAGCGTTTCCTCATTTCAGCACGTGAAATCATGGGCACACAGCAAATTTCGAGAGAAATAAAACAGGGAAATTATTTAGTGCAAAACCAAAAAACCGCAATTCACAAGCGCGTATTAAACCGTGGATGTCGTACCGAACAGTTCGATATTATATTGAGTATTGTGACATCCCTAATGTTTTCTGTAGTATACATAAGTAATATCCTTAAGAACTGAATGTAATGGTTTTGTGGACATAATAGCACATTATTTACAATTTACAGTTAGTTTGAGTTTGGATACACTATTTTACATATTTGTTTTTACCTTTTATATTTATCTTTTAAATATGGTTAAAGTGTTCTACCAAAGTCACCAAGCATTTATGGTAAGGTCAAATATAATTTAATGTCATTTAAAATCTGTATGTCATATATTTAAATATACTCATAAGCATGCATTTGTAATGTTACGTTTCCTGTTTAGAATGTTTAAAATAAATAAAATGTAATATCAAATAATGCAGTACAGGGAAAATTAGAATCTAGTGCTTTATATGTAACGTTGTCTAATATACTAAAGCACAAATGAAAAAAGAAAAAAATAAGACATGATGTAAAATGTACTTTAATGTTTAATTTGGCATTATGACAAAGTAAGCTCTCATGTATTGGGATGCTCACAGATGAAGTGTATCTTAACACACTTGCAGTTTGTCTTGTCTTGCTTAACTGAATGTCTGCACAAACCATATAAGCAGCTGTAATAATTAACTTTCAACCTGACTGTTGTTGTTCTTATAGAAGTTTGAAGAACTAAGGAGTTTCACTGCCGCCTTGTCAATCACAGTTTTGTTGATTTGTGGACATGAAACAGATCAGTCTGCTGTCCCTCTTTCAGTGTCCTTTTTCCAAAATCTTTATCTAGAAATCCAGGCAGCCCTCCAACACATGCCACTACACTGACAAAACACAGCCAAATCCTGTTTAATAGCTCTTGCTGTATTCGTATAATCAGTGCCCAAGTAAGGTAATGTTTTTTCCTCATCGATGTTTGACCAGCGTTCACTGGACTGTATCTAATGTATAAAGAGCTCTGGGCGGTTAGGAAGAACCAATGTGTTTTTTTTTTTTTTTTGTCCTTAGGCCCAGGTTAATTTTTTTCTACCATTAATGGCTGCTGTTTATATTCTGAGTTGAGGTCTTGTATCAGCTTTGAGAATCTACTTGCTGTAGAGCAGTTTCACAGCAAAGCTAATTGTATAGCCAAATAAACCTTTTTTTCATTTCTAGACTATGTATTAGAAATATTTTTACTACTAGTGGATGACCAATGTAGGTTTTGCAGTATATCAATGTGGATGTATAGACAGTGTCTACAAATATATGTGGACAACCTAAATTGTTCATCCATTTATAGTGGAATGGGACGTTTTAGTTTTGAGTGTGAGGATGTGTAAAGCTTGTCCTTTATGTGCCATGCAGTAACCAAAAGATTTTCCTCATTTAGATCGGTCTGCACAGATGTCATGGGTTTACACTTACATGCCTACATAGATTTTCCCATCGGAGGATATGAAACTTCCCTTCAGACCTATAGCTCATATTCAGCAGTAGACGTTCTGCTGATCTCTGTTCATTTCTCCTCTTATCTGGACTTGGAAATGTCTGATTCAGGAATGCTGACACAACCACCTTTGTGTAGTAGTTAAATTAAAACCATATCACACTCATGTCCACACTGAGGCTAAACCACAGTTGCTTACAATGATAGGAACTTGTAGTTTCGACCATTTTCTCACAGTGCTGCTCTTAGGAGTTTTTCTGTGAGAGGAAGAGGTTCGAAACGAAAGCCTGCACTTTGGGTGTCCAGTTGCAGCTGTTTTACAGTGTGTAAATTTGCATATTTCTGTTATGATTGCATTCGCTTACATACTGTTTTGTTTCCTCTTTATGTCTTTTGGGAAATTCATTACATGTTCTCTTACTCTCTTTTTCAGTCAACACATATTTCTTCATGGTACAGGCTCAGGGTATCATGTTACGAGACAATGTGCGGACCATTGGTCACATGATCAGGCTATACACCAATAAGAACAGTACTCTCAACGGCACAGGTAAGAGTAAATCTCCCTTTCTTCACAATAACATTGACCAGACTGATCTGTGAATTAAACACTTTTGCAAAGGCCCTGGTATGCTTAATGTTTTGCTTTATGTAGTGTACACTATTAATCATAAGTGTGGACAAGTGCACACTAACTAGTGAGCTTTTGTTTTTGAGTGCACTGCTGCCCACAAGGATACAAAAATCAATGAAAACAATGACAGAAATTACACCATGCACACTGTTCACAAGTCAGGAAGGGAAGGATGCTTTCAGTTTAATACTTTCTGTTTCGGCTTCATGAGGTCAATTTGACCTTATTTCCTCACTTAATGAATGTCCCTGGTCTCACTGTGAACTATTCATCAATGTTGTTCCACAGCAAGAAACAGTCCTTGTGATCTTTAATCAAAATGTAATAACTTGGGCTTCTATTGAAACAAAAATGCTCTGGTGTCATAGACTCTACACGCTTTTAAATGACCCTAACCAATAGCTAAATAGCTTTTTAGATGCACTCATTCAGTCTGGCTTATTTATTTATTTTTTACCGTCCGATTAATTTCCAGTGGATCCCAACATCCCGACTTTTTTCACATTGAATACGGTTTCACTGATAAATAAGTCACTTTACATTGACTTTAGCAATTCACATGGACTTTAATGTGTATCTCTCTGTCTTTGTTTTAACAGATTATCCAGATGGAAACAACTCTAGCGAGTATATCGCTCAGCCAACCACATACCTCCCTGAGAACTTCACATATGCTCAGAACCTGCCCTGTCCCGAACGGTTACCTTCTATGAGTAAGTCTTGAGTTAAACAATGCGTTTATTGTACTCAGAAATGATTTGAATAAAGTATGACGTTGCTAAGATGATGCAATATTCAAGTATAAAAACACGCCAAAGGGCACAAATACTAGGTAAACATAATTAAACTGACTTTTTTGGCTCGGAATCACATACTTTTCACATACAGTAAAACAAAAACAGTATGGTTTTCTTCCCACAAGTGATCAGGATGGTAAACAAATTGCGCCCCTCCACCCCGCATACATCAACATACACACATTAACATTCAGAACATCCCTACTTCCTTATCATTGTTATAGCACACTGACAGCTAGTCATCTGTCAAGATGTTTTCTTATTTGAGTACTTTATTAAAGAGATGGTTCAGCCAAAAATAAAAATTCTGTCATTAATTATTCACCCTCATGTCGTTCCAAACCTGTAAGACCTTTGTTCATCTTCAGAACACAAATTAAGATGTTTTGATGAAATCCGAGAGCTTTCTGACCCTGCATTGACTATTTTCATGGACTATTTTATCAATGTCCTTACTACCTTTTTTTTGGGGATTGAGCGTGTCAGTTGCGTTGCTGTCTACGCAGGGTCAGATGAACGCTCTAGTCATTTCCTGGTTTTATAAAGCCCCTCCTTCAAAACTACGCTCAATGGGTTCAGATTGGTAGGCTGGCCCAGTGTGTTGTGATTCGCTTTGTCAATATTGCTTATCAATTTGAGCCCGAATGAGACGTAGAGAATAGTAGTGAAGACGATCACACAGAACCCACGCAAGCACAGCACTTACAGGACGTTTCAGAATGGTATGTGGTTTTGTTTGTTGTTGTCTCATACTTTTAGATATGCTGTGATTTGTAAATGCTACTGTTTATGTTAGCTTTTAATATACAGTTTTATCCTGATTAAAGCTTTTAATACAGCAGGATACATTTTCACTTCATGAAGTAATTATTTTGTAATAGTAAGAAGTGTTTGCAAAGAAGTATTGCTCAAGACCATGGCAACTGCTTGCTTTATAACGTTGATTTTGAAACTTGTGAATCCATTGAGTTGTTAGAAGACAGAATCACAATTCATATATAAATAGATTTATTCGTGCACCCCTGGTTTTGACGACATGGCAACAACTCCTCCTCTTCTTGCCTCGCCCCCTTTGTTGCATGTTCCTGGGGACGGGGTTTATGTAAACATATGGGTTTGTGATGTCACCAACCTGGGAAGTAGCTCATTGTAGTCCCTACGAGCTATTTTTGTAGGCATTAAAGTGCATAAATTAGGGATGTTTATTTCGTTTTTTCTCCTAACCGACAGACGACGCTTGATAACTGATTATTAACCGTTAACCAACAAGATTATTTTAAATTAAAATTTAATTATTTTAGAAAGGATAAGTGTCTGTGACCCCTTAAAAGAATTTTCCAGGGATTCATTTTATTTTATATGTGCAAAAAGCAACAAACAACAGAACATAAGGATTCACATACACACATCATGCACCTGCAGCGCTTCTGTGAACAGAGAAAAACATAATAAAGCTAGGCTATATATGTACTGAATGAATAGGCCTATACACTAAATATTTTTATGTAGTTAACAAAACAAAAGAAAAAACTGTGCAACAAGTAGCTCATTTCATTTTTGTGCTGCCGGTAAGGCATCCGTGAAAACGGCATTCTATTTTTCTTTATTTTACAAAAGCGCAAAAATTTGATTTTATTGTGAATGTACGCAAATAAAAGCATACCGTTTACAGTTTTGATTATCTGCATGGCTAGGAGACGTTTCCACTGTTAGAAGGGAAAAAAATAAAGTTGTTCTGCTGGTGCCACACGCACATACACGGTTAAGCATTGCTAACTTGACAATGCAGCCTTTTCATTATCATAATAAAATACAGTCAGCCAAACATATTGAAAAATCACACTGCTTAATCAACATACTGCCATGATATTATGCCAAACAATTTGTTTTATGTGGATATTGGAATGTGAGTGAAGTGCAAAACCAGGTTTACGTAATAAATAATATTTTGGTGTTCAGATACATCTCGAATAAGGAAACATTTAAATTTGTGTCGTATGAGTTTAATTCGTTTTGGCTTGTCGTTTAGTGTAGCCTAGCTTATATTTTTCATTCTTGTTCTTTTATGAATACTGTTTTTTTTTTTTTTTTTTTCCTTCCTGTCAAAAATGCCATTGTATTTTAACCATCCAGCAAATGTTTTAAAATATTTTGATAAATTGCTGAAAAAAATATTTACTTTTTAAACCGTTTAACTGATTGTATTAATAGGTCAAAATTCTTTGTCGTTTAACAGTTAACCGGTTAAAATGAGCTTCCCTTGCGTAAATTAAAAAGACAGTATCTCTGTTTGCATTGAATTTAGCCTTTGCAGATATTATTTATGTTCAAACAGCAACATTATTCACTAACTAAAGTTAAAAAAACGTTCAATCACAATCAGCCACCACTTTAATGTATTTGTTGTATGTATTTAATGCGCCACATCATGCTGGTGAGGAACTATATTTGTTTCTGTGTGTATAAAGCGAAACTTGAAGCAACGCCAACTTATGTTTGTAGGTCACACGACAATGACCGCGTCAACATGATGAATGCAGTATGTCTAGCTTACAAACATACTATGAAGAACATATTTTTTTAACGGTGTTTAACTAATTACTTCTTTAAAATAAGTACCTACTCAGGGAACATGAGACTTTGGATTGGCATTTTTCTTATTTCAACCCCCATTTATTTATTTTTATTTTGCTAGTTCATTGTGGTATTGCCATCTCTGTGAAGGATAAATCTGGTGCTCCTTTAGCCTTTGGCCAAAAGAAGACTTTCCAAACAGTCTTAGAAGGCAGCATAAAACAGCCTTTGTTTGGGGCTATGCTGCCTCTCTAAAATCTCTCTATCCAATTAGCTTCTTAATCTAGACTTCTCAGGTTTAATATGCTTTGTATGTCATTCGTCTCTGTGTGAGGCACAGCTGTCAAATTGGGTGTCAAGAACTTTTTTTTTTTTTTTGGCTAGTCTTCACATTTTTTATGCCAAAAAAGCAAGTTTGCAAGTTACAAAGACGGTTTCTTCTCAAAAATATCTTTCCAAGTAAGACCTGTTTTTACTTAGTTTCTTGATATTGTATTTCCTTGCAGAGGGTCAGATGGAAGTGAACATGACAGAGGTTCCTATGGAGGAGATCGAACTGAGGCTCAAACATCTGGACATTCAATTTGGAGGCCACTGGAAGCCCAAAGATTGCAAACCACGCTGGAAGGTGTGTCACTGTTGTGAATACATTATTCAAAAAAGGTCATTCAGGACATCAGCGTGACTGGTTTGTCTCTATCTCTCTTGTTTTCTTTCAGGTGGCCATTTTAATCCCCTTTAGGAATCGCCATGAGCATCTTCCCATTCTCTTTCAGCACCTCGCCCCTATGCTCCAACGCCAACGCTTGCAGTTTGCCTTTTATGTCATCGAACAGGTGCGCACATACGCTATTTTGGTGCAGTATCACCATCCACTGATATTTGACCTCAGACTGCCAGTATCATGTACCAGTGATTGAGAAAATCAATCAACAATCCTAATTTTTTTTCAGTCATGTGTTTGTGTGCTTTCAGACGGGTACTCAGCCGTTTAACCGTGCCATGCTGTTTAACGTGGGCTTTAAAGAGGCCATGAAGGACCTGAAGTGGGATTGTGTGGTGTTTCACGACGTCGATCACATCCCAGAAAACGACCGTAATTACTACGGCTGTGGTCAGATGCCTCGACACTTTGCCGCCAAGCTTGACAAATACATGTACATGTAAGTACTAGCTTGCTTGAGTTATTGTCTTTTCACTACTTTTACCTTTCTTTTTTGTCATTTTTGCTGATTATGATTTAATGTTTATTTTCCTTATTGCCCAGCTCTTGATGTTCCAGGTTTTGAATGCAGCTAAGTTGAGTTCAGTTTTTCAAAGTGCATATTTTAAACAATTCAAGGCTTGTGTTTTAAACAATCCCAGTGTTATAGGGCACATATTGCCGTGTTTAGGTCGTGTGTGAGTGTATAAACTGTTACGATGTTATCCGCCACCTGTAGACCCTTGCAGATCCTAATGTATATAACCAGTGTCTGTGTTGTTTAGTTAGTTTGTTGTTGGGAGTGTTTGTGAGGTATTATCTTTCTAATTTAAAAGGGACTCATTATGCAAAATCCACTTTTACGTGGTGTTTGGACATAAATGTGTCTTGGCAGTGTGTGAACACAACCACCCTACATTGATCAAAATCCACCCACTCCTTATTTTTTTTATTCCCCATTAAACCAAATTAGTTTTTAGGACCGACAGTCCTGCATTACCACCGTAGTTTCTAGGGTTCTCGTCTGATCACCAAGCCTGCATTTTTTAAATTCAAAATACAGCAAAATGTTGATCTTGTAAAATATTTTATTTAAAATAACTGTTTTCTATTTGAATATATTGTAAAATGTAATTTATTCCTGTGATTAAAGCTACATTTTCAGCATCATTACATCATGACTACAGTCACATGATCCTTCAGAAATCATTCTAATATGCTGATTCCCTGTTCAAGAAATGTATTTTTTTTTTTTATTTAGCAAGGATGCTTTTAATTGATCAATGATGTTAAAGACATTTATAATGTTATTTCTATTTCAGATAAACGGTGTTCTTCTGAAGTCTCTATCAAAGAAACTTACAGAATAATACAAATAATAATAATAATAATAATAAATGTTTTTTTAGCAGCAAATCAGAATATTAGAATGATTTCTGAAGGATCATGTGACTGGAGTAATGATGCTAGAAATTCAGCTTTGAAATCAGAGGAATAAATTACATTTTAATATGTGTTCAAATAGAAAATAGCTATTGAATGGTTTAATAATTGTAATTACATATGATTTTCAAAATTATTCAACTATTTGTTGAATATGTATAACTCAATATTTTAACTAACTGCAAAAGCTGAATAATCAAAGTCTACTGATTAATCAGTGAAATAATCAACGATTAGTCAATTAATCGTTCTAATAATCGTTAGATTATTCGATTATTAAAATGATCATTTGTTTCAGCCCTAATATTTTCCACCCTCAGCAAGTTGTCTTTGGTTGTACGCTGTTCTACAATTTCTCCATGCTCGAGCAGCCGTAACATCAACAGTAGCTATGTTTCCCTCACCCTGTTTTTATGCGCATTTTGAAGTATTGCATCAGAAACGAGTGATGGTAACACCAGAAGTCGAAAAAATCCCTTAATTCGCAAAAAAGTTTTTACACTCGCGAAAAGCAATCCTGGTGTTCTGTGTTTGGATGTAAGACTGAACATGAGAGTCTTAATTTTCTCATGACATCTGAACAACTGAGGATCCAGTTGATTACTTTTATTTTTGAAGGTAATGTGCCTCAAAATCTACTAAAAAGCGTGTGTGTCTGCGCAAATCTTTTCACTCCAGACTGCTTTGTGAATGAGAGGCAATACAAGGCAGTGCTTAGCTAACTTTTTAACCTTTTTTTTTTTTGTTTTGTTTTTTATTTTTTTATTTTTTTTTGCAAATGGACTGTGAAAACTCTAAGTACATAAATGTATCAGATATTCATGCCAAGATATCCTGGTTCATTTTCATAGGCGTTTCGTCTGCCAGAGTCTCTCTTCATCTGTGTCTGGCTCTGGTTCATACATTACAGCTGAACACCAGTTCTCTCGCTCTCATTCATGTTGCTTCTACTGACTGTTTATTGCTGTAGGTATGCAAAGCAGAGATGTATACGCTACGCTTCTTTGCATTTAAACTTATACACGCCAAAACTGCGTGTAGTTTGAGCTTTTTTAGATGTGCCCAGAAATGACATTTTCCAGATGTTATAATAAATTATCTGTGGGGTATGTTGAGCTGAAACTTAACAGACATATTCTGGGGACAGCCAAGACAATATTACATCTTTTAGAAAGGGTCATAATAGGTCCCCTTTAATGTAAAATGAACCTATTCACTGAACCAAAGAGAAAAAAATATCTGTAAATTTCAATTTCATTCAGCCAAAAACTGGATACTTTTCAAAAACCTGTTAAAAATATAGTCAGGAGTGTTTAAAGCTTAACCTTTAATTTTCCACCTTAACCTACAGTTTCATCTTGTGTTGGGGTGTCACTTCCTTTATCACAAGACGTGAACTTGTGAACTTTTTGCTTGCAAAACTAAATTGACTTAGGTAACCAAAACTACAACATGCTAAACTTGTGGTTTTGAATATTCAGGGTGTATTTACATTGATTTGAATATGCTTTCAATTTGGCTAAGTTTCCTAAAGAACATTAAGCTTGTTTGGCCATCCTTGTGCTTTTATGCCACTCTTTTTTTGACATTTCAAAGAAATGTTAAAACATTTCACTTTTCCTCATTCATCAAATTCATCATAATATCTGTCCAGATCTTTTTAATGGACTTAAGGAAACCTAATGTGTCTCTTTTTTTTTTTTTTGTTTTTTTTGTTTTTGTTTTTAGATGTTAAGGGCCTGCAAAACCCTGCATATCTTAAAAGGTTCATGAACCCCTGACTACTTTTTCTGAGATATTAGCAGAGGTGTTTGTGTTGCACATCACAGATGACAATGTTGTTGAAAACTGGTCAATTTTGAGCTTTTTTGCGCTTTTTTCATCTTCCTGTTTTAAAATCTACATTGTGTTGACGTCACAATTTGTGACGTGGCAACGGACTGTATTACTTTGATGCATTGGTGTCTAATAATTATTCATGAGGCTGCGTGTTCTTATCCTATGAGAAGATGCTTCACCTAATTATTCACAACAGCATGTGTTGATTTGCTATGACAGACACTTCAGACAGTGAGATTGCGTATATTAACTGAGAGAAACGTTCATGGATCGAAGGAGAGTGTTTGTTTTTGTTTGCTTTGTAAGTTCAGCACAAAAGCGATTCATTCATATAGTGAGTGTAATAGCGTTTTTTTACAACTCCTTGACGCAACCCATCAGAAGGGTTATAAACGCCGCAAAATCAGCCTTAAAAGTTAATAGAGGTGCAACAGCACGTTCATATATATGTTTTCGATGCATAGTGCAAACGGCTGTGCATTTATTTGTGGTGTTAACTTAATAGGAGGAAATGAAACAGTCTGAACCCGAAGTTGACTCTCTCCCCTCCTCCCCTTCCGCTACGCAGTGAACCACGCCTTTTACAGCTTTTTTTAAAACTGGTGAGAACCAACCAGTGCTGAAACAGGGGGTGTCATGACGGTGTAAGTTTACATCCTGCTGTATTGCATCTGTACTACGTTGCAAATGCGAGGTTTGTGGTTCATCCTCGCTTGTATTTTTTCTTTTTTTTTTCTCCATTTTCACAGCAGTTCATAGAACTTTGTTAGGTAGGACTGAAATGCTTTAGGGACATGCAGATTTTAGGGCTGTTTGTTATGCAGATTATATCATTTGTGTAATGAAGTATAAACACAGCTCTAATTGCCTCTCAAAAGTGTTTGAGGTAGTTGGAGAATTTACCCTTATTTTGCATGTGACCAAGGACTGATTAAAGACCCTGTGGTGCAGCTTTGCTTGGGTTGAGTTTGAAAGGACAGTTGTTCCTCTGAACATATTCTGGTTGAAACCAAAACTGCTTTGCAGAGACTGCAAGGAAGTACTTGTGTGCTATATCTCCTTATCGCCTTGTGAAGAAATCTGACAGTCTGTACTATTAAAAGATTTTTTTTGTTGCCTATTGCTTTCAAGTGATTCCTGATGGTAAGGTTTGTTTCTTTTTTTTTTTTTTTTTTAGTTTCCCCTTTTCCTTTTTTTTTCCCTTAAGAATGTTTTACAAATCATGGCATATTTGTAGTGTTGTTTGCTAAGTGTGAGTGTTTGTGTGTTTTCAGTCTTCCCTACAATGAGTTTTTCGGTGGAGTCAGTGGACTTACAGTTGAACAATTCCGCAAGATCAACGGCTTTCCCAATGCATTCTGGGGCTGGGGTGGAGAGGACGATGATCTCTGGAATAGGTCAGTTATGTTTATTTAGTAGGATGCTTGTGTGTTCCTAAAAGCAGCATAACAAGTAGTTTATATCTATCCAGTTACTTTTGTGTGACAAGCAATTGTTGCTTCACCATGTTGCTGTGTGTGACTAAAGTAGGTATCATGTTATCATAAACAAATAGATGTATATGTAACACAAATCTGTGTGTGTGGGTGGGTTTCTTTCTCAGGGTTCATTATGCAGGTTTCAATGTGACCAGGCCAGAAGGTGATATTGGGAAATACAAATCTATCCCCCATCACCACAGAGGAGAGGTGCAGTTCCTGGGGAGGTCAGTGTGCACACACATACGCAAACACTAGGGGTTATACTTGCAGAAATATGTACACATATATTAACTAATGTAAACTACCTTTCAAATGTTTAAGATGAGAGTATGTAATGGCTTGAAACTTGATACAGCAACAATGTATTAAATTGACCAAAAGTGACATTAAAGACATTGTTCCAAAAATATATATTTCAAATAAATGCTTTCCTTTTGAACTTTCTGCAAAAGGCAGAAAGATGCATCAAATCAGTGTATAATGGTTTCCACAAAATATTAAGCATTTAAATAAGTTTTGTTGTTTTCAACATTGATAATAACAAGAAATGTAGTGGCCAAAGTAGAGGCCTTTATTTATGTAAGCCAACTTTTTCTCATTTTTCTCATTGTAGCTCATTTTGACAAAGTAAAAAGGGTGTTGTTTTACACAACCATTGAGAATCTTTAACCAAAGTATATTACAGACTTTTCAATAAGACCCTAAAGAATCATATCAACTTGTAGAAAATGGGCATCCGATGACCCCTTTTAATATTTCCCAAGCTAATTCATTCAGTGCGATTGCTTCTTTCTGTGTGTTTGCTGGCGGCAGAACCAGCACTAGTAGGAAAGCCTGACATAAATAAAAATAAAATCAGGAACTATGTGCTTAGCGGTGGGTCAGGTTGACAATGCTGAGGAAGCACCTGAAAAAAATTGTAGCTTCCTCAGTCTCCCCGTTGTTTACTTTCAATTTTGGAGGTTAGGACTTAAAAATTAAGATTTGGAGGGTTGAAAATGCTTTTTTTTTTTTTTTTTGTCACTGCATTATTCAGTCTTTACCTCTGACCTGCTTACACTCGACCTGACCTTAAAAGTTGTATTCATCTGTTTCTGTGTAACCCAGAGTGGATTGACCTACGTGTGACAAAAACATATTTGCGGTCATACATGTATAGATCGTTACATATTGTAGCAGATTATCTCAAGGACACGCTAACCCCCGGTTCATCTCGCCCTCCTCTCAGATACAAGTTGCTGAGATACTCAAAAGAGCGACAGCATCTGGACGGCTTGAACAATCTCCAGTACTCTCCGGAGATCTCTCTGAGCAGCCTGTATAAGAACATCACGGTCAACCTGAATCCTGAGCTCGCCCCCATAGCGGAGTACTGACAGGCTGTGACCCTCCCGAGTCAAAAAATGTGATGTATCTATGCCAAATGCCCTTAAAAAACAGGAGCGAGGAGGGCAGAGGCCTGTCTAATGCACAGTTAGTTGCGTGACGTGAGTGTGTGTGTGTGTATGTGTGCGATTACTGGATCATATCTGTGATTAGCGTGACTGCGTGCGTTTAATTGCATGTTCCTATGTCCATGCTGGCTTTAGCGAATCAGATCACAACACATTTCAAAAAAAGGTGGGGAGTGCCAGCGTCAACAAATCAGATGTTTACTGCGAAGCCTTAATTGAATTTTATAGGCTATCAAACTCTGTAGATCCAGTCATCTGTGCTTACATTGTAGAAAGCTTGGTTTTACATTGCAACAGCACTCTTGACGCCAATAGACATTTTGTCATCTTCTGTTAACTTCAGTATAATTTTTGATACATATCTAGCGTTTTTTTTAAACAGACGTCAATGCCGTTTAAATGGATGTATTTTAAATTTGTTCACTTCAGATCGTTTTGTTCTTGTATGACGATATACATTTCACCTCGGTGGCGTGTTATGGGTTTGTTTTTTTTTTGAAAATCCCATGGCTATACAGAAGGCTGTGACAAGTTGCATGCATAACCCAGACTCCCCTGTAAATATCTGGCCTTTTAAACAATGCTTTAGCTTTGTTCCCCTCAAAAGACGCCTGTGATTCCAGTGGAAACACTCTTCTTTTTGGCAGCTATTTGTTGTTTTTGATTTGTTAATTTTATTAATTTTTATCTTCATTGATTCGGGGCACATGACTGAAGAAAAAAACAAAATCAGCGATGACTAGAATGCAGGAAACAAATCAAAAATGACATACAGATATCACTTGCTGCATGCCTTAATTTATTTTTTGTTACGCGATTATTTTGTGTCTTAAACTTTGATTTTTAGTCACCATTGAATGTTTTTTTTGTTTCGCATTTTGTTAATAGCATAATCATTCTCATGTCTCACTTTTGAAGTGCACTCCATAGTAGCGAAAGAAGATGTGATTGAGGTGTTTACGAGTCGGGCGGTCGGTCGGGTTCGCAGCTGCTAAAGCCAAAACGCCCTCTCGCAGGGTTTGGCGTGTGTCTCAACCTGTGTGTTTTTGTCTGTTTGTATGTGAAGTACTGGGTGACGTTGCGCTCCGGTAGAGCCGAGATGAGAGAGCGACGTCGCCGTAGCTCTTGAAAGGCATTCGGAGTACACTTGGGCCATGACGACTTTATGCTGTTAAAGTTTTGAGCATTACAAGATGTCGGAAAACTGACCTTTTGTTGGTACATGTTTGCCTTTTGTATATAATTTTCATTTTTTGGAGTTGTCGATATAACATTGCATACATTTTTTTTTGTGTACATTTTAAGTTATCATATATATATATATATATGTCCTGAAACTGCTGTTTCATATCCTCTCATGCTGTCTGTGTGTGCGTATGTGTGTCCACTCAGAAAATTACACATTGAGGGCGAGATTTTGTCGCTAACTGCGATGCTAACTTTCTGACACTTAAAGTTGAGACACAACTCACAAAAATGTTTTTTTTTGTTTTTTTGTCAGTTCTTTCCATCTGCATGTCTCTGAGGTGTAGTTGAGCCATGGCTTCTCTTTGATCTTTTTCTGAGTGGACGTCGTCAGTACACCATTTATGGTGACCCCGACGTGATCTCCAGTGCCCAGTCTGTTGTTTACAGTCTTTTCTTAAACCATCAGACTTACAGTTAGGTCTAATCAGACCTGTTTACTGTGGTTACGGGTTCCAAAAAAAAAATTTGACCAACGTAGACAAGGAATCGAAGAATGCTGTCGTGTACTGAATATGTTATGGAGGGGCTACTGGTGCCAAAGTGCGCTTTTCCTCGTCTCTTTCGCTTTCCTCATCTTTCAGCATTGTATAGTCAAATGTAGCTCTAGGACATCAGCTCCACCTAAACTAGTGTGTATTCAAGTGAGTTTGTGTATATGTCCAGTGTGAGAGGATTGTTGTAGACTGACTGCTGAAAAACCTCTCCACCGCACAGGGCTGAGAAATTTACATAAGCAAAGTTTAGGCAAAGTTTGCGTGTAATATGGAGAGCCGAGCTATTGGTTTACGCCCTGTGTTTGTGTTGAAGCAGCCGGTGAAATATAACCACTTAATAGGTGTTGTTTACAACACCTCTATGTACAAATAGAGGCATTTTAGACTGGGTTTAGGCTTTTGAAGAGGGAAGTGTGGCTTATGAGCACTAGTTTCCAGAATGCTCAAATGAACAAGTGTCATTCCACCTTCACAGTGCACTGTTTTCTTGTTTTGCAAGAAATTGAGTCATAATTAGTCTTATGCTGCAGTACGAAAATATGAAGTCAGATAGGCCTGTTAGGGTTTAATCATTAGCTTTTGCACCACAGCGAAATTTTCTTTTTTGGATTCACAGATTGGGACTGAAATGTACACACAAGATGCATTAAAGTGGGATGCAATATGAATACTGAATGTTAAGTTGTTGTTTTTAATTTATTTTTTTCTTTTGTGGTGGAGTAATGCCCTGTTCCCCTCATATAAAGTGTTTTTTTTTTTTTTTGTTTTTTTTTGTTTGTTTTGTTTTGTTTTTTTTTGTATGTATGTAAAACATACCGGTGAGACTGCTCTGGTGTGTTTGGATCTGTTGGTTAGTCAGTCGTAGCTTTTGAGAAAGCTTCGTTCAGTGCTGTCTGCTAATTTAGATTCATCTCATCTCATCTCATTTTTAACCCTTAACCCACCCCTCTCATAGCTGCCCCATCCTCTTGAGCTGTCTGAAAATTATCCAGAAGAAATAATAGATAGAGAATTTTAAAAGATGATTTATTCACCATTACAGATCTGTAATGTGTAGAGTGTTACATTTTTGCAGTATTCATATTCGTGCCTTGATTTTTTTTTTTCTTTTATTTAATTTTCAATTTCGCATTGTTGAGATGTGCAGTGGGGTGCGTGTGGATGGTGTTTAAAAATAAAACTGGGTGCACATTTGCATTTTCTTTTACTCCTAAGCTTTTTATTTCGATCTGGAGCTGTGTCTTTAAAACAAAAATTTCTGCTGGTCGTTGAATGGGAACTGAAAAACATTGAGTTTGACTTTCTTCAATGTTGAGGGTCCACTTTAACTGTAACACCAGTATGGGAAGCAGATTGTGTTGAGATGCCAGGTGCTTTGACTGATGTACAATCCTGGTTCCAGACTTCTCTTTTTGTTTTGTTTTGTTTTTGTTGTTGTACCGGTCTATTCACTGCGTTTCGCTCTGTAATGATCATTAAAAGACTTTATAGTTGAAAACTTATTCAGAGTCTGATCTCTTTATTTGGTCTGAGGATGAGCGGGTATAATCAAGGTCTAAAATTAAGATTAGGATTAGGATTGGTTCATTGGTTCATGTCTTTCTTTCTTCAGTTGAATAGAAATGAAGGTTTTTAAGGAACACATTCCAGGATTTTTCTCCATATAGTGGACTTTAATGGGGATCAACGGGTTGAAGGTCCAAATTGCTCAAGTTGCTGCAAGTTTCAATGCAGCTTCAAAGGGATGTACAATTCCAGCCGAGGAATAAGAGTATTATCGAGTTAAACAATTTAATGTTTTCTTTAAAAAAAAAAAAAAAAAAATTACATACATCTTCACGCATTACATAATCATGTTGGAATGTTGGAAAAGCCACACGAGGTAAGTTCTTATGTGTACTTCAGTTCAAAAATTTAGGGTAGGTCATAAAACTCATCTCATTTTCTTTTCCAACTCTAAAATTGTCTGATATTGTTGTTTTACTTTCTTTGCAAATTCACTTTGTAAACACTAGGTTGGTACTTCTGCCTACGTCACATGTGCATGACTATGTAATATGTTAGGTCAAGCTAGTGCAAGATAAGCATTTGTGGTTGAAAAGTATATTATTTATCAATTTTTTTTTTTTTTTAGAAAATTACCGATTGTTTTGATAGATAAACCTTTAGATAGACCCATCTTCCTCAAATGTGATCATTTTTAGCCCTTTGAAGCTGCATTTAAACTTGCAGGCACCATTAAAGTCCATTATATAGAGATAATTCCTGAAATGTTTTTCTAAAAAACAATTTCTTTACAATGGGGTGAGTAAATTATCTATGAATTTTTGTTCTGGAAGTGAACTTCTCCTTTAAGCACTCACCAATTTCTGAATAAAGATTGTTGCACCAAGTTTTTACAGAAAAAGACGTTCACCTACAGTGTCGAGACATTTTTTTCTAAGTGTTTTGGCATCACTCAAAACAATAATCAAATTGCTGTAGGGACAAAACTGTATTTATGAAAATAATTAATAATAAATTAATTGATGAATAAAAAATGCATATAAATTAGTATATTTCAGGACAAATCATACTATCAGTCAGTGTTATTTTAGTATCATTAATGTATAGTATAATAGTACATGTAGCTATAGTTTTTGTTAATATTTTTAAATTTATACTGTATTGATGTATTTTCTGTTTGCTTTAATTTTAAAGTTTTAGTTTTTTTAAACAAACTAAACAAAAATGTTAAATGTCTTAGCAACTAGCTGAAATAAGTTTTTCTTTAAAATTTATTTAACAACAATAACTCCACTATCAATTTTAATCATTTTTAATACATTTACCCATCCATCCAATTTTTGTTTTGGAAGTCAACTTCTCCTTTAAAGGAGAAGTCCACTTCTAGAACAACAATCTACAAATAATGTATTCACTCCCTTGTCATCCAAGATGTTCATGTCTGTCTTTCTTCGGTCGTAAAGAAAATGTTTTTTGAGGAAAACATTTCAGCATTTTTCCCCATATAATGGACTGATATGGTGCCCCGATTTTGAACTTCCAAAATGCAGTTTAAATGCAGCTTCGAATGATCCCAGCCGAGGAAGAACAGTCTTATCTTGCACAATGATCAGTTATTTTCATTTTAAAAAAATAAAATTTATATACATTTTAATGTCAAATGCTCATCTTGTCGTACTCTGCTTACACTGTAAAAAACAATTTGTTGAGTCAACTTAAAATAATTTGTAACCTGGCTGCCTTAAAATTTTAAGTTCAGTCAACTCAAAAAAGTTTATTCAGCTTGAAATGTTAAATTATACTAAGTGACAACTTAGATATTTGAGTTGAATCAACTTAAAATTTTAAGGCAGCTGGGTTACTTACCCATCTGTTAAGTTTAGCAAACACAAATATCTAAGTTGTTGCTTAGTACAACTTAACATTTCAAGTTGCCTAAACTTATTTTAGTTAACTGAACTTAAAATTTTAAGGCAGTCGGGTAACAAATTATTTTAAGCTGACTCAACAAATTGTGTTTTTTTATTTTTTACAGTGTAGGCTGTTTTTGTTCTGGTTCATGATAGTTAGGGTATGTCGAAAAACTCCCATCTCATGTTCTCCCTCAACTTTGAAATCGCCCTATATCGCTGTTTTACCTTTTTTGTTTTGATCTTCTTTGCATGTTCACTTCGCAAAGCTGGGTCAGTACTTCTGCAGCGATGTAGGATGATTTTGAAATGATTTTTGAAGTTGAGGGAGAAAATACGATTGGAGTTTTTCTACATACCCTAACTGTCTTGAGTCAGAATACACAGACTTTATGGAGAGAAAGGCAAGATGAACGTTTGAGATTAAAAAGTATTTAAACTGTATTTTTTTAATGAAAATTACAGGTCGTTTCGCTTCCTCGGCTGGGATTGTTTACAACCTCATTTGGGATCGTTTGAAGCTGCATTTAAACTGTATTTTGGAAGTTCAAAATCAGGGCACCATAGCAGTCCATTATATGGAGAAAGTCCTGAAATGTTTTTCTCAAAAAACAATTTCTTTACGACTTAAGAAAGACATGAACATCTTGGATGACAAGTGAGTACATTATATGTGAATCTTTGTTTTAAAAGTGGACTTCTCCTTTAAGCACTCACCAGTTTCTGAGTAAAGATTGTTACACCACGTTTTTTGCAGAAAAGATGTTCACCTATAGTGGCTAGACATTTTTTGTAAGTGTTTTGGCATCACTCAAAACAATAATAAAATTGCTGTAGGGACAAAACTGCATTTATTAAATAAAAATGCAAAATACAATGCAAAATACAGTTTCATGGCTGCTTTTGAAACATTCTGATGTTTTTCATGAAGTCTTTTATGCTTGCCAAGGCTGAATTTATTTCCTTAAAAAATACAGTAAAAATAATTGTAATATATTTTAAAATGTAATTTATTCCTGTGATGCAGAGCTGAATTTTACAGTATTAGTGAAACAATGCATCCTTGCAGCCTTGGTGAGCATAAGAGACTTTAAAAAACATTTAAAAATAATAATCTTTTCAAACTTTTGACAGGACATTGACATTGTGAATTTTATCAGTCAACCTGGCATTGCAAGGTGTGGCAAATACTTAATCTTGGGCCTTGGATGTAAAGTAATTTCTCTGTTTAGGTTGTTTTCTGTCACTCGTGTGCTTTGACGACCACAGCGGTTGTGGTGTACGAGAAGGGGCTCAGAAGAAGAGCCAGAGTGTAATGCCGATGCCCCTCCGCGTGAGCCTCAAACACCACCTGCAAAAACACAGAAGAACTACTGAGAAACACAAACCGTATCTGGAAGACGAAAATGTCTTTACATACGTGTATGTCTGTGCTCAGTATGTTTGCACATGTATACATGTGTTGTCCTTGAATGCTCTGTCCTCTTATCTAAAACTGTCCATTACTGTGTGTCTATAGAAAACAAGATATAGGTTCTTAAATATTTACCTCCCCACAGTTATAGCTCTTGGTTCACATCCAAGACAATCATTCGGGGTATTAATATACACATATTTGCTTCAAAAAAGAGCCTGCAAATCTAACAGGTTGGTGTTATAAATAATAATGATAGAAGTACTCCCAAGTTGTCCTAATGAGTGGAGTGCTTTTTTGTGGTTTGGGTGCCTTGATGCAACCGTGACCCATCACTTGGCAACCATTAAATGCTTATGAATATAGGAGTGCCGTGGAAATGTTATACTTACATCAGCCACCTGGTGGAAAGGTGTACGACCCTCCGCCTTCCAGTAGGCTTTAGTGTCAAACTCCACCCGATACACGCCAGGAGTGAACTCCTGCTCGGTGATCAAGTTGTGCACCTCACCAGCCATATCCACTTTCCTGTGAGAGAGGGGAAGAGCTTAAAAATGATAATGACATTGACAGGAAAGAGGAACCAGGAGGATGTGCCTAAAATGAAAATGCGCAGAGTAGAGAACAATGCCGTTTACCTTATAGAGACAAAACCAAAGTAATGCAATCATTAAAACTGAAACAGTATAGTTTTATACAAAAAATAATAAAAATGCATATAAATTAGTATATTTCAGCCAAAACCATATTTCATATAGTACATGTAACTATAGTTTTTGTTAATATTTTAAAAATTATATAGTATTCATGTATTTTCTGTTCGCTTTAATTTTAAAGTATTATTATTATTATTTGGTTTGTTTTAGTAATCTATCTATCTATTTTGATTTATTTATTTTTTATGTTTTGGTTTTATCTAATAATAATAACAACCCCACTATCAATTTGAACTATTTTAACACATTTTTATCTTATTTTATTTTAGTTTTATGTTTTTGTTTTATTTAACAATAATAACCCCACAATCATCACAACTGCACTATTAATTTTATTTTATTATGTTTCTTGTTTTATTTAACAATAATAACCCCACTATCTATTTTATTTTATTTTATTTTATTATGTTTGTTGTTTTATTTAACAATATTGCCACTGACAATTTATTCATTAATTTTTACTTTTCTTTTGGAACTTATGTTTTATTTAACAATAATAACTGCACTATCAATTTTATTTTATTTTATTTTATTTTGCCATAGAGACCATTAGCCCCTTTTAACAGTTCAGTATATGTTGTCATAGAAGTACCAGGTTTATATTTGACTTTACTGACTTAAAATAGACTTAAAATTGATTTAAAATATCCATTCAGTTCTTAATTTGATTCGTGATAACATTTATTAATAAAAATAAAATAAAATAAAATAACATAAATCCTTCATGAACAGTTTTTAACATTATTGTCACGAAAGACCCTGGGACAAAAATTAATAGTGCAATGAATACAGCATTAAATTGCCATATTTTATAAATCTCTGATTAAAAACATCATTGGAGTGGTCAAATTGAGCCTGAACAGAATGAACCAAATTACCAGAATGAACCAAATTACTATTGATAACATTTACACTTAAAGTTGTCCACTGGGTTCTAATTAGGTCAGATGAAAACCTGAAATGTAATTAATTAATGTTTAATATAATTATATATTTGAGTCAAAAGCGTCGGCTAATGTGATCTTACCCACTGGCAATCTTTTCCCATTGTCCACTTTGACCTTGGCGATAGACATCCAGAGCTATATTTCCAGCAGGAGTCCCTTTCACAGCATCCAGGATCTTTACTGTCAGAGGGCAGTGAGCATCTGAACCACCATGAAAACCCTGGAACACAGTTAAACGCTCCTTTGTTTTCTCAGTCTAAACATGGTGCTTAGTCTCTGTTTTTCTTGTTTAGGCCTGCAAATAGTGCTTGAGATGATCTTAAGATGAATCGCTTGTTGAATGGATAAAAGCGTCTGCTAAAGTGAAATAATGGAAGTAGCCGTATCAGCTCTGAGCGGTTTGTTGGGTCAGTGACCGCCTGAACATACAGCTGCATATATGTGTGTTTTCCAGGTATAGAGTTTACTGCAGCACTTTGTAGGATGGGAGAGAACAGATAACATTGCAACCCATATGTTAGCCTGTCCAACAACTGAAAGTACCTTGTCTCACCCCGAAGGGGCCAACTTAGGGGACATTTTATCTTTCATATACGTTTCATAGATTTTGTGTCTCTGCCAAGTTAAATATAACTAAAAGGTGCTGTAAGAGATCTTAACTGGTTCAATTCACAGCCTCTCTCCAAAAATCACTCCTCCAGAGACATGAACATGCAAAATCAAATTGAAAACAATTCTGATTGGCTAGTTTTCTTATTTCTAAGAGCCTAAACCACCCTTTTTTGCTCTATGCAAAGCCTATGGCTGACAGATGTGATCTCTCAGATAATGGACACTTTTCAAGTTTTCATGGTTCTCAGAAGTGGACAGGGTTGCCAGGTTTTCACAACAAGACCGCCCAATTGCCACTCAAAACTAGCATAATCACATCTCGAGGGGAGGCCCCCTTTAAAAATCGTGTTCTGGGGGATAATATAGACGTTTTTTGTCGGGTTCCCAGGCAAATTCGCATTTCAGGGGCTAAACAGGGGTCGATTCAACTCGCAGCAACAGTGTAAAAGTAGCCCAATTCCACAGGAAAACCGCAGACTTGGCAACACTGGAAGTGGAAGCTGTTACAGTAATATAATTTTTGTGTTACCATTTAAGAAAAAATGCATAGCGTTTCCATGACTTTACAAAAAAGGCAAGAAATATGAATATTTGTCAAATTTGCCATCATTCCCTCAGCCACTGAAACGAAAATATAGAAAGCTTTACTAGATTTACAATGTTAATAATTATGGAAACATATCACTCTCTGTCCAAAGTGGATTTTTGTGGGGAATTTTATTATGAATAAATAAATACCATTTACATAGTCTGACCTCTCTTTAAGTTATTACCCTCTTCGTGACATACGGCGAATGAGTCCAATTGCACTTGCTCCTAGCATCAAACGGGTCGCTTTAATAAAACTAAATGTTAAATTTATTGCTAAATTAAAAAAAAAAACATGTAAGTTCCTGTTACATAGCTCTAAAAGCAATTGAACTTACCACAGGTGCAGATCTACAGCAGGCAAACAGAGATGCAATAAGCGCACAAATCACTGCTTTAGCCATGTTAGAGCTCAATTGCATGAAATAACACCCAAAATGCCCTTTATACAGCTGCCGACCCTGTCATCAGGTGACTCTAGGGGGTATCTGTGGTGTCCTGTTGACACAGTAAATAAACGGAATCAGTAACTTCAAACAATTTGGTTTATCCAGTGGAAACAATCAAGGGCATTTGCCTGTATCTATCAAACAGTCCTCCTGTCCTTGGAATTTGTGCATTTCATGAATGTTAATTCCCAAAGTTCCTCCGCTCTGTGTGAGATCTGATTCATTGCTTGTTTACTTTCTGAGGACCTTAGTTCAGGCTCACTGGTGAAATGTTTCTGGGCAGCACAAATTTGAGGTCTGAGCTGTTATTGACAGTTCAAAGAAAAGTGAGCAGTTATCCCTTGAGAGGCGGGTACATGCTTGTTTTTCACATATTTTCATGTGCTAGCTGTATTGCTAAAGGCGCTGAATCCCTAAGTGGAGAACAGCAGAATTCTTCTGCTCTCAAATAGTTACAGAATACAGAAGTCATATAGTCGTGTTATTTGTCTAAACAAAACTTACATTCACAAGTTCACACTTACATATAATAAACTGAGTAAAGGTTATGCGTATTTGGCGTGCTGTCCGGGAGAGGGCTCCGAGCTCGGTAATCATTCCTGAGCCCGGGGCACTGCCCCCGCCCGGGGGAGAGAGGTCCGAGTTAGGCATTTTAGCCCGAACCCAAAGCGCATCCCCCCCGGTGGAAGGAACGGGCTGAAGGTGAAGAGTTGGGGTGGTGGAGGGGTGCTGTGAGACGAGAGAAATGACGGTAAGACTGCTTTGGTTATTTGTAGGGTTATTTGCTCCTCCCGAAATTTGTTAATAAAACATCACTTATTTCGACACAGCAACATGGAAAGGAAAAGGAAGCAAAAAATTAAACAGGCACTTTGTATCTGTGAAATGCTGGCTCAGTGATTTAGATAATGCATTACTTTTGCCAGTGTTGGGAAAATACGTTGAGACTGTAGCTTTGCTACAAGCTAACAATGATTCAAAGTAAAACTAGTCAAACTACTGTGTTGAAAAAGCCAACACCTACAAGAAAGCGTATGGGTATGGGATACACATACTCTATGCAATTCTGTGTAAATGTGCGTAACCACATGGCTGATGGTTCCCATTGACTTACATAGTATTTATTTATTTATTTTTAATAAATATTATTTATTTATGAGTAACTGAAGTTACTAGGAACCATCAATTGTTCTAAATCTTCTTTTGTGTTCAGAAGAAAGAAATTCATACAGGTTTGGAACAACTTAAGGATGACAGAATTTTCACTTTTGTGTGAACTATCCCTAACTAAGCAATAATACAATACAACGCAATACAATACGAAAAAAAGATGTAATTTGTAAAGTAATTAGAGCTAACCTTTGTTTTTGCTATAGGGTTTGAATTAATTTATTCAGCTGAATGTATGAATTTCATTAGGTTGATATACCAGACATGAACCTGTAATTTCAAATGTACAATTCACATAACCAAGTCAGTTTTGTGTACTACAGTTCAGAAAGTCGAACTAGGGAATCATTTTGGTGAATCTGTTTATTTACAGGATCTGAACAAAGTCATTCACTATAATGAATCGGACTACCCACCTCTACATGAAAAATCCAATTATGACGAATCGACATATTAGAATGAACCGGACGTTCCGATGAGGAGCACCAGGAGAATTCCTGGCCTAGCAGGCCCAAGTAGGTCTCGCTGCAGCCTGCGGTGGACATCCAACCCCGCCCACATCCAAAATAATTCAATTTAAAATGTTACAAAATTATACACTACCAGCCAAAAGTTTTTGAACAGTAAGACTTTTATTGTTTGTTTGTTTTTTTTAAAGAAGAGTATTCTGCTCACCAAGCCTGTATTTATTTGATCCAAAATAACACAAAATTTAAGCTTTCTATTTGAATATATTTTAAAGTGTAATATATTTCTATGATCAAAGCTAAATTTTCAGCATCATTACATCATTACAGTCTTCTGTGTCACTTGATCCTTCAGAAAGTATTTTAATATGCTGATTTGCTGCTCAAGAAACATTTCTTATTATCATTAATATTTAAAGCAGTTGAGTACATTTTTTCTGGATTCTTTGATAAATAGAAAGATCCAAAGATCAGCATTTATCTGAAATAAAAAGGCTTTTGTAACATTATACACTATACCATTCAAATACTTGGAGTCGGTGTGTGTGTATATATACATTATTATAGAATTAATAGATTATAGAAATTAATACTTTTATTTAGCAAGGATGCTTTAGATTGAACCAAAGTGACGATAAAGACATTTATAATGTTACAAAAGATTTCTATTTCAGATAAATGCTGTTCTTCTGAACTTTCTGTCCATCAAAGAAACCTGAAAAAAAATCTACTCAGCTGTTTTCAACTTATAATAATAGTAATAATTATAATAATAATAATAATACTGAGCAGGAAATTAGAATATAGAATGGTTTTTGAAGGATCATGTGACTGGAGTAATGCTAAACGTCATATTTAAAATCAAAGGAATTAATGACATTTTAATAGAAATATAGAAAACTACAAAATATATGTTCCAAATTTCATAAGTCTGAGCAGTTGAATGAACAGTTAAATGATCAGACAAACAGTTTGTTATGCAGTACACATACCTACATACATAGGCTACACAGAGAGATTCCTTGCTCTGAAAGACTATTTACAGAACATGGCATGAGGCCTTGTTCATCAAGACAATTTGATATGAATGTGTCCAGCTCCTCCAGATACTCAAAGATGAATAAAAAGACATCTCTTGCTTCATACGATTCTCGCCCCGGTAGTCTTTGATGGCATTCTGTTGATTTTTACTGTCCTCTGTAGAAAGGCTGGACCTTTCACCACCCCACAGAATAACTCACAGTCACTCTGTTTCCAGCATAACGATGGACCTTCGCAAACTTCCACTTTATGTCCTCTTGGTGCTCCTGATAAAAATAGAGAATACATATGTGTTGGAAGGTGTCCACTAAAAAGTATTTACCTCATCATTTAGGCTACCTCATCATTCTACATACAAACATATGTATGAATTATATATATTTATTTATGTATATCAATATCTAGAGAAATGCTTTCACCATACCTCCATGCACCACTGCATGGCTTATGTGGTCCTCCAAGTGAATTGTAATGAGTCATTTTCTTTACTGGTAAAACTGCAGCAGGGACCCCTCAACCCGGCAGAAGAATAGATGTATAGAAGAATACAAAGATAATTTGTGACATACACAGGGTTATTCAGCAAGACCTAGTGAAATGATACGGTTACTCATCTGATTTACTGTGCATGGGTACTGTGATCAGTGTTTATCATTAAAGATGTCATATGTATGTGAGTGTTTTGTGTGGGGGGCCAGGTAAATATATATGTGTGAGAGGGATGAAGTGTGTGTCTGAGTGGGTGAGATGATTGTATTGAGTAGGGGTCAGGTTATAAAAAAAAATTACACATTGATTCAGCATTCACCTTATGTCATAAGACGTAGATAGATAGAATAGATAGCGCACTATCTATTCACACATGTATGTATGTATTTGTGTGTGCGTACGCACGTATGTATACAGACAGACAGAGACACACACAGTGCACAGATTCTTACGTTCTTACGACGACATAAAATAAACTCTCAATTATTTTTATACCCCCAAAAAAAAACACAAACACATAACAACACTCTTCTATCCCACGCACGTACACATGTAATATATATAAATATATATGTAAATTTGTTGTTAGCTAAGTAATAAGGTTTCTGTGTGAAGTTTAAAACACATACTAAGCATGCCGAACTGTTGTTTATGTGCATTAACACAAGGACGCACACATTCTTAAACGTTGTCAATGTTTTTAGTTATGGTAAAGACCAAAGATATATTTTTACTTACCCACACAGCAAACAACTTCTTCTTTTTAGCGGTTAGCCAACAATACGAATTATCTTCTTATCGATGCTTCTTCCTTTCAAAATGAATGAATGAATGTGACGTATTTGGACACGGGCGTGGTTTGTGACGTTGCACTTGGATGGGGGCAGGGCTGGATGTCCACCGCAGGTTGCAGCGAGACGATCCTCAGCAGGCCCAAGCTGCCCTCCATTTCTGTATGTACTTTTTTAGTATGTTGCTGTTGATGTTGTTGTTCTTGCCTGTCGAGTGTATACTAATAAAGTGATTATTACGGAATTCGCCATTCAGTAATAAAACTCTCAAGGTACGTTCACGCCATATCGGAATTCCCGTAATTACGGGACTCCAACTTGTAAAAATCGTTCACGTCCTCGTAGAACTCGTAATTACAACTTGTGAACTGGGAGTCTTCTGAGAGCCACGACTTGTACCACATGACCGCTGTACCACCTGACCAACGTATAGGCTCTGTTTAGGCACTGATAGTGTTGCCGTAGAAAAGCATAATTCCGAGTCTGAGGACGTGAACAGCTCCAAATAGAACGTCACATGTTGTCATCTCGAAAATATGGTAATTACGATATAGCGTGAACGCAGCATAGTAAATCATGAATCGGTTAGTTTTGACTGGCAAAGCGTCTTACTTTGCGCTCGCTCCGCACGTCCACACGTCCGCGAAAAGGATGTGAGAAGCGAGATTCCCAGGTGGAGCAGAGAGAAAAAAAAAAACTGTCCTGTTCAGGATTTCAAGTGCAGGTCAGTTACATCTGTATAGTTTGTAAAAAGGAAATTGGAAGTTCAAGAGATTGCACTGCCCCAGCCAATTTAAACTTTATGAGATGATTTTGATGGCCATAAAAAATATATTGTTGTGTGTGGTTTCAAAATTTGGTGTGGGTGTATGGGATGGCATGGATGAGTGTGAGATTTTCCAGCCTAAAATTTTGTCCCAGTCCGCCCCCGGTTCTAATGACTTGTTCCAAAGACTTTCCAGCGCTACACATGATAGACGACCATTCACGGATTTTGCCATGCTACACGTGAGAGAAAAGACCATTTGTACGAATAGATTCACTGGGAAAAAATGACTTTTTAAAGCTACACACAAGAGAGAAAACGGTTTAGGACAAATCGATTTACTACTGAATGAGCCAGACGTTCCAATGCAAAGCGTAAGAGGTTGAACAGATTCATCTGAATGAACTTTCCAGCACCACACATGAGAGAGGATGACGCTACATATGAGAGAAAACTCTATTCGTACAAATAGATTCATTAAGATAAAAAGGACTCTCTAAAGCTAAACATAAGGGAGAAAACTTTTTAGGGTGAATCGATTCACTAGACTAAACCGGACGCTACACATGAGAGAGGAATTTACATATGAGGGGACCAAGGACCATTAGGACAAATAGATTCACTACAATGGAAAAAATGATTTTTAACGCTGTAAATGACAGAGAGGATGGTTTAGGACGAATTGGTTCAGTGAGATGGAGAGACAAATTTAGCGGTAAGCGCACCCAACAACTCAGCTACCTAAATTTCAAAGATGCATATAGCCTGTATTAAATAATAGTTTGAGGGGAATATGCCAACTTACTATATGCTGGTCTGCTGGCTTATACTTTCTCAATTGTTCCTGAAAAATAATTAGATCTAATAAGTTTTAACACAACTAAAGTAGCTGAGCGCGGGGCACAAACTAACACAGGGTTAGTTGTAACCATAGACTGTAAAAAACATGGACGTAGTGTCCGTGACGTCACTCGTAGGTTTCTGAAGAGCATTTTTGAAGCCTAAAGTAGGCGGAGTCGACCGCTGCCATCTTGGCAGCGCGTCACTACCGGATAATCGAAAATGGGCAAAAAGGCAGGACGTGGGTAAGGCAGAGGTGTCTGTGGGCTAAAAGCACACCCGCTTAACTTGGCAGTAGTGCTGCCTTGAGAACAAGTGCTGCCTTGTTTTGCCATTCATCAATGTTACTGTGCCGCCCTGGAGTTATATGGTATTCTGCCTTTGCTTTATTGTCCATTAAAGTCTGCCACGTTTAAATTCCGGTGTAGCCTAACTTGTGTACTTTCATACATCTGTCTGCACTTCATTAGACAAACAAATGAGATAGGTCGCGATCTAACAAACTGCTCCATATAACAAAACACTGTAAGCAAGCAAGGACTAGATAACTTTTAACAATAACAAGTTTTTTTTTTTTCCTTTGTATAATGCAGATTATTCACTCAGTGTCAGCTGTCAGTCTGGGTCTGCCCACTTCTGCACGTGTGAAGACTGGAATGCCATGTCAGCGTAGCATGTATTACACATAAAATCAGTAAGAGTTAGCAATTAAATCCCTTTCCTACCTTTTCTTGTAACTCGATAAAATCTATGGCAATGAACGTCATCGGAGATGTTTAATTCACACTCATTCTGAGCATTATTCCTATTTGTTGGCGTTCACATCAATCCACAAGCCGTTCTTACAGGTTAGGCTATTTTCATTTACTTCGATGTAAAACAATGTTAAGTATGTCTTGCATCCTTTAATGTTAGCGAACATTGCAATTAAATTGGCTGCAAAACAGTATCCACTCACATTTAACTTTTTGTCTGATTGTTACGGTCAGAAAAAAAAATTAAATCACATTATAGCCTATGAGATAACTAGATTTTATACAGATGTTACTAATTCTTTAAATGGTGATCAGCACCCAAATATTGTATATAATGTGGTATTACTGCCTTTTTCCTTGGCGTGACATCTCACTTTTTGCAAACAGTGAAAATAGTACAATACTGTTACAGTACAATAACTTAAAAATAGCGGCAAAAATCAAGTTTGAGATCATTTTCATTAAAACATCTAAATGCCAGATTTCCAGTGTCCTACCTATAATTAATTTTTCTGGAAAAATAAAAATCTTTAAAGCCATTTTTCTCAATTTCACACTAATGAGTTATGGTCTTTTGCCTTGTAGGGCATAAGGGTAATCCACCTGTCACTCAAGTGGCCACGCCCTTAATTATGCAGAACTTTAAGGCTTAATATAATTTAAACAGATGAGTTTTGAAAAAATTCACCCCCCTCATAGTTGTCATGAAGGGCAAAATTACCTATATAGGCCAAAACCATTTTTTGTACCAGGCTGTAAACATATTTTTTTTTCTGCTGTAAAGTTGGGCATTTTAATATGGGAGGTCTATGGGAATGACTCTCTTTTGGAGCAAGCCACTAGCGGCCAGTCGATGAATTGCAGTTTTAATTTATTCCGTGTTGGCTTCAATAGAGAGACCGGGGGTTTGCAAGTTTGTTCTAACATGTGTGGATTAAATATTTCCACACATGCTAGCATAACCAAATTTACAGTATTTACTAGTTGTCATAGCAACACTATACAGAGAAAAAAAGTGCGGTGATGGAGAACGTTGTAACACTGCGTTACATACGCCCCGCAATTATTAATGATATTCTGTGACATTAGCGATGGAATTTTCACTATTTACTTTTATGGATGTTTATGTTTATCGTGTTCTATGAGAGCTGTGTTTGGAGGGAGTATGTATATGTGTTTTTTCATTTGCACACATTGTTTTGAACTATACTGGCATGTGGTTTGCGATCAGCAGATTGTAATAGTTTTAAATTATATATGTGATAAAGTTTTGTGTTCAAACTGAAAAAGGTGCAGTTGAGTTGTCATTCTCATTCTTCAGCTCATACCCTGTGGCTCGAGGACTTATGTTGAAAGCTAGTTTTCAAATTTATGACTGCATTAGAAAAGTGCTGGTAAGGCAGGTTTCTGCAAGTAGCATGAATAGAGAAAATTAGATTTTTTTGAAACAGCTCCTCAGGGTTAACAGGAAAACTGACAATACATGACTCACAACAGTAACAAACGAAAAACAAGATTCTGCAAAACTGGCCTGTCAAAGGACTTTATTATTATTATTACTGTCAAAAATCCCCGCAATTAAAAATTTTCATTAAGGCAGAATAAATCACCACTGGATAATCACCACAATTATCAGTATGTAATTAAACAAGAAAATAGATTAGTCATTGCATGAAAAAACACATTTTGGAAAAATAAACAGAAAAATGTGATCGATTTTTGACATTATTAACCTTTTGTTTTACATTAAGCTTGGGGATTTGCTTTTTTATTGATGGTTAAAATAGAGAAATAGCAAGAAATAATCATGAGAACAGCAAGAGGATCAGGATACAACATTAGCTGCATTCAAACTCTCACATTCTTAGTGAGCACCTGGAGCACATATTCAACGTTTGCGGATATCTTACTTTTCCTATGCTTACTTTACAGTTTATTCCCATGGGCTATCTCCATCTGTAACACTTAGCTCACACGCAGTGTTCTTTACTAATCAATGTCCCTCAAACGCTTCCTCCATCAGCTGTCAAAACATCTGGCCACATGAACATCTGTCGATGTGTATGCCACTGAACCTCAAGGCCAAATGGTCCAGATGGTCTCTCTGACTGAATGAACAGTTTTTTAGCGATCTTTTAGTGAGAACATTTATGTTTTTCCTCCCAGACATTATTGATAAATAGTAACTTCGGCTGAAAAGTAAGCGGCTGGATTTTCAAGTTGTGCTTCTCATGCTTGTTCTCCTTTTGTATGCGTTACTCTTTCTCTGAAAGAGAAGCAGCCTTTTGCTTCAGGGTTAAATGTCTTTTGATCTAAGTCTATGATCTTATCTGTTAAGAAATTAAAAGGAAACCGTTTGCTTTTGAGGCACTTTCTCTCTTCTTGTCATGCATTGATTTCTTTTGACTGAGAGACACTGGCTGTTTCAAAGCCTAGTCAGCTCTCTAATGGGGAGTTGTCTTTATGTTTCTATACTGACATCAAACAAAGAGGAATTTCATGAGTGATTAATTTGATGTTTTTCATAGACAGCAACACCCACTATTTGTACTACATAAAATATCGGATCCATATTAAAGGAATTATTCCGTCAACATTTCTGAATAGTGTTTCCCAATAAGCTTATATTAATGCTTTACCAGCATAAAATGTAATATATTACAGACTACCATACCATCTTTATTTTTATTTTTTTAAAGAATTAATTTCATTAATCAAATCTATCATTAATAATATGTAGAGTAGAATTTTTTCAGGTTTCTTTGATGAATAGAAAGTTCAGAATAACATAATTAATCTGAAATTATCAGCATAAAATGTAATATATAATGTAGACTACCATACCATCTTTATTTATTTATTTATTTTTTTTAAAGAATTAATTTCTTTAGTAAGGATGCATAAAATTGATTAAAATTTACAATAAAGGCTTGTTCACTGTTTAAAAAATCTATTTCAAATAAATCTGTCATTTTGGTCATTTTGTTTCATTCAAAGAATCATAAAAAATATCAGTTTCCAAATATTAAACAACTAGTTTCAACATTGATAATAAGAAATGTTTCTTAAGCAATAAAAATGTACTTTCTTTCTTTCTTTCTTTCTTTCTTTCTATCTTTCTTTCTACCTATCTATCTATCTATCTATCTATCTATCTGTCTATCATCTATCGATCTATCTACGTATCTATGTATCTATCTATCAGTCATCTATCTATCTATCTATCTACCAGTCAAAAGTTTTTGAACAGTAAGATTTTAAATGTTTTTAATTTGATCCAAAGTACAGCAAAAACAGTAACATTTAGAAATATTTTACTATATTAAATAATTGTTTTCTGTTCGAATGTAATTTTAAATGTAATTTATTCATGTGATTTCAAAGCTGAATTTTTAGCATCACTACTCTAGTCACATGATCCTTCAGAAATCGTTTTAATATTCTGATTCGTGCTCAAAAAAACATTTATCATTGTTAGTATGTTGAGAACAGCTGAGTAGAATTTTTTCAGGTTTCTTTGATGAATAGAAAGTTCAGAATAACATAATTTATCTGAAATAGAAATCTTTTGTAACATTATAAAGGTCTTTTTCTTCACTTTTCTATAAATTCTTTCCCCAAAAATATATACTTACTCCAAGCTTTTGAATGGTATAATGTATGATGTTACAAAAGCTTTTTATTTCAGATAAATGCTGACCTTTGGATCTTTCTATTCATCATATTGATGATGATAATAATAATAAATGTTTCTTGAACAGCAAACCAGCATATTAAAATGATTTCTGAAGAGTCAAATGACACTGAAAACAGGAGTAATGATGCTGAAAATGTAGCTTTGATCACAGGAATAAATTACATTTTAAAATATATTAAACTAGAAAGCATTTATTTTAAATAGTAAAAATATGTCTACCTACCTACCTCCCTTATTAATCTACAATGATATCTGTTTTTGGTTTTGTTTCACCTAAATGTGGGTTCATTTTGTACCCTGTCATTGTAGCTTTTCTTCTTAGATCTTCTCATATCTATTTAGACGGCACAGTTTTTACTTTAGGCTCCACTCCTTTAGTACCCGACGGCTCAGGTGTCTTCTTTTTCTTTTGTTTGCCCAGTGTCGAAACATCAGCTAGCAAGATTGGTGGTGTGCCAGTCGCCCCTGGCATTGAGCTCTCCTGAAAGTGCGTCTGCATTAGCAGTACGCCACCAGGCGATCCAATGGGAGACGAGACGGGGCTAAATCCTAGCACCTGTTCCTGTCCTTCCATTTGCAGCTGTATTGGCTGATTACCAGCTACAGGGGCTCCATTAATCACATACATTGCTTGTTGTCCACGGCTCAGAGTCGCCTGTGAAAGATTTCCACCTTGGAGGATCAAACCTTCCGTCCCAGGGTTCCCGTTTATTACATACAAACCCTGAGTGGGACTTTCAACAAAAACCGAGTTTGGAATGTGCTGCTCCATTAGGTAGTATAGAGGCTGCTGTTGCACGAAAACCGTCTGGCTTGCTTTGGCAGTTGGAAGCGTGGCTGATTTATTAATCGTCTCAACTTTGGTAACAGAGCTATGTTGTACTTCTTGTGGAGGTGGGATGGTTTTGGTAACCTGGACGGCGCTGGTGCTGACGGAGCTCTCGGCTTTGAAGCCGGTTTCAACTGATTTGACAGTTTTGGGAGGTGGTAAAGAAGGCTTTGGAGGATGGCATATCTCTGCTAGGGTAAGGAACTTTGACCCCAGGTTGTTTAGGAACTCCAGGTCATTGTCAGATTCAAGGATGCTGCAGTGACCAACAGAGCCAGCAGGGCTGCCTTGACCCTCATACTCATACGACAGAAGACCGTCTGTCTGAGGCAGGTTCGCTGCAAGACAGCGTGCTTTCTGCAATAAAGAATCAAAGGAAAATTCAGAATCATTTAGAAATTGGACTTGTAAACTGGTTTTGTTTAAATGGAACCCTGGGTTCCATTAAGACTTGTATGGCTATACACTCCATAAAGAACCTTTATCATCTGAAGAACCTTTCTGTTTCACAAAAGGTTCTTTGTGGTGAAAGAAGGTTCTTTAGATCAGTGGTTCTCAATCCTGGTCCTGGGGGTCCCCTGCTCTCCACATTTTGCATGTCTCCCTTATTTCACACACCTGATTGAGATCATCAACTCATTAGGAGAGAGATCCATGAACTGAACTAATGAGCTGATGATCTCAATCAGGTGTGTTAAATAAGGGAGACATGCAAAATGTGCAGAGCAGGGGGCCCCCAGGACCAGGATTGAGAACAACTGCTTTAGATTATAAGAAGGTAAGAAAGAGATGGTTTTTAAAGTACCTTTGACTGAATCAAAAATGGTTCTTCTGTGGCATCACTGTGAAGAACCTTTTAAAGCACCTTTATTTTTAAGAGTGTATGTAACATAAATGATTACTAAAATACGTTGTAGAAAACCCATTAAAGATTCATGTTATTTTAAAAAATCCACACCGATTTATACATATTTTGGACTATTGGGGGCGCCATTATTTCAATGATATAAAATGGTTGCACTCAGTGAGCTACTGGTGCTACTTGTTGCTTTTTTTAACAGATCTGAAAGAGCTTAGAGGTGGCGATGGATATAAGCGGAGTCAAGGAGTCACTCGAAATCGAGTGCTGAGAAACTTGTTCAGTGGCGTCATGACAAGCATTGGCATGTTTACTTGTTTCTTGTCTCTGCCGTTTGTAAGCTCTTTCAATAGCTGTGGTCTACAAAGGCCTCAAGTCTGAAGTGGACAGAACAAAGACGGGTCTTTAGGAGGTTTTTTTTTTTTCATTCGCTGGCATCTTCCCATTCTTTCCTTTACTTCTTATTGCTAGAAAGGCGGTGAAAACTTGCATCGCTTCTCTTTTGCCCTTCGACTGACAATTACAACCAAAAGCCGCACGACGTGGCATCGTATCAGTATTTTATTTTCCGAGTTGTGTTGCAGTAAAAATATCAACAGGTAGTGTCAGTAGCTCACAGAGTGCAACCATTTCATGCCATCGAAATAATGGCAACCCCATAGTCCAAAATATGTATAAAACGAAGTGGATTTTTTTAATAACATAAGTCTTTCATGGGTTTTCTGCTGCATATTTCAGTAAGAGACATCCATTTATGTTATATTAAGCCAGAAATGTCTTCCCTTTAAAAATGGATGTTGCTACTTTCTTTAACATGCCAAGAAGAACTTGGACGGATGTCAAGATGGCTATTGACTAACAGTCAAAATTTTTATCTGTTCCTCACACTAAAGCTATTTTATTACTTCAGAGGGCTTGGAATATGGTGCATAAGTTTTATGCGCTACTTTTATGATACTCTTACGGTGTTGATTTGACTTTTAGAGCTTGGCAATGCCAGTTCTCAATCATTTTATTTAACTGAAAAGCTTGGCCAAGATCCTCTTTTGTGTTTCACAGAAGAGAAATCTTTGTACGACCTTAATGGAGTAGATCACTTCAGAACTTCCAAGATGTTCATGTCTTTCTTTCTTCAGTCATAAAGAAATTATGTTTTTTGAACAAAACATTTCAGGCATTATCTCCATATAGTGGACTTCTGTGGTGCCCGCAAGTTTGAACTTCCAAAATGCAGCTTCAAAGGGCTCTAAACGATCCCAGACGAGGAATAAGGGTTTTATCTAGTGAAACGATTGGTCATTTTCTAAATATATATACACTTTTTAACCTCAAATGCTCTGCGAGTATTCTGTGCATTCTGGTTCAATACAGTTAGGGTATGTCTCATTTTCTTATCCAACTTCAAAATTGTTCTACATTGCTGCGGAAGTACCGACCCATTGTTTACAAAGTGAATGTGCAAAGTAGGTCAAATACCCTTTACAAAAAAAGGTAAAACAGCAATGTAGGATGATTTTGAAGTTGGAGAAGAAAATGAGATGGGAGTTTTTTGACCTACTCTAACTGTCTTGAACGGGACTGCACAGAGTACGCATGCGCATGGAAAAGCTAAACAAGATGAGCGTTTGTTAAAAAGTATATCATTTTTCTTTTTTTTTTTTTTAAATGACTGATTGTTTCGCTAGACAAGACCCTTCTTCCTCAGATGGGATTATTTAGAGCTCTTTGAAGCTGCATTGAAACTGCATTTTGGAAATTCAAACTTGCAGGCACCATAGAAGTCCACTATATAGAGATAGTTCATGAAATGTTTTCCTCGAAAAACAATTTCTTTACAACTGAAGAAAGAAAGACATGAACATCTTGGATGACAATAAGGTGAGTACATTATCTGTAAATTTTTGTTCTGGAAGTGAACTACTGAGTAATCTCAGAAAAAAAAATTGTATACCTGAGAGTAGTATTCATTGAGAAAGGCATCTCCCACTGCCATATCCTCATATATGTCTTGTTTTTCAAACGTGAGTGATGTAGAGTAGAGAGCACTGTTGCGCTGGTTGGCTGTTGAAAGGGTGTTTTGCTGGTACCAAAACCTTTTGCTGTCCGTTTCTGTAAACCCATCGTTTATTTCCCTCTTGAATGTTCTGTTGTCATTTATGACACTTGCTTGAATGGGCATTGAGGATACATTGTTGGATACATTGTTAGAAAAGGTTCCATTCTGGAGCACTTGCTTTTGGTTTATTGCAGCAACAGGACTGCTGAGAAGAGGAACCTCCTACAGTACATACAAAATTAAGTCCACACGTTGTAAAACCAAAGTGTTTTCTCTTTTAATTTTGCATTTGAACAAATTGCTTTTTTACCTTGTCCTCTCCTATGCCTTCAGTGTGATATGCAATGAGAGATTCTTTAGCGTCAAAGGGCAAATCTGTGAATTGGCCTTTGGTCCCACACTGGCAGAAGATCATGAGGAAGGGTACCACTGAAAATGCAAGGAGCAAAGAGTTTTATAAACTCTCTTAGGATGCCAAGCTGTATGAATGTGATTCACACATGCATAACTTACACAGGAGCAAAGCTATGCCACTGAGGAACATGCCAATGGCTGGGGTTCCTATTTTAAATGGTAAGCCACGTTGTGCGGCCACCCTTGGCCCACATGAGCCTTTTTTCTCACAGCTGCAAACTTCTACATCAAACTTTTGGTTGTCCGGACAGGCCAGACCCTGAGCATCAGAGACTTTCACTGTCAGTTTGTACATTCCTGGCCACAAAGCCTCCAGCGCATAAAAGCTCGCTGTTGTTCCTACAAATAAGATATAAATACAATATAAATTGCCTTCGGGTATAGTTTTGTGTTTTAAGTGCATAAACCTGCTTCGTCTTTACCGTTTATAGGCACCATCTCCCATTTTCCCACACTTTCCTCTTCTATCAGAACAAAGTGGTAAGGTGCGCCATTTGGATCAGCATCCTTATCGAAAGCTGTGACATTTACCACTTTATTATTAGCACAAGTTTGTTGATAGGTGCTGGTCAGTGTGGGGCAGTGGTCATTTGAGTCCTCCACCTTTAATGCTATTGTCCCAGTAGCTGTCTTAGCTGGCACATCTAAAAATATGAAAGAAAAATGTAAAAAATACAAAATATGATATAAAAATCCATATAAATGTCCAGCAGTGAAACCAACAGTGACCTCTCTCACCTCCCCTGAGCCCATTGAGTTTTAACAGACCTCCTAAAGCATGCAGTGAGTTTGGTGGGGGGTAACTGAGAATGAGTCACATGAGAGGAAGCAATGCCTCCATCAAGATATGTTTGGATATGACTGGTTATGATTGTCTGTGATTGGTTAATGGGATAAATTCGGCCTCTTGTGTTTGTGCGCATTCACGAATCAGTCTGAATTAACAATATAATGGCGTTAATGGGAAGACTAATAAAAATTAAGTAAACAACTCACATACTTAGATATAACCACTTTGTTGTGTCAAAATAAGCCTTAAATGGCCTGAAAACATGATCTGTGTTTTTTTTTTTAGTGACGAATCAGCTTGTTGAAATTAAAGGTACAGTCAAATTTAGACACCTTTAACATTTCTCACATTTATTTGCCATAGTTTAGAAAATGGTAATAAAATATGAGAAGAACTCAAACTGTGTCAAAACAAATTCATCTTGATAATGTCAGATAACTTTGATAGAAAGGTATGTAACAAAACATGGTCAGGTGAAAATGTCAAATCAGATTTTTGGTCCCAAATTTTGATCAGTTTTACTTGTAGCATTTTTGGGTATAATATGTTTACTGAATAAAGTTAACTTTATTTTGCAATCCTCACTTACATAAATGAACTATAGTGTCCTGCACCCACTAGTAAAAAATAAATCTAAAATTATATCTGGTGTCTGAATAATTTCTGGTTTGCTCTGATGATCCAAAAATAAGTTTATTATGAAAACATTTAAAAAAAAAAAATCAATGTGAGGACTTTGCCACCTCATTTCAGAACACCACTGTACGCCACTGATCTATACCTAATCTAGATCTATATAAATAAATATTTTAACAACATTTAGATACTTCTTACTATTTACATATTTACAGCATATTATTATTTAGTTTCATTATTTACCATCCTATTTATACAAAAAATACCCATCCAGAAAAAAAAGTCCAAAAAAAATGTCAGAAGTCCAGATCCTTTTAAAAGACTTTCAAAAGTAGTTTAACATGTTCAGTAGTTTCTCTCTGCTTATTTGAATGTAAATATTTGTCTTCATGACAAATATTGGAGTTCATATTCAATTCATCATAGCAGACCAAAAAATGCTGGTGCTTGCCTTGAGTCATGCAGATAATCTTTGCGAAGTAGGTTCCATTGACCAAAAACTTTGATTCTCGATCAGGAGCCTTTGTCAGTTTAATCTCAGCAGTTTCCTCATCAATGGTTAGCCAGTTATCAGGATCATGACCTTTAGCGTACCTGTGTGTTCAATTAATGTTCGAAACAGTGACATGAACATATCTGATCTAAGTATAATCAAATCAATAATATGGATCAATAACAGCAATGTTGGAAATCAATAATAGCTATTATTATTTACAAATACAATCAATTAATATAATTCTATATTTAAAAAACATTACCTTGAAAAACTGATCAAAGCTCACCTCACATTTTCAGCTGGTTCTCCAGTGTCACCATCCAAAGCAACGTACGTGCCCAGCACTACTGGGAAATCTTCATCATCTGTATCTTCTGACACTGGAAAGTCCTTCACAGAAGGTGAGAAGCTAGGACCATCAGGTAGGTTGTTTACACTGATCTTGACTGGGTAACCTTTCCCAGCTGGTTTTTTATCGGGATCAGATCCAGGTTTGCCAGAGGGTTTAGTATCAGGTTTTGTTCCAGGCTTGACACCAGGTGAGGGGCCGGGCTTAGCTCCAGGCTTAACTCCAGGCTTACCATCAGGTTTAAGCCCAACATCGCCACCTGCATCCACTCCCAGATCCACTCCACCACCCAGATCCAATCCAGCATCCAGTCCAGCACCTACATCCAATCCAGCACCCACATCCAATCCAGCACCCAAATCCAGTCCTGCATCCAGCCCCGCATCCAATCCCGCATCCAATCCTGCATCCAGTCCAGCATCCAGTCCCACTCCTAAACCTAAGCCTAATCCTAACCCCGCCCCCAAACCTGCTCCCACCCCAGCCCCTGCTCCTAGGCCCGCTCCAGCCCCTTCTAAATTTTTGTCCAGATTAACATCCAGCTCTAAAGCACTTCCGTTAATGAAAGGAGCTACATTTGAAATAACCAAACTGAGGTCCAATTCTTTTACCTTTTCAAAATCAACAGGCTTCAGAGGGGCGGATAGAAATGGAAAAGGGAAAAAACAAAATAATATAAATAAGATTACATAATGTAGGTTATTGTAACAGGAGGTACAGTGCCTTGCAAAAGTATTCATACCCCTTCATTTTTTTTTTCACGTATTGTTGTTGCAGCCTTGCGCTAAACTGCTTTAAATAACTTTTTTTCCCCACATAAATTTACACTCTATACACCATAATGACAAAGCAAAAACAGATTTGTGACAACTTTGCAAATTTATTAAAAATAAAACACTGAAATAAGTACATTGCATAAGTATTCAGACCCTTAACTCAGTACTTAGCTGAAACACCTTTACAGCCTCAAGCCTTTTTGTGTATGATGCAACAAGCTTTGCACATCTGCATTTGGCAATTATCTGCCATTCTTCACCTCACCTCTTCACCTCTCAAACTCTGTCAGCTTGGATGGGGGCTGGCAGATATTTTCAGGTCTTTCCAGAAATATTTGATGGTGTTCAAGCCAAGGCTCTGGCTGGGCCACTCAAGGCATTCACAGAGTCGTCTGTAAGCCACTTGTGCTGTGTGCTTAGATCATTGTCTTGTTGGAAGGTGAATCTTCTGCCCAGTCTGAGGTTCTGAACACTCTGGACTGGGTTTTCATTAAGGTTATCTCAATATTTTGGTGCATTGAGCTTTCCCTGCCACTGAGACTGCTACCAGCACACTTTACTTTTGAGATAGTACTCTGCAGGTGATGAGCAGTGCTTGGTTTCCTTCAAATATAATGCTTAGAATTGAGGTTCATCAGACCAAAGAATCTTGTTTCTCACAGTCTGAGGGTCCTTTAGGTGCTTTTTTTGCAAATCCGAAGTGGGTTTTCATGTGTCTTCACTAAGTAGAGAATTGAGTTTGGCCACACCGCCATAAAGACCAGATTGTTGGAGTGTTGTAGTAACATTTGTCCTTCTGCAAGTTTCTTCCATCTGCATATATGATTATGGAGCTCAACTAGAGTGACCATCAGCTTCAAGGGCAAGGCCCTTCTCCATCAATTGCTCAGTTTTGTCCAGGAGGCCAGGAGGTTTCAAAACTCCAGTTGTTCAAAGCATCTTTCATTATGGATAATGTAGGCTACATGCTTCTGTGAACCGTCAATGCAGCAGAATTCTTTTCTGAACTGTTCCCCAGATCTGTGCCTTGACGCAAGCCTGTTTCTGAGTTATTTTGACCTCAGGGCTTGGCTTTTGCTCTGATATGCATTTTCAGCTGTTAGACCTTTTTTTGAGAGGTGTGTGCCTTTCTAAATCATACTCATTCAAATGAATTTGCCACAGTTTAATTTCACTCGAAAGTGTAGTAACATCTACAAGCGATATGAGTGCTCCTGAGCTATATTTAAAGTGTCCCATACCAGATAAGGGTATGAATTTCAGTTTTTTATTTCTAATAAATTTAAGTTGTCACAAACCTGTTTTGTGTTTTGTTATTATGGTGTATGGAGTGTAGATTGATGTGGAAAAAAAAGTCATGTAAAGCAGTTTAACATAAGGCATATGGCTGCAACATATCAAAACGAAGGGGTATGAATACTTTCGCAAAGCACTGTACCTCTGAGAAGTGTATCCGAGTCGAGAAGTAAACGAAAAACCTTTTAAATAATAATAGACTATTCCAAACTATGTAAAGGATTAGTTCACTTCCAGAATAAAAAATTGCTGATAATTCACTCACCTCTATGTCATCCAAAATGTTCATATCTTTCTTTCTTGAGTCGAAAAGAAATTAAGGTTTTTGAGGAAAACATTCTATGATTTTTCTCCAAATAGTGGACTTTGATGGGGATCAATGGGTTGAAGGTTCAAATTGCAGTTTCGATTCAGCTTCAAATGGCTTTACACGATCCCAGCCGAGGAATAAAGGTCTTATCTAGCGAAACTTCTGTCTACGTTACATTTGACCTTTTCAACGGAATTATGTAATGCGTGCTGTTGAGCTAGTGCAAGACGAGCATTTGTGGTTAAAAAGTATATACAGTGTCATTTTTTTTTAGAAAATGATCGATTGTTTTTCTAGATAAGACCCTTATTCCTCAGCTGGGATCGTGTAGAGCCGTTTGAAGCTGCATTAAAACTAGAATTTGGACTGGTTGATCCCCATTGAAGTCCACTATATGGACAAAATTCCTGGAATGTTTTCGTCAAAAACCTTTTCAAATGAAGAAAGAAAGTCATGAACATTTTGGACAACATGGGGGTGAGTAAATTATCAGGACATTTCTATTCTGGAAGTGAACTAATCCTTAAAGACTTTTTTCCTCCAACAATTGCATCCCTAATTAGTTTTTTAAATAATATCTAGTTTTTACCATACTGACAATTTGTATGAATTGCACTTTTTACAATAAATTAATAAATACGACAAAAAACTGTGTCATTGACCCCTCAAAAAATACTAATAAAAAGGGTTATTTACCTTTACAAGTTTTAGAATCCCCTCATTCGTTTTAGGGTCCGTTTCAATAGTGAAGAGATTGTCTTCATTTCCCTTGTGAATATCAAACACTGCCAGCCAGTTATCAGTGAATTCCAGATCCTTGTCCAGGGCTTTAATTCTCATGACAACCACATCAATCACACCTTCATCAACACTGCCTGAATACTAACAGAGAAAAATACATCAGTTGATAAATACAATCCGTACTATAGCACAAAAACTTTTGTCATTGAATAATCCTGCTGTTCACAGCATGCAAGCAAGGACATTTTAAGATCTTACCTCTTCTCTTTCAAGAGTGGGAACATTGTCATTTATATCCAAAACATGAATTTGCACCGTGCCTGTTCCTGTGTTGCCAGACGGAGCTCCGTTCATATCAACTCCTTGAACTATTAAAGTATATGTGTCATGTCTCTGTAATAGACAGTTGGATTGGACAGTTCAATCTGGATTTAAATAAAAATGTTGCATTTTTCATAAACTTCTGAATGTCATGCTTTACCAGTTTTCACATCCGTTACCTCTCGATCCAGGGTTTTCTCCTTCACATAGACTATCCCAGTTGTTTTATCAATGGAGAACATATGGCTGGATTCGACTGGGGTTTGTCTTAATATACTGTACGCTATTTTGGAATTAAGAGTGTCCGGCTCATCTGCGTCAGTAGCTATTATCCGCATGACAGGGGTTCCTGTAGTTTCACAAGCATGTTGACAGAAAAATATGTCATTTTCTATTAAGTGTATACTATAGAACTTACTGAAGCAGTAACCTGAAGCAAAAAGTGTGCTGTTTAGAGAATTCTGTTTGTACTTAAGGAAGTTGGGAAACTGCTTGTATCAGAAAAACAGAAAAGCAATATGGTAATAATAACCCACCAATCTTGCTGCTTTCCCTCACAGATCCCCTTTGCACTCTGAATATTGGTGAGTTATCATTCTGATCCTCAACTTTAACCTTCAGCTCAATGTTTTCCTCTGCTATTGATCCGTTACGAAATTTTGCTATGCCAGTCAGCTACAGAGGAACAAAAACAATATGTGCTTTTCAAGGTCTCTTAATTCAGTCATTACATAAATCATCATCTCATTTACGTGTCTGTAATGTATTACCCAAGCATGGGGCACAACTCACGTTGTATAAGGATGTTTTCTCTCTGTCTAGCAGGCCGGTGACCCTAACATAGCCATTTTCAGGATTGATAACAAACAAGTTATAGGGTGGTTTGTCAGCGCCGTGACCTGTTAGTCCATATTCCACCATCTGCCAGTTAATATCTTTATCAGACCGGATCTAGAAAAGAGCAAGACAATATTGAAAATGGCAGTGAATATATTTAAATATGTGAAAGTAAAGCCGTTGTCACATCAGTGAAATGTCGTGGGCAAAGTAGATCCATAATGTAGCGAATCACGAAGCACCAAAACAGAGAAAGCAAGTTCATTTGTATGGGAGTGTATGGGAGCTTCACACGTAAGCGTTGAATTGTGGGACTGACAGCGTACCAGAGAAACTGATTTGTCTGAGATCATCAAAAAGCTTGGGAAATACTTGACTTTATGCAAATACCAAGTGAAAAACATACAGGCGGCAGTAAGTCGATGTGAGGTTCAGGTAGTGACAACTAGAACATTTAAAAATATGCAGGTTGTGGTGGAGTTTCTGCTAGACTTATGTGTAAAACACATTTTTATTACACATTAGACACTTTGCAGTGGCTATATATAAAGTGGCATGTGAAAGTGTGGGAACCCCTTGCAGAATCTGTGAAAATGTGAATAATTTTAACAAAATAAGAGAGATCATACAAAATGCATGTTGTTTTTTATTTAGTACTGTCCTGGGGAAGATATTTTACATAAAAGATGTTTACATATAGTCCACAAGACAAAACAAATAGCTGAAATTATTAAAATAACCCCTTTCAAAAGTTTTTTAGCATCTTCCATTATGGATAATGAAGGAACCTTCAATGCAGCAGAATTCTTTTCTGAACTGTTCCCCAGATCTGTGCCTTGATGCAAGCCTGTTTCTGAGTTCTACAGGCAGTTATTTTGACCTCAGGGCTTGGCTTTTGCTTTGATATGCATTTTCAGCTGTTAGACCTTTTATTGAGAGGTGTGTGCCTTTCCAAATCATACTCATTCAAATGAATTTGCCACAGTTTAACTCCACTCGAAAGTGTAGTAACATCTACAAGCGATATGAGTGCTCCTGAGCTATATTTAAAGTGTCCCATACCAGATAAGGGTATGAATTTCAGTTTTTTATTTCTAATAAATTTAAGTTGTCACAAACCTGTTTTGTGTTTTGTTATTATGGTGTGTGGAGTGTAGATTGATGTGGAAAAAAAAAGTCATGTAAAGCAGTTTAACATAAGGCATATAGCTGCAACATATCAAAACGAAGGGGTATGAATACTTTCGCAAGGCACTATACCTCTGAGAAGTGCCTCAGAGTCGATGGCACATGAAAAAAATGAAAAACCTTTTTAAATAATAATAGATTATTCCAAACTACATAAAGGATTAGTTTACTTCCAGAATAAAAATTTCCTGATAATTCACCCACCTCTATGTCATCCAAAATGTTCATATCTTTCTTGAGTCGAAAATAAATTAAGGTTTTTGAGGGGAACATTCTATGATTTTTCTCCATATAGTGGACTCCATTGGGGATCAACGGGATGAAGGTTCAAATTGCAGTTTCAATTCAGCTTCAAATGGCTCTACATGAGCCCAGCCGAGGAATAAAGGTCTTATCTAGCGAAACTTCTGTCTACGTCACACTTGACCTTTTCAACGTTATTATGTAATGTGTGCTGTTGAGCTAGTGCAAGACAAGCATTTGTGGTTAAAAAGTATATAAAATGTCTTTTTTTTTAAGAAAATGACATTGTTTTTCTAGATAAGACCCTTATTCCTCAGCTGGGGTCGCGTAGAGCCGTTTGAAGATGCAGATATCAAGTGAAAAACATATAGGTGGCCTTTTGCATATTTGAACCCTTTCAAGCAGTGACTATATGATTTTGAGATCCATCTTTTCACACTGAGGACAACTGAGGGACTCAAACACAACTATTAAAGAAGGTTCAAACATTCACTGATGCTCCAGAAGGAAACACGATGCATTAAGAGCTGGGGGTGAAAACTTTTTGAATTTGAAAATCAAGGTAAATTGTACTTAATTTGTCTTTCAGGAAACATGCAAGTATGTTCTGTTGCTTCTGAAGGGCAGTACTAAAAAATGATATTTCAATGAAATAAGAAATATCTGGACATCTTCATCCTGTTCAAAAGTTTTCACCCCCGGCTTCATCTATTTTTTTGTCTTGTGGACTATATGTAAACATCTTTTATGTAAAAATATCTTACTCAGGACTCAAAAAATAACATGCATGTTGTATGATCTCTCTTATTTTGTTAAAATTATTCACATTTTCACAGATTCTGCAAGGGGTTCCCAAACTTTCACATGCCACTGTATATGTTAAATATTGTCATGCTTTCGCTGCGATTATACTGACTGTGTTTCCAAAACTTCAAATGACGTTGTATCTTAGGTCATTTGGAAAGAAACTTGAGAAAGAAGTAGTAGTTCTGCCACTGTAGTGGACATTCACCGTTACTCAGTGGTCACTTTCAAACCAAGCAGCTTCATATTTGTAAACACACAATTTTCCTGTTGCAGCATGCAAAGTAAATAGCCCTATTTGCTTTATCATATATTCTGTCTTACTAGAGGACATATTTATGTCAATAACAACAATAACAATTTGACATGACCGACCCGAGTTCAAATCCGCCTTTTGCCAAACTCTTTCTTCTTCCTTTTCACATCACATATCAGATCGGAAAGGCATTTATTTTCAATAAAGTGAAGGAAATAAACGAAGTTTAAAATAAAGTGCCTAACGGGTGTTTATCTGTTAGGGGTAGGTGTAGAAAGGGCTTTATTGTCCTAAGGCAGCATGCATTTAATACTTTTTAATAAAAATAATAATTTACACTCAATATGTAATTTTTGCATACTGTTTTGTAATCTACTACAATACTGAGGTGCAAATATTTCCCATGTTTTGCTGGGTCTCAAGAGGATATGCTGAGCAGTATGTATGTAGGGCAGCTTATGAAACAGGTGAAAATGTGAAGCTTTAAGAACCAGCAGATCCAGATCTCAAGTTGTTCAGATGATAGCACAAACAAGAAAAGATTGACATTAGGACCACCCATTGCAAGCATATGCAAATTATGTCTTTGGGGTATGTACAGGAGGAAAAAAAACCCAAAAAGTAGAATGCTTACTTTTGCCACAAACTCCTCTTTTGTGTAGTCAACATTCTCATAAAGTCTTGTTGGTGGAAGAATCCATTCTCGTTTTCTTCGATTAGATCTGCTGTTGGCTCCCGATGTCTAAAAAATGAGATTTTTTCAGAATGTTAGACCATTTCCGACGGACTGACATTGCTTCATTTACCATACTGTATTACTATTAACCACCCTTATAAAAAATGTATTATTTTTTAATAAAGTTGTCTTGTCTTCATTAAAATAATACATACTTCCAGAAAAAAGGTACAAAGCTGTCACTGGGGTGGTACAAAAGGTACAAAAGGTACAAAAGCTAAAAGGTACATCTTTAAACCTTATTTACCCTTAAATGGTCCAAATTACTACCTTATTAGTACTTTAAAACTACATAATAACTAAAGTGTACATATTATTACCTTTTGAAAGGGTGCCGCCCTAGTTTTGTACCCGTTTACCTGAGTGTATACTGTATGTTAAATCTTCAACAATTCATGTAAAGATCTTTGAGATTTGTTCTTCTTACATTTTAGTGACCTTTTCATCCCTAGTCACGCCAATTTTATCTACAGTGTCAACTGTTTATGGTTGGCAACTGTTGATGGTTATTGACAATAGATCCAAATGCTGTTTTTCTAGTGTGTAAATTCTAACAATAATGGATAACCATAGCACTGGTTTACACCATGTGAAAGCAGTTTTATGTGGCCTTTTACATACTTTCTCTCTATACTTGTAAATGCTTTTGGGAAATATTTATGACCTGCCATCTCAGCACTCCAGACATGTACATAGGAATGAACAGAATTGAAAAATCAGTTAAAATTCACCTTCTTGCCTAAAAACAACAGGTAATGTCCATTTACACAAAGCATGAATCAAAATTTTTCTTGTAACTAACCAAACATGCATTTTCATGTAAACCTTTCCTCTTTACTGTACACTGAACTAGTACACATACTGTAAGAACCTGCTGCTGTAGCACAGAGTGCAGGTTTAAACTTGAGACTATGCTGCCCACAGGCGTTTTCATATTAACAAGCAGATGCCTCTGCCTGCCATGTGGTTAAGATAACAAAAGGCCACAGCAATTAATGGCTATTTTGATACACATTTTACTATCACAGTGTAGTGGCTTGCTTAATAATATGAAAGGATATATCAATGTAAACACAAAATTATCAGATCAAACTGGAACTGATCAGACCAAATCTATCCATTCAACACTGTATAATCTCACATTCAAAAGCTTTTTAAAAAATAAATATATTTATTGTTTTTGGTAAAAAAAACAGGTTAGAAAAGTTTTAGGAGTTAATGTGATCAGAAACAGCAAGTGTGCAAAGTACACATAGTATGTTAATACTAAAACTGCTTTATTATTACCTGTACTTATTATATATGCTTAAATATGTATGACAGAAACACAGTTGAGCTGAATATTCAGTGTATATATTGCCAAAACACCTGTTGGTTCAGTGTGACTTACCACAATCCTGCACAGCAGCAGGACCAGACATATTCGTCCAAGCCAAATGGGAGACATGAGAGCTGTAGGTCAGACGTAAGCGGTCAGTCCTTGTTTCCCGTATATTCTCTCGTCTCTCAGTCGTGACCTGTTGATCAGATCAGTGCTGTGCTTATGTAAAGGTTTGGAAATGGGGGGGCAGGTTACTGATCACTTTTTGGGTGGGGCATCTGAAAAAGCACTTGTTCACACCCAGGCGTGAGGGTTTTCTGCTGTGGAGGAGCCCCCTACCACTTCTCTCTCCAGTTTCTTTTTATTCACACTTTGTATGAAGCAAGCACTAAATTCACATATTTATAATTACATTTTATATAAAGGGAGGTAATGCAACAGATTTAAACTGTAAAACTCAAGATATAGTGACTATGACAGCTGTATGTGATGCTCCCAATAAGTATTTAGACACTTTTAGAACATTTTAGAACGTAAAATGCAGGAGTTTCACTGCATAGCAAAATATCAACCAAATGTAAATTTTCAGAGTTGGTGGCTGAATTATATCAGTTCTCCTCAGGTTCACACTGATGTCCTAGTAGACTCACATTATGTGAAAATGTTCACAAATGTTTGTAAATGTGTCAGAATACGTCAGTACTGAGAATTGTTTTATCACTTGAAATGGGACAAAACCCTTTTTGTTAAATGTTTGGCCTGAAAAGGTATGATATTTTGCAAAATGCAAAAACATTTAAACATTTATAGCTTACATGTTCAAAACAGACTGGCAAGACTTTAAAGAACTTTGAGAATTCACCTGTGCTACAAGTTCATGTGCTACACCTCTCATTGAAACGCAGTCCGCCCCAAGCAAAACATGAACAAAAAGGAAAAACCTGACCAGTGTGGTAAAAGCATCAATACAGTTTCATACCACTAGATGGTGTGTGTATTAAAAAAATCACTCTAGCCAAATAAATGATAAATAGAATGTTGCTTTATTAAGCATGAATGGGAAAAAAATGATCTGGGTTACATAAAATGTCATGTAATGTTTTTGGTCATTATAACTTTAAGCCATTTCATAAACAAAGAGTAAAACACCACATGCATTTTTAGTGTTTGAAACAACTGGGAAAAAAGATACATTTTTACCACAAGACAACATTGTTTAAAAACACAGAATGACCATCTTACAAACACCTTAGTATCCACCTTATTTTTCCCATAAGTGTGGGTGCAGCCATTTGTACATTTTTTGTGTCTGGCTTTCGGTCTCATCTACTTCCAGCTATTTTTAGCTGCACAAAAAGCTCCTTTTCCTGCTTGATATTGCAAACTAATGTGTTTTACCATATTATTTTAATGTATTATCTTAATTATGAACACACTAGTTTGTAGTGGAAACTGTTTTACCGTTTACTGCACTTCGATATTTTTCTCGTTATTTCCCTATGGCGGATTATGAACCGGACGTCTAACACATTACCAGAAAACAGCTTACTTCCGCATTGAAAAATAAGTTGGATAACTTAACAGTTTTTAGATTTAGATTTTAGATAGATTCACCAAAAATATGTTCCATGACGAAAATCCCAAGAGAAAGCACATTTTAAAATACTGAAAGAAATATTAAATATAGTAGTATCTGTGATATGAATTCAACAGAACATAACATTGACACCTCCCTACTGTTTACGGTAATGCAAATATAATAGAAGTCCATGGAATCATGTGACTGAACTGACTAATAATAATCAACAGTAATTTTAAATCAATCACCTTGTTTATATTCAAAATGATTCCAAATTTAATTGTAATTATAATTTTGTTAAAGATATGATTGTGATTGTGATATGATTGTTACAATGTTAAATTATGTATTATTAGTGGATGTTTAGTGCTATTTAAAGCAGTCTGACTTATAAACACTGCTGAAGAGTTGGATTCCAATGCTAAACATGACCAAAGTCTCCAGAAATGATTTGTAACGTATGGCAGAGTATTTCTGTGCCAAATACACTCCTTCAGTGCTCGTAGGTATGGTAGAAAAAAACCCCCGCAAAAAATGCATTTAGAAACAATTGAGTTCCCCCTCCCCTTCCTCACAGTGGTTTGGCCCACTGCCTGCTTTCCCAGTTCAAGTCAGGTGTGTGGCTGCGGCTCAATTAATGTTGAACTCCAGTAAGTAGGGTATTTTATTCACTTTAAATAAAGCGATTCTCTTTAATGTAGTTGATGCAGACTCATTCATAAATTAGTTGCGGCAAAAATGCTGATTACCCATGTAATTTTCCATGAATTTGCTATATTAGCGATTAAATTATTACTTATCTAGTTAACGTTAGCTTGTTTACAATAGCTTGTTGCATAGTGCACTACAACTAACACGACAAAGCCGTTTCCCATGCATTGTTTTATTTGTGACGACTTGTTATAATGTTAACTTAACATTAACGGCAACAATTAGCATATTGTTTAGCTGTGCATTTACTAAATGAGCACTGTGCTACGTCCGAACTGACCCCACTGTATTTTTTTGTATAATCAATATCTATTCTGTTCTAAGTGTCTTAATTAATTTTAAATACAATTTTAAACCTTTTTTTAATTCCTTGTTTTTATTGTTGTGATTATTTTTTATGATAGTTTTACTTTCTTTATGTAAAGCAATTTGAATTACCATATTATTTAATAATTGATTTTGTTACAAAACATTACTTATTTTATATATCTTTTTCACAATAACAGTCATGTTTAAATTTTATTGTATGTTGATGGCTTGACTGTAAACAACATAACAAACAATGCAATAAATAGTTTTGAAGAAAAATCTGCTTTGTCATTGAACCTGAGAAAAACTTTGAAAATAACCATACTGGCGCAGTCTCCATGCTACAATAATAATGATAGAAGCAAAGTTTTTCACTGTGGGGACATATCTTTATAAGTACAATTTGACTGTATTATTTGTGTCCCCTTCAAAAATTGCTCATGAGAAATTTTATATTTATTGTCCCCCCCTACTGTTAAATGAAATTTACGCCCATGGTCCTATGTGGTGCAAAAGCCCCTATTGAGTACTTCCAATTCGTCTGATGCTTAAAATAGTTTCTGTGCTTCTCTGCGAACATTCTCATCCTGAGAATTAATGCAATATAAATGCCACTAGACCAAAAACTAGATCACTGCTCTACGTTCAGCTGCCCATTTGTTGCAAGTCCTTTGGCAGAAGTCAGAACTCTGGATGCTGTAGAAGGGAATAACTTTCTGTTTGCTACCTGAGGCAGTCCCACTGGATTAAGTACTCCTGGAGCCATGGCAAGTGGAAGCTGACTTGAGCCCTCTAGAATAGTGAGACCACCAACCTGTAGTCTACTCTGTCTACCATCCCCTGATACAATGTTCTGAACATTTGGCAAGGGACCACTTACTAAAAGCTCACTTTTTACCTGTCCAGTTGCAACTTGAGGCAGTTTCACAAGGTTTGGAGTTCCTGGGTATCCTATCAATACATTGCTTCCACTGACAGGATCATTCTGTGCACTGGAAAGGGAGCCATCAACTACTATTTGGTTCATATGTACCGATCCACTCAACTCTTGAGAACTTATTGGGTAAAGCAGTTGAGGGCTCACGGGATTTGGAGCTAGACCTCCAACGAATAGTTTAGCTCCATTTACTGAACCATCTACAGGAGTTACTCTACCCTGCCCTTTCTCTCCTGATACAACAGATTCCACGGGTACTGTTAACATCTGCAACGAACCAATTCCATTTAGTTGTTGCTGTGGCATCATTATAAGGTTTGGAATTGGTGAAAGGTTCTGGACGGATTTCTCAATGATGTTTTCAGATGGAGTTCCATTCATTATGTACATACCTTGCCCAAGCCCATCCTCTGATGGCAAAACATTGCTTGCCAAGGGCTGGTTGGCAAGTACATAGTACATAGGCTCCTGTATGACAATCCCCTGATTAGGTGCAGGTTGGACAAGTGGTGATTGAACAGGTGTCTCCACTGGACTGGGCTGGACGATGTTGGTCACGTGACTGGAAGATGCAGTTGCATTCCGTGTTGTCTCAACAGTATTAATAGTACCTTTTGGGTCAGTCTGAGAGACAGATTGTGTCTGTTCGAATCCACACACCATAGCCAAGGTACTGAACTTTGATTCCAGGGTGTCCAAGAACTCCAGATCATCATTAGACTCAATGAAGCTGCAGCTGCTAATGGAACTGGTAACAGATCCTTCACCCTCATAATCATAGTGCATCGGTCTTTGCTTTGGAGAACTTTTCTCCAAGATATACATTGTTTTCTGCAAAAGAATGTGGAGAAATGTAATGTAATTTCAATTCAGTGTTAAAGGGGTAGTCCACCCAAAAATGAGAATTCTGTCATCATTTGGTCACCTACCCAGATAGCACACGTACATCTGCAAGATGTCTGTTAAAGATCACTTGATCTGAAAAGCATCTGCTGTGTACTAACATCTGACAGACATCTGTAAGATGTCAATTTTACATACATTCTAAATCATAAACATCTTAAAGACATCTATTTGACATTTGATAGGAAACGTCCTATAGACGTATTGCAGATGAACAAAATACGTCTTGCAGATGTAAATGCAGACATCAAATAGACATCTCCGTGATGTACATGTGCTATCAGGGTACACGTTGCTCCAAAACTGTTCGGATTTCTTTTTTCTGTGAAACAGAAGTTATTTGGGATCCACTGTTGTGTTGAAACCCTTTCACAATATACCGATAGCACACATACATCACAGAGACGTCTATCTGACGTCTGCATTTACATCTGGAAGACGTATTTTTTAGAGTGTTTGCTCATCTGCAATACGTCTATAGGACGTTTCCTATCAGATGTCAAACAGATGTATATTATATGTCTTTAAGATGCTTTCCAGATCAAGTGATCTTTAACAGACATCTTGCAGATGTATGTGTGCTTTCTGGGTATGGACAAAAACATTATATCTTCTTTTGTGTTCCACAGGAAAAAGAAAATCATTTGGAATTTTTGGGTGAATTTTGGGAAAAACTTTACTGAAACTACATTCACTCTTAAGTTATCCAAGATGTAGATTAATTTGTTTCTTCATCTGGACAGATTTTGGAGACAGCACCCATTCACTGCAGAGGATCTATTAGTGAGCAAGTGATGTAATGCTAAATTTCTCCAAACTTATTTACATCTTGGATGGCCTGAGGGTGAATAGATTTTTTTTTGCCAATTTCAATTTTTGGCTGAACTATTCATTTAAAAACACCTCAAAACAAATTTCAAAAAATCACATACTTGTGCGATGTATTTTCTTAGGAATGTATCAAGCAAAATATGTCCTTCTTGCTGCCTGACTTGGTTTTCCATGTCATAGTAAAAGCCTCCAAATGCACTCTTCTGCACCATTCCTGTCATTTTAGAACTGTTACTGTTGTACACAGCCTGATTTGACCCGGAGACCTGAATTTTACCCACTGGGATATTAGAGTTAGCTTTCACCTTACTTATAGGTTCTTTGGATGTTTTTATTTCATCACCCCATTCCTTATAGGATTTTGATGGGATGGCCATCAGAGGAACATCCTGCAAAAGAAACAGAATCTGTTATCACACGGCAGAAGTGTTTTACACTTTCACTTGTTCCATCAGAATGTAATTATGAGCTGTGCAAGATCTAGAAGGGATTTTATTTCTTTTCTTTACCCCATCTACTCCTTTTCCCTCTGTGTGATAGGAGCTAAGGTGTTGCTTGGTTTCAACTGGCATATCAATAAAATGTTTTCCACATTCACATTTTGTTGTGGCCACGAGCAGCACTAAAAATAAAGACAGACAAACAAACACACTTAAAACGTATGTCTAGTTTACAATGTTACACTCTTAAAAATAAAGGTGCTTTAAAAGGTTCTTCACAGCGATGCCTTAGAAGAACCATTTTTGGCCCACAAAGAACCATTCAGTCAAAGGTTCTTTAAAGAACCATCTCTTTTTTACCTTTTCATAATCTAAAGAACCTTCATTCACCACAAAGAACCTTTTGCGAAACAGAAAGGTTCTTCAGATATTAAAGGTTCTTTATAGAACCATTTAGACAAAAAAGGTTCTTCTATGCCATCGCGAAGCACCTTTATTTTTAAGAGTGTACCACCAATAATACATTTACAGTGGTAGACCACAGTAAAGCAAACTCATGCTCACAGATTAGGCAGAGAAGTCCTAGAATCAGTAAACCAATTCCTGCTGTTCCAAAACTGGCTGATGTAGTTCGTAGTGTAGCCACTTTTGAAGCACAAAACGCTCCTTCAGAACAAGTGCAAACCTCTAAACGGAGGACTTGCTTTTCAGGGCAGGGCAGTCCTTGCTTGTCTCTGATTTCCATGGTGACTTCATAAAAACCAGGCCATAAGTCATCTTCAGCAAACAGCGAGGCACTTATATCTGAAGAGGTAAGAAACGGTTAAGAGAAACTGACTATTACGTCACTCTCAACTGAAAGTGAACAAGTATGATGATTATCTGCTGTATGTGTGGCACAAATGCTTTCATGCTTAGATCAAGAAGCTTTTTCATCATTCAGATCCTTGAAAATAAATTTAAAATATTATCTGTCTGGTTTTACCATTTATTCTCTGCAGGTTCCATTTGCCCTTTGTCTTCTCTGGTATCAAACTGAACTCTAGTGGAGCTCCGTTCGGATCTGAATCTTCATCTTCTGCTGTCACATTGACTACTCTGGTATCACTGCAGACAATCTGCACATTATTAAGGAGTCTGGGGCAGTTATCATTCAGGTCCTCCACCTGCAAAGCTATAGTCCCTGTAGATGTCTGAGGGGGTAGTTCTAAAATTATAACAAACACAAAACATGTTACAATTAACCTTCTTAGATGATATGTAGACTCCTTTGCTACTGTTTAAAAAACATCCCAGGATGCACATCATGAAGTTGAAAAAATTAAACAGCGTGCATACTAACCATCTGAAATGCAGAGGATCTTGGCATAGTAGGTCCCATTTACCACAAATGGAGACTCACGATCTGGTACCTTGTTCAGTTTTATCTCAGCTGTTTCTATGTCAATAGAAATCCAGTTGTCAGGGTCATATCCCTTTGCATATCTAAACAAACATGGACCATTACATTATTGCAATTTTAAATTCTACATTTGGTTTAGCAGTTTGAAGGTTTAAGAATAGTTGCAAACCTCAAATATAGTTGTTAATCAAATATTGTAAAACTGTTAATGCTAAGGTGTATAAATGCTTATTAAACATGTTTGATATGCATGGCTTGACTGCATATTCTACCAGATAATTTTGTTAAAACTTGTTGTCTTTTTTATTAAGAAATGCTTGGGGAACACTTACTTCACTTTTTCAGCTGTTTTGCCTGTGTCTTCTTCTACAGCAGTGTAGGTGTCAATTACTCTTGGAAAAGAATTGTTGTTTTTTTCAGATACAGATATAGGCTTGACCTTTGGTTTAAACTTTGGGCCTTCTGGTTTGTTTTTGACACTGATCTTCACTAAATATGTCTTTTGTTTGGACACACTGGAGCTTCCTCCAAAAAACATAACTCCATCACCTGCACCAGAAGCTCCAGCTCCACCACCTGCACCTGCTGCTCCTGCTCCTGCTCCTGCTCCACTCCCTAGAGGTGCTCCTGGAAGAGCTTTGTTTGAAACAACTAGGTTCAGGTTCATATTAGATGTTGACTCAAAGTCAACAGGCTAGAGAGAGAACAAGGTGCAACTGGTTACTCAAAAAAACCTCATAACAAATATGTAAACTACACACCCTTATTACATTTCAGCCCTGATCTCCTTGCTTCATCACATGAACTTCTCAGAACTGTGTACAAAATAAGCACTGACCTTGTTGAGGTACAAAACACCCATGTTTGTCTTCGGATCAGTTTCAATAGAGAAACGTCCATCCTCGTTCCCTGAGACTATTTCAAACTCGGCCAACCAATTGTCTGTCCTTTCTTCATCGTTATCCAGCGCCTGGATCCTCAAAATCTCAACAGGTGCCTCATTCTCATCAATACTTGCTGAAAACTATGAAACCAGAAAAAATGTCCACTCTTTTTTTCCTTGACCATGTATTATTTAACTTTTTGTTATACTACAGTAGATAATTGAGAGAAATATCCTTGAGAAAAAGAAGTACACATAATTTTTAAGCATACTTAAAAAAAAAAAACAAAACATACAAACATATTTTAAAAGAATTAAGTGCGAATTGAATGTGATTTTTTTCAGACACTGTTACTGCATATTATTTTAATCAAGTACGTTTTAGGTTCTTTAGCCTACCTGATCACATGATGAAAACGTACCTGTGGGATCTTTTTTGCAAGCCACGAAATACCAATCACTGCAGTTTCCAACAGAAATTAACACTAGAGGCAGTAAAACAGCGAGCACTTGTTTTCGTTTTCGTACATAGTTATGATTACAGCTCTGTATGTTTTGCTTCCTGGACATAACACGCTTTCTCGGTAGCTCAGCCGGCTAATTGGACCCAAATCCTTGGGTACGAATCCAGTGAAAAACATGACTTGCGATGAAAGAGCTGAAAAGTGATAGACTGAAAAGCAAGCTAAAATGGCATGCTTGTCATTGCGTTTTTTACATCACATTTGCTTTTGTTCATACTATCGGGTAGGTTTAGGTGTAGCGCAGATGGTAATTTTTTTTAATACATCACAGAGCATTAGAGTTATAGCGCCACTCAACGGACATTTCAAGTCAGAACTGCGGTGACTCATACAAAACCAACGTCGTATAAAACGTACCATATGTACGTTCATCTGTTCCGGGGGAATAAAACTGAACACTCTTTTACACTCTTAAAAATAAAGGTGATTCCAATGCCATAGAAGAGCCTTTTTTATCTAAATGGTTCCATAAAGAACCTTAAACATCTGAAGAACCTTTCTGTTTCACAAAAGGTTCTTTGTGGCAAAAGAAGGTTCTTCAGATTATAAAAAGATAGGAAAGAGATGGTTCAGAACCTTTGACTAAATGGTTCTTTGTTGAACCAAAAATGGTTCTTCTGTTGCATCGCTTGAAGAACCTTTTAAAGCGCCTTTATTTTTAAGAGTGTAACGGCACACTGAATATGTCATTAAACGTATGACGGTATGTATTTCGTGTCTTGCGAAAAAGTTCCTATTTAGTAGTCAACACATCAAAGGACAAAAGATGTTTAACAATTTAACTTAACAATTTACAATGTACTTTAAAGTAAAGCTTTTAATTTTAATTGAAGTGCAATGTTCACGTTTTTATTACTTTCTTTAAAGGGGTCATTGGATGCCCATTTTACACAAGTTGATATGATTGTTTAGGGTCTTAATGAAAAGTCTATAATATACTTTGGTTAAAAATTCTCAATGGTAGTGTAAAACAACACCCTTTTTACCTTGCCAAAATCAGCTCTGCAAAAATCATCCTGTTCTGGTTAAGGCTGCTTTAAATGTTAATGAGCTCTGCTCGCCCCGCCCCTCTCTTCTCTCTGTGGAGTGACGAGCATGTTTACTTTAGCCGCATTTAGCCACTAAACTTTCTAACTAGCACGTTATTAGGAAAGGCGATCGCAAAGATTCATAAAAAAACCTTTATATTCACTTCTGCTGTAAGTGAAGCTGGATCAGGAATGAGTCACGTGAACATAGACGGATATATGTAGACTGGGGAGAAGGGTATTCCTGCACAACCGGAGGCTGCAGTTTCAGGACTGCATTTGTAGGACCGCATTTCTAGGACCCTATAGTGTTGTTTTGTTTTTTTGTTTGTATTATTTTATTTATTGTATTTATGTATGTATTAGCTTCTTATACTATTTAACAGTGCTTGCTATTCAGTTCTGTATGTTATTATATTTTAAAGAAATATGTAGTTGTTTAATTGTATACACTTAATTATTGTCCTAACCAACTCCTAACTCTTAACATACCCCGAACATTGGAAACCCGACTGAAATATCTAACCTAATTTATTTCAATATATTCTATATATATTCTGGTTTTAAATTCAGTTTTCTTGTAAAGAAAGACTTGTATCTTTGTGAGACTTTAGTTCATTAGACGCAGCACAGCGATTCACGTCTGATGTGTGACACGCATAAAGTGCAGTAAACGGTAAAACAATTACACTACAAATTAGTGTGTTTATTGGTACATTAATAAATGTAAGATAATTTGAATACAAATGCTAGTTTATAACATTCAGCAGAACAATGAACTGTTCTGCACAGCTAAATAGGCTAAATGGAGATTGCTGACACCACCTCGAACACAAGTTCACACCAGGTCTTACATTAAAAATAAGATGGAAGGATAAAAAATGAATAGTTTTTGTTTTATGCTTGACTCATGTCTCCTCTAGATGGCGCTGTCACAAAAAAATAGGGTCTTAGAAATGTGGTCCTAGAACTGCGGTCCTGAAACTGCAGTCTCCGGTTGTGCAGGAACATACTATTGAGATTGGGAGGCACATTCCCTTCACAAACAAACGTAATCTACTGCATCTTCAGCGGCTCAGATGTCGGGAGTAAATGACGACCACTATATTCATTATTACATCCAGCAACACAACACAACACACAATCGCTCAATCGGAGATATTCTTGTCTAACTTACATCCCTGCTCCGGCATCGAAACAATGGAGGTCAGACTATTACAACTGATCTGAGGTAAAACGCTCATGTCAATCAACTATCGTGGGAGCGGCCTCTGTCGGTGTGACAGCTCGATTTGAAAAAGGGGATATTATTTTTACAGGTTAATTAAAAACCACTGCATGGATTTTTATCATTATAGGGTAGATTTGTACATACACTGCCAACACACATTAATGTTCAAACAACATGTAAAAGTGAACTTAGCATCCGATGACCCCTTTAAATACACTTTTTTTTCATTAATATTATGTTAAATGCAGTTTATATATATATATATATATATATATTTAAGATCTGAAGTGCACAATGAAAATAGTTTAACAATTATTTTTCACAAGGGTAGTAAAAAGGACTCTATTTAATGTCAGAATTGTGACCTCCTGACTATTTAAAGGGATAGTTCACCCAAAAATTAAAATTTGATTTAAATTTGATTTGATGTTTCCAGTCAATGGGACCCACGGCTTTGAGAGTAAAAAAAAACAAAAACAAAAAAAAAAACAAACACAGACAAAACCAAATTAAACCCTCTGGCTTGTGATGATACATTGAGGTGTTAAGACACAAAACATTCAGTCTTAACAAGAAACTGAACTGTATTTATATTATTTTTTTACCTCTGATCCACCACAATGTCCAACTGTCCTGAATGCGTTTACAACAGCCAGCACGTGACGCGTCAGTGTGCTCCAGCATAGCAGACACATGCGCGAAGCGATCTGTCGTGCGTATACGTTCTTGTTTACACAGTGCATAGAGATTGTGGGTACAACAGCTACTCAAAATGGTAATAACTTGTGCTTATCCTGATTGTTGCAACCGATTAAAAACTAAAAGATTACGTTAGCTTGCGCAAACTCATCTGGGAGTGTTGACTTTTCACCGACTCCCAACTTTCGAGCCTGACCGACCGAAGTTCTGGTTGCTTGCTCTTCGGCTGGATATCAACACACCCATGAGGTTACTAATAGTGTGGAGGGTCTGCAGCGATCATTTTTCCCCTGATGATTTTAGAGACCCAGAGGGGGAACGGTACTATTGAAATCATCAGCTGTGCCTATGGTTTCTTTACAACTAAATGAAGTCACGCAACGGCTGTTGTGAACGCGTTCAGGACAGTTAGTTGGACATTGCGGTGGATCAGAGGTAAAAAAAAATGCTATAAATATTGTTCAGTTTCTTGTAAAGCCTGTTTGTTTTGTGTAAGACCTCAGTGTATTGTCACGAGATGCAGGGTTTAATGTGGTTTTGTGTCTGTATGTTTTTTTGACTCATAACTAATACTAATACGTATAGTCACCTCATCCTTCTCCAAAGTAGGAATATTGTCATTGACATCCATGATGTCTATAAATACAGTAGCCGTTGCAGAATTTCCCTCAGGACTTCCGTACATGTCAGCAGCTTGCACGGTAAGAACAAAAGATCTGTGTTCCTGAGAACACAAGAGAATGGAAACGTGAACATCCAGACTATTTGGTGGTAACTTTTAAAGCTACCGACACACAAACACGTGTACAAAGATCAGTATAACTGGTAACAAATACCTCTCTGTCAAGGGTTGGGTTCTTCACAGAGATTTTTCCACTGTCTTTATCAACAGCAAAAAAAAGCATGCCATTGTTTGGTTCTTGCTTGATCAAGGTGTATGCTATCTTAGTGTGAGGAGTTTTGGGCTCATCTGCATCTCTCGCCACAACTTGTGTTACAAAGGTCCCTAGAAATGAGAGAGAGATTACAAAAACAAATCTATCACACAAGATCTTTAAGTTAAATGATTAGTCATTCCTAATTTCAGAATATCAAACAATTTTTGAGAACTGCTCACCAACTGGGCTCCCCTCATAAACGCTGCTTCGCTCTGGCTTGATGAAGATTGGTGGGTTATCATTCTGGTCCTCCACAATAATATTTATTTTAACATTATCTTCAGCTATGGTGTTGTTAGAATACCATGCAGTGCCAATAAGCTACAAGACAAAAAAAATGATCTCATGATGAAAATGTACCTGATATACGGTCATGTAGGTTTTTGTGACATATTTATTTATTATATATATTATTTATTTATTTTGGCGCTAAAAGAGTGTTCGTTTTTGGAACAGTTGAACAGCTATGTTTTATGTGATGTTGGATTTGAAAATGTCTTTTGAGTGGCGCTACAACTCTAATGCTCTGTGATGTTTTAAAACGAGCAAGCTTGTTACGTCCGGAAAGCGAAATATATGGAGCTGTAATCATAACTGTGTATGAAAACGATTACTAGGGTTGGGTATCGTTTGGGGGTTTTTCGATACCGGTGCCAAATCGATACTTTTAAAACGGTACCGGTGCCAAAACGGTGCCTGAACCGATACTTTTAAAAAAGCCACAAAGTGGTGGATGACACAAGAATATATTTTTATTGGACAAAAAAGTTCTTTAAATTGAACAATGTATTAAAAGTTAAAAAAAAAAAAAAATAAAAAAGAAGTAGTACTATACATTATTAAGTCAATGCAAAACGCAACAACAATAAGCCACCTAACCCAACTACAATAATTTAACAGCTTAAAATTTCAGCAATTCCTTTGCAGAAATATGACTATATGTGATGAGATCTGGGAAAACCCGTCGGATGTCGCGGTGGGACGTTTTCAGGAAATTCGTTTTTCATTAAATTATTATTTTATAACATCTTGTCTATCATCTCTGAAAATATCTCTTCGAAATCCACTTGTTTAGTGCTGAAAAATAGACATTTATTGCAGCAAGCAGAAATGACTGTCTTTCTCCTATGTTAAGAACGCGCTGCGGGGGTGCTTTCCCTTAACACCACAAAAACAGTTAACCTATCAAAATAAACCCCGTAACATATTTAGTAAAGGCGTATCAGTTCACATTCTCCACCAGTCCTGTGTAAAGTACGGCAAGCAAAGTTATTTATTTATTTATGTATTTATTTATTTTAATATCGTGAGATGGCGGAGCACAACAACGCCGTCTAAAGTACTGCAGCTGCTCACTTAACCGATCTTACTCGTCTCAGTCTGCTCAGTTTTGGTGACGTCAGTGCCCTAAATGATGTTACGGGCTATTTCACATCCAGAGATGAAGGATCGGATAATGAAGTTACGTGGAGAGGAGTCGTCCGATGACAGTCTGTTTTATGCACAGTGCGCGAACAGTTGCGCTGCGCTCGCTTTTACTACAAGGTAGGCTGCATTATTTACTAAACATAAAATGGGTGATCAACGGAAAGCAAACGTAAGTCTGTTTGTCTAATGATCAGTGTTGGGGAGTAACTAGTTACATGTAACGGAATTACGTAATTTAATTACAAAATAAATGTAATTGTAATTAGTTACAGTTACTGAGAAAAAATATGTAATTAAATTACAGTTACTTTTGAAAAATGCCAGTGATTACAAAGGGGATTACATCTGAATTTTTTCACACACCCACACCCACTTACAGATTTAATTGACTTCTTTCATAAATTGTATTGACTGCTCTAAAATGAGACACCAATGTTTCAGGAGTTTAGGACACACAACAGGACACATGCTTATTCGATAACTGTTTTATTTCCTATTTGGGTTTATGCATAAAATTTATTTTTTAAGATTGTTTTTTTCCAAGGCATTGTTAGATGCTAGTGTTTTCTGTCATAACTATGCAAACATTTGATTTCAAACCCAGTATCATAGCTATTAAACTATTTCTTGTTATGATGTTATTTATGTTATGATCTTGTTATGACATATAGTGCAACTGCGCTCACAGTGACCCGAGTTCGATTCCCGTCTCGAGGTCCTTTGCCATCCCGCTCCCCTCTCTCCTCCCAGCTCTTTCCTGTCATCTTTCTACTGTCCTATCACAATAAAAGGCATAAAAAGCCCAAAAATATAAGTAAAAAAAAAAGTCTGAATTTGTGGTGGCTGTGCTTTAAATTAAATTATTCCACAGCTCAGACTCATCCGGGGCGACTTAAGTCAGTGCTATATGCTTGATAATTTTTCTTGGTGGAAGCTTTGCGTTTGGTTAGCTAATAAAATATTAAAGCTTAATTTAATATTATGTGTACAATTTCTTAATTCTGTCATCTGGTATCGTGGACTTGCGCTATTGTTTCATACAAACACAGCTGCTGCCATTTTTTTTTTTTTGTACATTGCAATGGATTATAAGATAACTAACAAACTAGTACTACTACTTAATTATTTATGTGGTGAAATGTTGTGTAAGAAAACTATGACTGCACTGTATCCCTAAAATGTCAACATTTCAACTCAGATCAGTGTTTCGTGTCTAATAATTTATCTAAATCTAAATTGAAATAATCTATCAAGCAGCTGTGTAATAAGTGAGATAATGTACATTCAGCCAGTTGTTATCGCAAAATAAAGATGCATATTATCCCTTACTTATTATAATCTTAATTCAAGTGATAAAAGATTTTGAAAGTCTGACAGTAATCAGTGTTAAGTGCTACTGTAAGGTTAACTCTGCCTGGTTCAAATGTTTCAAAATGATTAACAGTTGAAAATATTAGAAATTTAGAAAAGTAATCAAAAAGTAATTAAAAGTAATAAGTTACATTACTTTAATAAAGTAATTGAAAAGTTACACTACTTATTACATTTTAAATCAAGTAACTTGTAATCTGTAACCTATTACATTTCCAAAGTAACCTTCCCAACACTGCTAATGATGCAGTAGCGCTCCTAACTTGACAGACAGCTCTCGTTAAACCCGTAAAGTGAAAGTGAAAGCCGTCTCACTTTAAAGCCGTTTTTCTTAAAATCCCATTCCTGAAAATCATCGCTATCAGCCAACCTAAGATAGCCATAACGTAGGTTATGTAAAAAATAAAAGTTTTGGAAAGGGGCCTGAACTCAGCTTTCATATGGTGTCAAAACCTAAAAAAGGTAAAATTTCACCATGTGTTGGGTTTTCCTAGATCGCATCACATATTTGCCGTCTCTGGCAAAATACGACACCTCTCCAGCTGATGTCTGCAAACTGTCAAACACGGTGCATCCCTCTGCTTTCAAGTTTATTCCACATACCATCAAATGTTTCATTAGGTTTGACGCGTTTTCCCCTTCACACGCAACTGCTGTAAAACATTTGCTGCACGTCGCAGTGTCTGAATCATTTCTCGTGAAATATAGCCACACTTTAGAATGTTTAGTTTTTGGCATTTTAAGTTAGACGCGTTTAATGTAGCTAGCTAAGCTATTCAATGCATTATTTAAATTTAACTAGCGATCATGCATGTTGATGAATCAATGCTTCTACATCCGTGTCATAGCACCAGAAGACAAATATTTAAATCGACAGTTCAGGCATTTAAGTGGCACCGAAATGAGGCACCGAAATTCGCGTTCTGATTCGGTCCGGTACATACCGGTCACATGGGTACCGGTGCCGTATTGGCACCGGGTTTCGGTACCCAACCCTAACGATTACAAAACGCTGTTTTACCGTCTCCAGTGAACATTTCTGTTGGAAACTGCAGTGATATGTAGGCTACCTATTGGTACATATTTCACGTCTCGTGAAAACATTCCCCCAGGTACGTTTTCTCATGAGATCAGGTAGCAACATACTATAGGAAAAAAACGTTTGTGTTGATTTTTTTTATTTTTTAAATATATATTGATATGAGAGAGCAGTTATCGCAATTGTATTGCATTAAACAGCCTAGTATAGAGTTTTAATTTTAAACAGTTAAACAATAATAATTATATAATTTAAATAAAGTACCAAACAAAGCTGAAATTATTGTTTTGGCCAATTAATAAACACACATGACAATTGCCCCTTTTAAACTAACCTAGCATTTAAGAAAATGCTTTTGCTAAATAAAGTTTTCAGCTCAGTTTTATTGTGTTTTCCCAATCAAAATGTGATGATATTGTAATTTTACCCTGGATAACTGAATTCACCAAAAGCTCTGAAGTATATACTATATGTAAGTTTCAACAAGTTGTCACTTAGTACAACATTTCAAGTTGTCTAAGCTTAAAATTTGAAGGCAGCACAAACTCTTATTTAAAACATTATTTATTTATTTATTGTACTTGTGTAACTGAGCTTTTTCTCAGAATAAAAATGTACAGACATACAGCCCTTGTGACAACTAGGCGGTCTACAGTATAACACATGACCTATACTTTGTATCTTAAATCTGAGTTTGTAATACTCACGGTGTAGTTTTGTCTTTCCTCACGATCCAGAGGCCGTGTAAGGCGAACAAATCCTGTGTAGGAGTTTACTATGAAGTAACCAAAAGGTGGCTGGTTGGCTCCTGGTCCCTTTAGAGTGTAGTGCAGCATCGCTTTTTTATCACTGTCGGATCGAATCTGAGAAATTTAACATTGCATGGTTAGACTGCTGTCACTCAAGAGGAGTGTACATAGCAAGTACATACAAAACACAATCAGTATCATAAATAACAATATCATACAAGAGTCTCATGTGTTAAAATGACATTCAGTTCATATTACTAAGCACTAACGTTTCACTGAAATTCCAGTGGTAATGTTGTATTAACTAACATGAATGAACAACATATATGTATTACATTATTTATTAATCTTTGTTAATGTTAGTTAATAAAAATACAGTCATTCACTGTTAGATCATGTTAGTTCACAGTGCATTAACTAATGTTAAAATACACAACTTTTGATTTTATTAATACATTAGTAAATGGTGAAATTAACAAGAACTAACATTAATAAATGCTATACAAGTATTGTTTATTCTTAGTTCATGTTAACGAATGTTAACTAATGAACCTTATTGTAAAGTGTTACCACATTAACTGATTTTAATGACCAAAATTATGATATATATGTCTGTGTTACAAATTCTATACAGTCCTCTAACCACATAATTTTCTCCCATTACAAAAATGTAGAATTACTTAGAATTATCATCATCCTACAGTACACTAATAAGAATGATTCTGTGATTAAATAAAAATACTATTCCTACATGAAAAAGTTAAATATACATAAAAGCATAAAAAAGTTTTTGTTTGTTTGTTTGTTTTCTCTCTTTTTTTTCAGCTGTATTTACACTGTTTTATCATTGCTTTTCTTGTTAGGTTTAGTAACTTGTGATTTTGTTACATCTGGAGTACATTTACTATTCAGATTTACACATTTATACTCAAAAAAGATCCACAGAATGTTACCATCATTGTGTATCAAGTATTCATATGTGTAGATATGGTGTCAACATGATATCTCCTGCATTATTTACTTAGATATTTTTATAAACTTTCATAAACTTTTAAACTTTTACTGGCCAAGGTAAAGTTATTTATTTCTTTTGTTAAAGTTGCTTAACTTAGGTAAGTAGATTTTACTTGATAATTACAGGTAAATTATACAGAGAAGTAGCTGTAAAATTTACTTAAAAGGACAGTTCACCCAAAAATTCTGTCATAATTGCTCACCTTCATGTTGTTACAAACCCGTAAGACCTTTGTTCATCTTTGGAACACAAATTAAGATATTTTTGATTAAATCCAAGAGCTTTCTGACAGCAAGGGTCCTACCACACGTGTCAGTTGTGTTGCTGTCTATGCAGGGTCAGAAAGCTCTCGGATTTCATTAAAAATAACTTAATTTGTGTTCCGAAGATGAACGAAGGTCTTACGGATTTGGAACTACATGAATCAATTTTTTTCAGTGTATGCATAAATACTGTCAGTACATAAATAATCTTTTTCCTTTTGACTTACTGTATCAACAAGATCAAACAAATATTAATATTTTCATTCATTTATGGATAATAAATCTGATCCGAAACATAATCCCTACCAAGTGACACCTTAATTTAGATACATTTTCAACCCTGTAATCCTGTTCTAGTAGTAATAGTATGTACTGACAGCTGGCTGTGTAACACATTTATCTTTTAATAGAGAAACTGATTTTTTGAGTGAATAAATCATGAATACTGAATAACTTGAATTATTAAATGTTATTACTGAGGCCAGCATTGTAATGTGCTGTACATGCAATGAGCGGAGAGAATCGCTGTATTGTATGGTGTTATCTGTTACCTTGCTGACATAGGACAAATGACTGTAGTCTACATTTTCGGTAAACCTTTTGGCAGGAATGACCCACTCCCTTTTATGACGCTGCTTCTGTGTCCAGCAGTCTCCAGTGCTCAGAATCTGTTAAAATAAATAGATAAATAAATACATAAATATATAATTTCATGGATATTTTTATTATTCATGGCCTGGTGGTTAGGTTTAATTGCTGTGTTTTTAACAGTCATAGGTGGTTGTGCATATTTTTGGTAACTTCGTGCCTGCAAATGTGAGACAATTCACTTGTATCCTACCTTTCTCATCCGGTACAAATCCAAATTTTCCATAATATTTCCAAATTTGCGATGTATCCAAATGCTAAACTATTATTTATTATGTAAATTATTGGCTTTGTATTTTGGTCGTGTTCCAATGGTGACAGAATGGCATGTGCTTCTGATGTTTGGTTCACTGTATTTTATTTTGATAAAGTAACGGTACCTACTGCGCTGTCATGATAGCAATGCTCAAAGACTGGAACTTTCCTCATACCAGCAAAATCAACTCAAAACACTGTCATTTATTGTCTTATCAATAATGCATGTAAAAGATATTTTGTAAAATAAAGAAAACAAATAGGATGTTGCTTCTGCCATTTGAGTTTCCTGTCACAAAAATGAACTGAAACTCAGCATAGGCTACGTTACGTGTCACACTGTTTTGTCCCTTGTTTATCTGTTAACTAAATCAAATATATTTCAAGTATTTATTCCTTATGTATATATGTACTGCAGTTTTGGAATATTTGTCATCCCCCCAAATTTGTCACGACCGAAACACAGTAATATATTATTTAATAAGAGGGGTTACATTGACCTATTAGGATTTTGCTTACATCTTCCTTGTAAATATTTAAGTAAAAAAAAAAAAAATCCTGTTTTATTAAAAAGTTTTCAGAACAGAACACAACCAATGTAAATGTATTGTAGATATCATTAATGTACGGAAAACATATGTTAGATTATCCTGAGTAATTTTACTTATTAGTATGGTTGAATTGGATCATCGAAGGTCGGCAGCAAAAATACTGGTTAATAAAACGGGATTAAGTGCATAAAGGATATTGTATTATTTAACATATTTAATTATTGCAGGTTTGTGTCATATTCTGAGTTGAATTTCACTGTTTTTATTCATTTTTAGCAATACTGAATCTTTTTTTGTGAGTGAGATGAATTAATGGTTGTTTATTCATTTATTCTAGAACTAACATCTTACTCCAGATTTCTCTCAAGATGGGGACAGGAGAACTTTTAATCAATAAATGGAGGGAAAAGTAACTGGCGTTACTTATTTGAAAAAGTAATTCTTATTTTCTTGTCAATTAAAAAGTAATCCATTACTTTACTAGTTACGTGGAAAAAGTAATAATATTACGTAACTTGAGTTACTTGTAATGCGTTACCCCCAACACTGCCGATGACCCCTTTATTTAAAAGACTTTATTTAAATCCAATATTTGGTAATAATATAACAAGAAATTAAGTTTTAGTCAAATGCAATATCATTATCTAGCATTTTCTGCAAGAAGAAAATTATGGAAGCAGATTAGACTCATTAATAATTCACGCAAAAGACAATGCACACACGCGTGTCCCAATTCACATGCATGAAACCCAATTCACGTGCACGAAAAAATATATATATATTCACAAAAACCAATTCACATGCACAAAATAAGAATATAAATTCATAAAATACGTTTCACAAATTGCAAAACACAATTCACAGATTTGCAACTGTGTACAACAATTCTGAATGTTTAAAAATCACGAGTGTATCACGAACTGTGAGTGTGTGAATAGCCTTTTTTACGTGTGTCTTTTTTAGACTTGCCTGTGTGTTTTTGCGACCTTCCTGGCAGCGAACTCCTCCCACGCGGGTCACTCTTACTCTTTAGCCAATCAGATTTGAGCCTGTCGATCGACCAGTCATAACCCGCTGTGGTCGTTCCTACCTCACGTTACCTCATCAGCGCGAGTCCATAGTTCCAGTTACAATTCAGCTGTTGATCGTCTCATTTAAGGTAACTAGCCTAGTAAAGGTGTATCGTTTTATCTTGCATGCTTAAAAATTGAAGGTCGTTTAGACACTCGTTAACGTGACCAGTGTAAGCCAGCGGCTGCTATGAAAACAGATAGTGTTGCCAAAGATGCAGCTGTCTTGCGTTAGCTACAATGTCCTGTATATTGGCCAAAATGAAGAAACAATTCTGTTCATTGACAAGTTTTTGTTTAGCAAGGCTGGGTGGCCACTTCATTACAGACCTGTTCATTCACATTAATCTTTATCTCTTTTATGCACTTTACCTTTACGCATTCATTTCTTAATGTAATCAACATTCATTCACTTTTTTTTCATATCATATTACTATGATTAACCATGTTTAATCTTATGTTGAGTTGTGATGTAAAAATCTTTGAGATTACAATACACAAGATGATGTTGGTTAGCAGCAATTTTATTTGCTTGGTAACAGTTGTGGAATTTATGCTGGTCAGACAAAGACAGACTGATCATAAAAAGGAATGCAGCAAAGATTATTCAGTAAACTTTATTCAAGTTCCGACTTGTTTTGAGTGTTTTAATTCTGACATAAAACCAGAACATTTAACAAAACTTTATGCCTTTAACAAATACGAAGTCAAAGGGTACCATTCTAAAAGAAATGTAGTAATAATGCGTGACATAAAAAAACAGTTGAAACTGTCAAAATGGATGGGTTGCAGCATTACTGTTTTAAAGAGTTACAGTTCCAAATGAAACTTCTAGATTCACATCACCTCATAATTTGTGGCAGAGGTTGAATTAGGAGGAGTTAGGAGCAGCATTGTTAAGATCAAAAGTTGTATCTGTAAACGTTAGTTTTCTTGATATGCACCGATATTGCGACATGCTTTGTTACTTCACTGGCATATAGGCTTAATCATTAAAAAAAATCATCATCATAAAACACAGTGATGTTACAGTCATTTCGGTGGCTGTACATGACTGTATGTAATTAAATTACATTATGTTATTACAACAACCTTTGAAGTATTAACATCTGTTTATTACTGTAAAATATGCTGATAATAATGCATGTTAATAATGCATGTTAATATACTGATAATGCAATTACAAAATAGTAATTGTTCGCAGACACAATGCTGCTGCTGTGCCTTATAAAGTATAAAGTGATTCATATTTTGAATTGCTTTGTTAAAAATAATATACATTTTCAATATTAAATACATTTTAAATTATTCTAAAAACAATATTTTACAGCATTTCTCAATAAAATAAAATATAACTGGATACACTTTACAGTAAGATCCCATTAGCTGAAGCATAACACATTCGGGTCCTTTTTGACACGGAAGAGAAACATGAAAAAATATTTTTAAAATTGCGTTTTTTTTTTAAAGTAAGGGAACAAAACTTAGCAGTCTTTGCTAGTGTTTTAATATAACATTATTGATTGATTGGTTGGTTGATTTTAAAGAGATATGACCATTTAAAAAAAAATGCATGTTTCCGGTTCAGATTATTTTAGCATTAGGTGTGAAAAATAAATATATAATGGGTAATGGGTAAATGCAGTAAAACATGGTAATATCATGATAACATTCAAAATTTACATTTTTTATTTACTCATTAATAAGATGATACAATATGGTTTTAGTTGAAAAATATTAAGTTATGACTGTTTTCTTTGGGTCCAAAAGGACATAGAATGTGAAAACCATAGTCAGATTCTGAAACAGCATTTACGTGCTACATCCACATCTATTTCTACTCACCTGCACAGTGAAAATCAGCAACACGGTCAGAGTCAGTAAAGAGCGAGGGAACATCTTCTAGAAGAGATGCAACAAATCTGTTCAATCAACAGAGCTGTCAGTGGCAGAGCTTATCAAACTGACACTGTTTTTGGCAGCACAAAAATATAAGGCTAAAGCATCTTTAGGTCCGCCCAAAATAGAAAAACCTCATCACGTGCCTCATTCACCCTGTTTTTATGTGTGTGGGTTGGGGAATGACATATTATTTAAGACCTGTTTCTGCTTAATAAAGGGTAATAAAGGATAGCACAACACCCTTTGAAATGAAAGAAAGAAACAAATAAATATACTAAATTAATTACTCAATAGTTAAACTTCACTTAGAAAACTTTACAAGTTACTACACAAGCAGCACATTACTAAGTAATTGTTCTTTTAAAGTTTGGTTGTTCAGAAAGTTAATTACCTTATGAGTTATGTAGATGAGTTATTACCAGTACAGTTCTATAGAACTACTCATTAACCTGCAACCACACACATTTTCCTGGGAATTAGCCGTAACAGCTACAGGACAGTTTTAAAAAGCAATCATCTGGAAAAATTGTCAGATTAATATTTGTTTGTTGTTAATTAAATGTGTGGAATGCATCACATGTATGTCACTGACTTCTTTAGAAGAAACCCTAGATACTTTCGTTTTCCAAGGTAAAAGTCATTAGAGTCATGACATGTTTTCTTTGGATGTCTGTCTTTGATCTGACCGCTTGGTTCAAACCTGCCAAGCAGTTTCTTATGAAGTTACGTGACACTGAAAATGTATTTGGTGCTATTTAAACATTTATTTACTCATCAAATGTATTTTTTTCAACCACTTTTACTCAACTTTCTAAAATTATAAAGGCCACCCCTAAAGTGACCCTTTGACATCTCCACTGTTCATTACTACAGTTTTATCCACCTTTTTCTTCCCGTAAGGGTGTGGCCATTTGTAAATTTTATGGGTCTGGCTTCCGGTCTCATCCACATCTAGATATTTTTAGCTGTACAAAACAGCTTATTTTGCTGCTTGATATTGCTTTTTGTTTTTTTTTTTATATATTTTATCTTAATTATGAGCACACTAGTTTGTAGTGCAAACAGTTTTACCATTTACTGCATGTTGTTATTCTTCTTGTTTTTTCCCTATAGTTGCAAATGAACTGGAAGTCTCACACATAGGCTTACTTCTGCATTAAAGGGGTCATCAGATGCCCATTTTCCACAAGTTTATATGATTCTTTAGGGTCTTAATGAAAAATCTCTAATATACTTTGATTAAAAATTCTCAATGGTTTTGTAAAACAACACCCTTTTTACCTTGTCAAAATGAGCTCAGCAAAAATCATCTCATTCTATGGGGTTGTTCCTTTAAATGCAAATGAGCTCTGCTCACCCCGCCCCTCTCTTCTCTCTGTGGAATGACGATCTTGTTTACTTTAGCCGCATTTAGCTGCTAAACTTCCTAATTACCACGTTGTAAGGAAAAGGCGATCACAAAGATTCATAAAAAACATTTATACACACTTCTGCTGTAAGTAAAGCTGGATCATGAATGATTTGCGCGAACATAGACGGATATATGTAGATCGGGAGGCGCATTCCATTCACAAATAAACGTAATATACTGCATCTTCAGTGGCTCAGATGTCGGGAGTAAATGACGACCACTACGTTCATTATTACATCTAGCAACACAACACCTCAATCGCTCAATTGGAGATATTCTTATCTAACTTACATCCCTGCTTCGGCATCAAAACAAGGAAAGTTACTGGACTGTGACAGCTGATCTGAGGTAAGAGCTCATGTCAATCAACTATTGTGGCAGCGGCCTATGTCGGTGTGACGGCACACCGGCAGGCATCTGAGAACGGCTCGATCTGAAAAAGGGGATATTAGTTTTACAGATTAATTAAAAACCACTGCATGGATTTTTATCATTATAGGGTAGATTTGTACATACACTGCCAACACATTAATGTTCAAACAACATGAAAAAGCGAACTTAGCATCCGATGACCCCTTTAAAGAAAAAGGTAGATACTACCAAAGCCATAAGAAGGCAAGCCTGCAACCTTTAGTGTAACGGCTAAAGCTAATCCTCCATTGCTAGGTCTACAATTATGTTTGGAATTAGCAACAGAAATGTTAGATGAGCATGCTTAAGAAATTAATCCTTCTCACAAGAGATTTGTTTTAAGGACAAAAAACTGACGAATGTTTTTAAATACAACATCTGAACAATATTTGATTTGTGGTAACTGTAGTATAATTATTAGAAAATAATGCACACCTGAGGTGGTGATTGTCAGGGATTCAGCTACACCTCCACCCTTAGGGAGTGTGACTCCAGGCAGAGTGTACCCCCTGTCCACCCGGAAAGTCAGGCCATGGAGGAGTACATCAAAGAGGTTCTCTCAACAGTTCATACGTCCCTCTACTTCCCCGGCTGCCTCAAGCTTCTTCTTCATGGGAAAGAAGGATGGAGGTTTGCGTCCCTGTATTGATTACCGTGTACTTAATTCCCAAACAGTCAAATATCCCTATCCACTGGTCCCAGCCGCCCTTGAGGAACTTTATGGAGCTTGCAAATTCACCAAGTTGGACCTGCAAAGTGCATACAACCTCATTCGTATCCGGGAGGGCGATGAGTGGAAGATGGCCTTCATCACACCTTCTGGGGACTACGAGTACCAGGTTATGCCGTATGGGCTTGCCAACTCACCGCTAGTTTTTCAAAGTTTCTTGAACTAGGTGTTCCGAGATTTTCTCCATCAATTTGTTATTGTGTACACAGACAAAATCTTGATCTACTCCCGGAACCTGGCCGACCACCACCATCACGTTAAACAGGTCCTCTTAAAGCTAAGAGAGCACCACCTATTCATCAAGCTAGAAATTGTGAGTTCCACAAGACCACCATCCAGTTTCTCAGATATATCATCAGCTCACAAAGTATCCAGATGGACCAGGGGAAGGTCCAAGCGATCTGGGATTGGCCCAAACCTTGACAAAAAAGTCAGAAAGTTCCAGCGTTTCCTTAGTTTGGCCGATTTCCAGTCTCCTCCGGAAGAAACCCGTCTCTGTCCTGGAAACCCTGAAGCCCTCACCGCTTTCCATAACCTCAAGCAGGCTTTTTGCACCACTCCGACTCTCACTCACCCAGATCCTCAGCTCCCTTTCATAGTGGTGGTGGATTCTTCCACCATTGGGGTCGGTGCGGTGTTTATCACAGTACCACGGAGAGCCTCTTACTCTTCATCCATGTGCCTATTATTCAAAGAAGCTCACCTCTGCGGAGCAGAATTATGGCGTCGGCAACCGAGAATTTCTAGCCGTGACGCTCACCCTGGAAGAATCTCCGATTCTGTGGGACATCAATGATCAGATCCGCAGTGCCACCCAGAATGAGCCTGCTCGACTGAGAGGTCCAGAAGGTAAAACCTTCGTACCAGCCTCACTACGCCTTAACCTTCTGTAATCGCTTCATTCATCTCCAGGCTCTGGACATCCAGGCAGCCAGCGAACTAGGGCTGCATGATAAATCGAGACAATATCGCAATTGATATTAAGAAAAGCTGCTATATTCATGTGCGCATCTTGTCAGTGATACACGGTTCTATGATCAGTAGTAAATTACCATCCGAAGGCCAGAGGGCGCTCTCGCGCGAAATCTCCAAATATGCCCCAAAGAAGAATCCAGGAAATAACAATCGCTGCAGCTGAATAAACAGAAGATTTAACTGCTTTCATTGATTTAACGTGACTAATAAACACAACTACGACAGTATATGGTTTATCTGACTTCTTATTATAATTTTCATTATAATACAGTATATAATAATGCAGTGTTATTTGACATTGCTTGTATTACTGCTTAGAATGCTATAAAATATTTTGCGTGCCTTATTCTGTGTAAGAAGCCACATCATCTCACAGAAGGATTTTTTTGAATCACTCGACTGAAGTTATGAAGTGAGTTTTAAGTAAAAAAACATGTTATTAAATTTGGTATTTACACGTGCTTTCAGATTTAGCAGCATTTACGCCGTAGTTCACCAAGAAGCTACACAAGAAACTTTATTATCGCAGCGTGATTTGATAATATCGATGTATAATATCGATGATATCGTCTGTGTGGTTTTGCGCAGCTTGTCGGTGAATTACAGCTCACAATTATTACGGCTACAAAACCCATTGACAGCTTCCAGCAGGAAAACTGGTTCCTCGTCCATTACCACATCGACCCTGGTCCCACATCAGAGTCGACTTTGTCATGGATCTACCCAACTCTTATTCTCACACCTGTATCCTGGTAGTATTTGACTGCTGCTCCAAAGCATGCAAATTGATCCTGCTCAAGGGGCTTCCCACTTCCTTAGAAACTGCAGAACGTCTATTTCAGCATGTGTTCCGTCACTTCAGACTGCCAGAAGACATCGTCCCCGATCGTCTCTGGCCCCCAGTTTATCTCACAGGTATGGAAAGTTTTCTTCAAACTCCTCAGAGTCGGAATCAGTCTATCATCCGTTTACCGGATCTTCCCAGCGCAAGATCTAGGAACTTGGACGGGATCTCAGGTCGCATTGCCAGGATGATCACCACAGCTGGAGCTCTTTCCTCCCCTGGGCTGTGTATGTGCAGAACTCTCTGAGGCAGCAAACCACTGCTCCTAGAGGTCGAGGTCATCCCCATCGCCGTTAGCGGGTGCCAGGAGTCGCCCGTGGAGGAGGGGTTATTGTCAGGGATTCAGCTACACCTCCACCCACTCTACCACATTCACAATCACCTGCGTTCTAATCACCCGCACATGTTGCTGCCAATCAGGGCTCCTTTAAAGTCACTCGTACTTCACTGGATCACTGTCTGGTCTCAAGTTTACCTCTCGTAATGCTTACCTGTCTCCTGCTACTTACCTGTGCTCCTTTCGGTGTTCTCCTATGTTCCCACTGCTCCAGCATCACCTGAAAAGAAAAAAGATAAGTTACTTTAGTGACTTCTCTGCTAAGTTCCATTGCAACCTTCTCTGAACTGTTGTCACTTAACTGCTCTTGCCATCTCGATCATCTGCTACTACTTACCTGAGTGTTCTCCGTGTGTTGCTGACAGTAATGCGGCCACGCTGCAATTATTTTCTAAAAATTTCCGGCCCGTCATCAATTACTTCTTACATATCCACCTTATTTTTTAGTGCGGAAGTAAACTATTGGTAATGTGTGAGACTTCTGGTTCACAAGCCGCTGTAGGGAAATAACAAGAAACATAACAAAGAGCAGTAAATGGTAAAACTGTTTGCACTATGCACCATTGTGTTCATAAATAAGATAATACATTAAAATAATATGGTAAGACCACTGATCTATAATAGAGAACTGGATTGCTCATGACGTCATAAAAGTGAAGCCACTGCGCTGCCATATTAGTATTCCCTAGTATGCGCATACATTCTATTGAATGAATAGGAAACTACATGATTTTAATGTGAAGGCATCACATAACAAGTCAGTGTCTTTATATCCGAAGTCTTACTGTACATTTTCACAATGCAAACGTCCTAGACATGTAAACGGTATTTTTTGCATTCATATAGCCTACATTACAGTTACATTAGATGAACTTGATTAACATCGGATGTTCAACATATGTTTACAAATGACAAAGTGCTCATTCAGAAACCTGAATGAAGATTTATGCTTCGTGTACATAGCTTAATCTGCCTCGTACAGTTATTCACTGTTTATGTAATTTTGTTATAGTGTTTTTATTCGTACAGAAGTCTAACCGCATATTTCAATAATGATTTCGTTAACAGTGTTTATTTTGAAGCAGGTAATGATTTGTTCGTTAAATAAATAATTAGTTCAACATATATACCTAATATTTTGCTCACATGGAAACGGCAATGTTAGTAAATCATTACAGAATTTGCGTGATTTTTAAGAGTCTGAAATAAATGTTGCTCAATCAGGCACATTAAAAATATACACATCATAACTGAGAAATAACGCTAAATATATACAGTATGAACTCAAAGACATGAAGCGTTATTTCAAAGATTTGAATTTCAGTACAACAAGCAATATAGTAACAGAGGCTTGTGTTCTACTATTTGTGTATTCAAATCAATTTCAGATACTAATACCAGATATATGGTCATGTTTATTATTTCCTGCATAATTAGGTACATAAAGAAATATATTTTGTGTTGGATCAGTTACCTTTGTCTGCAAGTGCGCAGCTGACACACCCACCTAAACGATTTCAATATATCGCTTATCCTGCCCTAAAAGAACATAAACATTCCAGATAACATCTTAAATAAAAATTAATTTACATACACATATCCTAAAAATTAATCCAGTGTGAATGATACGTGGCAAATCGGTTGATTTTAGGTCAGTGATTTGCATGTGAGTCAGTGGTGCTCTCTGCCTCTAGGGAATAGTAAGACGGCGGATCGAACACTTCCGGTGGTTTCACTGCCTAATGGCAGTTTAGAACACAATGAGCGATCCAGTCATTATATAGATCAGATCAAAACACACCACTTTGCAATATCAAGCCGCCGGACTGTCTGCATGGATTTGATAGGAAACCTGCGAAAACATGAGTAAACTAAACTAAAGGCTGTTGGACTCGATATAGTGTTGCTTACAACTTACCAAATATCCAGTGGTCCATGGATATTGATATGCAGGTAGAAATGGTGTTTATATGTGCCTGATTTCAACGCTGGGGAAATAAATAAATTAAATTTGCCTGTGAACGCATTTTGAAAATACTAAATCTAAATCTGACCGTGGTCAAGTGAGCCACCATTTGTGAACACCTGGTCAAGCAAACCTCCATCTGGATTTTGCTGCACATCTGTTTGTGGAATTAAGGTGGTGTTGTGATACATGAACCTTTTAAAAAGCATCTTTCTCAGCTTTTTGGCCGCGCCACGCATTCGTACCGTACAATTCCAAAAATAGACAAGCATTCAAATCCAGGCGGCGGCTGGCTTGACCGAGTGTTTGTATATGACGGCTTACCTGACTGCGGCTAATCTGGGTGATCAATTATAAATGTTTTATTTATCGTCATAACGTCCAGCTCAAAAACATGTATAGTTTTTGTCAGTACTTATTTAAAAACACCCAGTTATGCAGAATTTAAGATGGTAAATATTTAATTGATGAGTCAATATGATGTATGATTTTTACCGCAAAATTCAATATATTAACATGAAATCATAACTTCAAATTTGTATTTTGCTGCCTGGAGTCCATTGTTTCTGTGAATTGCAGCGATCAGTTTGCTTCTCTTTTCTGTAGCTTTCGGGAGTCTGTAAAAATATGCCTCAGATTTCTTCTCAAATCTCTTTGTACAGTCAATTGCAAAGCTCTTTCTCGAATTTAGATGTGTTTTGTCATTCTGTTGCAGCATTCATGCTGAAAGCCAATGCAGTTATGGCTGGAAGGAATACAGCTCTAGCTACTGGGCATGCGCACATCAATCTAACGTTATTTTTGTCACACAACAATAATACTGTTTTTGTAATATAGTAAGGGCTAAGTTTAGGGTTGGGCTAGGTGTAGACGTTAAAAAAAAACAATATAATAGGTAGAACAATTCATTTCATTGTTAGTTTCCGGTCTGAACTGTATCCCTTCTAGCCACAGCCCTGATGGTGATGTCATGTATGCCTCGCTATGGCCCTGTCCCAAATGGAACACTTCATGTGCACTTGCGGTCTTACGGACTTACAATCACTACATCGCTGCAGAAGTCCCAACCCAGTCTTTGCAAAGTGAACATGCAAAGAAGATCAAACACCCTCAACAAAAAAGGTAAAACAGCGATATAGGATGATTTTGAAGTTGAGGGAGAACATGAGATGGGAGTTTTTCGACATACCCTAACTGTCGTGGACCGGACATGGTATGTCGAAAAAACAGTTCAGGCAGAGTGAGACGAGTGTTTGACATTACAAAGTATATAAATTGTATTATTTTATGAACATAACTGATCGTTTCGCTAGATAAGACCCTTTTTCCTCGGCTGGGATTGTTTACAACCGCATTTGGGATCGTTTGAAGCCGCATTTAAACTGCATGTTGGAAGTTCAAAATCAGGGCACCATATCAGTCCTTTATATGGAGAAAAATCCTGAAATGTTTCCCTCAAAAAATAATTTCTTTATGGCTAAAGAAAGAAATGACAAGGGGTGAGTACATTATCTGTCAATTTTTGTTCTTGAATTGGACTTCTCCTTTAAGTCCACGAGACCATAGGGTGTCTCATTCATCATTTTAGCGTTCAGAAGGGCGCTTGCGAGCACTCCCTTTGTGGCTGTTATGCACCCTCAATCCGCACTTCTGCCGAGCCCGCACTGCAGCGAGCTTCGCAGCAGACTTCTACCCGACAGTCAAGTGGCATTACATCACAAAAGTGCAGACTCAGGGTAAGATTGCGAGGGTTTAGGGTGCGATTTGGGACAGAGCCTATATTTTCCTAACATTAAAAATTAAGCATGGCAGAAAATGTACAGCTCATTCCCTCAAACTGATGAATAAGGATTATTTGTAGCGCAACCTTATGATTTGATAAGATTTATTTCAGTTATTTTGAGTGGCAATTCCTGGAAGTGGCACCCATAATTTAAAATTCAGTAAACAGGATATTCAAGTGGCCCAGATCAGGATATTCCAGTGGCACACGCACATCTGCTAGATCTCTGATAAAGATCACTTGATCTGGAAAGCATCTGCTGTGTACAAACGTCTGACAGGCACCTTTAAGATAGCACTTTTACATACATTCTAACGCATAAACATCTTAAAGACATCTAATAGACGTCTATTTGGCATCTGATAGGAAACATCCTATAGACGTACTGCAGATACGTCTAAATAGACGTCTCCATGATGTATGTGTGCTATCAGGGGGAATACTAGGCGGCAGTTATGGTGACAAAAATGTGAAACAGTATCGCAAATTGGTAGCTTTGATTCAGCAACCTGCAAGTCATAACCAGTGTCCCCCACTTCATTACCTAAGTATTCCAGAGCGCCGTTGGTTGTTCTAGCCAATGTCTTTCTCTAAGTAAAAAAAAAAAAAGAAATGAATTGCTAGGGGAGTGACTGGCCTATCTTGAATTACACAGATTCCAGTTTTTGTTGACACTTGCCCACAGACAGATACAGCTTTACACCGGATCACGTTAAAATGATTTTATTGTCTTTTGAAAATCAGTTCCATAGTGAAACATATGAAACGTTTATAAAATCAGCACTAAAAATAAGTTCTAAACAGCTTTAAGCCGCTTTACAATATATTTAAGTGACCCCTGAAAAAACAAAAACAAAAGTTATCAGAAACACACTTAAAAAGTAACCAGTAACACACTTTCCCACCATATAGCTAATAAGTCCATTTCTGGGAAAGCTGGAAACCACTGCCCACCCGTTCAACAAATGTGTAAAAAATAAACAATTTTTTGTTCCAAACCAGAGCTGTGAATAGAAAAATCCCAGCACCACAACTATAGCATTTAAATTGTTTTTTTTTTTTTTGCATTTAGCAAATTCCTACACAAGTATTACACAAAGGGAATGTGCTTGAGCTACGGTATTCTTAAATACAAGCATTTTAGAAAAAACAAAAAAATAAACGTTTTTTTTCTTCTTTTTTTTACATAATATTCCTTTCATCATTACTGCTTGGAATGTGGGTTTAAGTCTTTTTATTTTAACTGCACTGCAAAGAAAACTTTTAAACAGATTTACTAATCAGACTTCCTACTTGTTTACAAACAGTATTTAAGAAGAGGAATTAAAAATACTGTAAAAATGGAAACCATGCCATTGCTGGTTAGTGAAGCACATAAGCGGATAGCCAAAATATACATCGTCAAAAGTAAAAAGAATTGTCTATACAGCATTGTACTTTTCTTAAAAAAAAAACAAAAAAAAAAAACACCTGTCCTTCTTCAGCCTTTTGAGGCAACTTGACTCAACTTGATTCGAATTCTGGCTGTGTTTATGTTCTCATATATCTGCGTTTTACTAAAATAGCTTTGATTTGCATAAACTGCACAGGAATGGCCTCAGGACTACCAGAGCTTGTGCATATTTTCTACAAACAGTCTTTAGAGCACACACTAAATGCATACATACAGTGACATATAATCTACAGGCAAAATAAAAGGAAAGAAACAGAAAATCAGGTACAGTGCTCTGTATACATACAGAGAAGTAAACTCAAAGGCATTACAAAACCAGTTTTTCAAGCAATAATTTGCATATTTTCTATGCCCTAACATGAAACTCGAATGATTTGCATGCACAAGCTCTGAAGACTTGATTGATGGCTTTCTAAACCCTCTAACACTTTCACGACTGTGCAAGTACTGTATGAGTGTTGCATTGTTACTTGATATTTTGTGTTGTCACAACCTTTCTCTCATGGATGATTTTATGTGATGATGGGTTTTGGTTAATCTGGAGAGATCCCCCGCCTAATCTGACACTACCAAATGATGCTGCGGTGGACGTCATCCCCTTTTGAGGACCCCCCTGGTCCACACCTGATGGCCCTTTGCTCTCCATATAAAGGACATTTTGAGATCCACCAGTGGAAACGCCCATTCTGAGGGACCCCTGAATCACTTGACCCCCCTGTCCTTCCACGACCATTAGGCCCTGAGATCCAGCAATCCCTCTCTGAAGCGTCCCCTGAAGGACTTGACCACTCGTGGCTCCCCCATCCACAAGGAGCACTTGTGATCCAGACAGGTTACTTGTGTGCAGCAGCCCAGCCTGAGCAGGTGCACCCCTGTCCACAAGCACCATTCTCTCGCCGCGGGTCAGGGTATTCGGCGCTAAGTTGGCACCCTGGACTACAACCCCCTCGGGTACTTGGCCGCTATTCAGCACATACATGTTCTGTCCCATAGCGGGCCTTTCGGCAAGGAGTACCGTGTTGGGTTGGGGCTCGACCATGTAATACATTGGTTGTGGTTGCATCAGGAGTGTTGGAGCTGGTTGGACATTCGCAATCACTGTAGGCCGGCTGTCTGTGACGACGAGGTTCTCCACACGAGTATTTGATGTTGTAGCCGTGTTAGAAGCTATATTCACCGGGTTTGAAGTTACAGCTCTGCTAGTGACAATATTCCCAGAATTGATAACATTGGTTGATGAAGACAACATGTCGGTACGGTTCACAATGGGTTTGGGAGGGGGAGGAAGAGGAGTGATGATTGGGGCTGGTGGCTGGGGCTGGGGCTGGGGCTGAGGCTGGGGCTGGGGCTGGGACCTCAGGCTTTCTACCTCCACATATGTCAGCGAGAGTAGTGAACTTGGGCCCGAGGTCATTGAGAAACTCTAGGTCATTGTTATCTTCGAGGATGCTGCAGCAGCCCACAGAGCCCACAGGAGAGCCCTTCCCTTCATAGTCGTACACCATAGGTTCATTCTTAGCAAATCCATCCTCCATTGCACGGCTTTTCTGTAACACCAATAGAGCAATACATATACACATCATACACAGAGATAGAACAAAACAGCAGTGTAATAATAGTACGAGTGATAAATTGAATATTTAAACAGATAGAATGATGAAATGATAGAATAGATAAAAATGTAAATAAATTGATCAATAGATATAACAATAAAAAATAGAACAGAAGAGAATACTATAGAGTATGATAAACGACAGATAGATAGATAGATGATAGATAGATAAACATGATAGAACGACAGATGATAGAACAATAGATAGAACGAACGATAGAATGATAGATAAAACGATAGAACGACAGATAGAATGATAGAACGACAGATAGATAGATAGACAAACACAGATGATAGATAGACAGATAGATAGACAGACAAACAGATGACAGATAGATAGATAGATAGATAAACAGACAAACACATGATAGACAGACAGACAGACAGATAGATAGATAGATAGATAGATAACACAGATGATAGACAGACAGACAAACACAAATAGATAGATAGATAGATAAACAAACAAACAGATGATAGATAGACAGACAAACACAGATAGACAGATAGATAGATGATAGATAGACAAACACAGATGACAGATAGATAGATAAACAAACAGATGATAGACAAACACAGATAGATAGATAGATAGATAGATAGATAGATAGATAAATAAACAGACAAACACAGATGATAGATAGACAAACACAGATAGACAGATAGATAGACAGATAGATAGATAGATAGATAAACAGACAAAAACAGATGATAGACAGACAGACAAACAGATAGATAGATAGATAAACAGACAAAAACAGATGATAGACAAACACAGATAGATAGACAGATAGATAGATAGATAGATAGATAGATAAACAGACAAACACATATGATAGACAGATAAACAGATAGATAGATAGATAGAAAGATAGATAGATAAACAGACAAACACACAGATGATAGATAGACAAACAACACAGATAGATAGATAGATAGATAGATACAAGAGACAAACACAGATAGATAGATAGACAGATAGATAGATAGATAGATAGACAGATGATAGATAGAAACAGATAGATAGATAGATAGATAAACAGACAAACACAGATGATAGATATAGACAAACAGATAGATAGACAGATAGATAGACAGACAAACACAGATAGATAGATAGATAAACAGAGAGACAAACACAGATGATAGATAGACAAACAGATAGATAGATAGATAGATAGATAGATAACACACACAGAGAGACAAACAGATGATAGATAGACCGACAGACAGATAGATGATAGATAGATAGATAGATAGATAGAGCGACAGACAGACAGACAGATAGATAGATAGATAGATAGATAGAACGACAGATAGACAGACAGACAGATAGATAAATAAACACACACAAACACAGATAGATAGATAGATAGATAGATAGATAGAATGACAGACAGACAGACAGACAGACATTAATTAATTAACATTACATTAAATAAACACATTAAATTAACTTTATATACACATACTATCCTGTAGGTCTATACTAACCTGTGAATAGTATTCGCCCAGGAACATTTCAGACACGGCCATTCCGTCAAAATCTCCAGCCATTTCTCTACTCCTAAAAGTGTCACTTCTCCTTATCGAATCTACGTAGGACATTCCCATATCATTGTAGCCACGGGGACCCCTCATGGATGAGGAGTCTATTAAGCCTGCTACTCCTATTCCTCCTGCTCTGTCGATACGCATACCACCCACGTCTCTCGACGAAAAACCGTCCCTCATATCACCACCTGCTGGAACTGGAACTGGAACATCCTATCAGAGACAAAACGGTTTGTTTCATTAACATCTTAATCAGATTTTGTTTCAGATAGCATACATTGCAAATCAATCAGAAGTTCAAGATCTTACCCGGTCCTCTCCCTGACCCTCGGTATGGTAGGAGATGAGATGCTCTTTAGTGTCAAAGGGCACATCTTTGAAAGCTCCCGCCATTCCAGCAGCTCCACACTGACACAGCAGCAACAGGAGTGGGATGACTGTAACAGAGGAGAAATCCAACAATTATTTTCACATAATAATACCTATCAATCATAATCTGTCTGGTATTGTGCTTAACAGATAAGCTAAACTCAAGCTTTTGCCACACGTTAGCTGTTTACACCTGCTAGTCGTTGTTTAACTCGTTGGGTTTTTTTGTTCTTAGGATAGATGCTTAGTTAAGATGCTGGTGTGAACTAAATTAACTTACGCAATAATGAAAGGAGTCCAAGAAACAGCAGACCGATTCCAGCAGGTCCAAACTTGGATCCCCTCTTAAGTGCTCCTGTTACTCCACCTGCTGTTCGGGCACAAGCCCCCTGGTCAGTACAGGTGCACACATCCACCTGAATTTTCTGAGGTTCTGGACATGACAATCCCTGCTGGTCCTTGACGTCTACCGTCAGCTCATATTCTCCCGGCCACAGCTTTTCATGTGTTCTGAAGATGGCAGTGGTTTCTGACAAGAAGAAGAACAGAAGATCTCAACCACAGACAGTAGTAACATCCTGATTAACAGATCTCTCGCTAGTGCTTTATATTTTTGACTTCTTAACAGTTTATAACGTGGCTCAAGGCCACCCAGTGACATACGGAGCTACTGCAGGTGTATTTTTAAATATTCATGGAAATGTTTACAATTAAATGTGACCTTAATGAAGTATTGTTGTGGGTCAAAAAAGGTTTTATGGTTGGCCATGTGGGCCATTGTGTTCCCATAAGACACACATACCGTTTAAATACTCGACTGTCCATTTCCCCGTAGTTTTTTCTGGGACAACATTGAAGGTGAATGGAGCTCCATTGGGTGATGCATCCTCATCCATTGCAGTGACAAAGATGGCATCTTTGTCAGTACAAAGTGTCTTGACTTTGCTTGTGAAAGTTGGGCAGTGGTCATTAAAATCCTCTACCTGGAGGGCAATGGTGCCTGTTGCCGTCTTTGAAGGCAAGTCTATAACAGAAATGGAAAACCATATTTAAAAATAAAAAATAAAAATACATACATACATACATAGATAGCCATTTAAAAGTTTGAGATTAGTACGATTTTTATAGTTTTTTGTGCTCACCAAGGTTGTATTTATTTGATCAAAAATAAGAAAAAAAAACAAAAAAAAAAACTGTAATACTGTGAAATATTGTACGATTTAAAATAACTCTTTTCTATTTTAATATACTGTAAAATATAATTTATTCCTGTGATGCAAAGCTGAATTTTCAGCATCATTACTCCAGGCTTCAGTGTCACATGATCCTTCAGAAATCATTCTAATATGCTAATATTATTATTAATCTTCTAATAAATCAACAATAAAAATTATTTCTGAAGGATCATGTGACACTAAGTAATGATGTTGAAAATAACAGGAATATTTTTTAAATATATTAAAATAGAAAACCATTATTTTAAATTGCAAAATTATTTCACAATATTACTGTTTTTTCTGTATTTTTGATCAAATAAATGCAGCCTTGATGAGCATAAAAACAGAGAAAAAAACATTACAAATCTTACTGATCCCAAACTTTTGATTGGCAGTGTACATACATATAAACATATAAAGCACTAAAAAAAAAGAAAGAAATATATATTAAAAGAGAATAAAATGTGAATTTATCAATTCAATCAAATCATTTTTACAACATTTTACAAAACATTGAACAGTTTTCAGTAACTATTGTTTATCAATGTGAAGATGGTGCCATCTTCAGGACAGGTTATGTACTTGCAATGTTCATTAAATGACACTATGTGGCACACTGGAAGTAGGATTGGTTTAAAGATTAAGTATATTGTCATATACTATGGCAGAGAGCAATAACCTGGCAACAGTATAAAATTGTGAAAAAAAAAAAAAATCAGAACAGCAGAATAAATAATTATTTTCATATTTTGTCTTTTCTTTTTACTTTTAAAGTTTTAGTAATTTTGTTGTCCTTTTTTTTATTTATATAATTATAATATATATTTTTTAGTTTGTTTAGTTTCAGTTATTTTAGTCTTTAAAAGTAAACTACATGAAAATGAGATAAAAATAAAACAAAAGTTATAAAAAGATAGCCTTTGACGTCCATTATATGGAAAGTCACTGGCTACCAGCAAAATATCTTCTTTTTGAATTTTTTGGTGAACTTCCCTTTATGGTTTTAAGTTAGGTCAGGTTTTTAGTTAAAAAGCCTGCAAGGAACTTGCCTTGTGTTATGCTGTAAATCTCTGCGTAGTAAGTGCCGTTAACTAGATACTTTGACTCGCGGTCAGGAGCCTTGTTCATTTTAATTTCCCCAGTTGTCTCGTCGATCATCAGCCAGTTATCTGGGTCTTTTCCTTTAACATACCTATGAAACGGGAACATAGTTAGTTCAGGCTCGTTTCTCATTGTTTTATATGCCATTTTTGCTTAATCGTTGACAGAAGTATCTCTACATACTTTACGTTGGTAGCTTCCTTTCCTGTGTCAGTATCAGTGGCGGGGTATCTTGCGATAACCTCACTGCTGCTAAAAGTCTTGCCTTCTGAGATGACGATGGCTTTTGTCAGGGGCATGAACCGGGGTCCTTCTGGCTGGTTTTTCACGTTTATTTTCACATTGTATATCTGACCCCCCGACACTGTCCATGAACCAACACCATCGCCGCTGCCTCCACCTCCGCCACTGCCACCACCGGCTCCAGCACCGGCTCCAGCACCGGCTCCAGCACCGGCTCCACTACCACTGCCACCACTTCCACCGCTGCCCCCTAAGTTGATATTTATTCCTTGTTGTACTCCACTCACAGAGGGGTGGAATGGAGCAACGTTCATTACACCAATGCCAAGGTTCAGGTCTTTGATATTCTCATAATCGACAGCCTGCAGGGAAAACAGACATGACATTAGGCTGGGCGATAAAACGATTTAATTTTCCTCTACAAAACCATAAACACAGTTTGCTAAATGTTCAATATAATGTTTGTGTGCCAAAAGCGAACAGTAAGATTTTTAATGTTTTTTTTAAAGAAGTCTATTCTGCTCACCAAGCATGCATTTATTTGATCCAAAGTACAGCAAAAAACGTAAAATTGTTTAATTTTTTTTATAACTGTTTAAAATAACTGTTTTCTATTTGAATATATTTTAAATTGTAATTTATTTCTGATCAAAGCTATATTTTTAGCATCAATACTCCAGTCTTCGTTATCAAATGATCCTTCAGAAATCATTCTAATATGCTGATTTGCTGTTCAAGAAACATGTATTATTGATGATGATAATAACAATAATAATAATAATAATATTTAAAACAACTGAGTACATTTTTTTCAGGATTCTTTGATGAATATAAAGATCCAAAGATCAGCTTTTATCTGAAAAAAAAAAGCTTTTGCAACATACATTACACTATTCAAAAGCTTAGAGTCAATATAATTTATCTATCTATCTTAGAAATTATAGAAATTAATACTTTTATTATGTTACAAAACTTTTCTATTTCAGATAAATGCTGCTCTTCTGAATTTTTTATTCATCAAAAAAAAACTGAAAAAAAAAAAAAATCAGCTGTATATAATAAATAATAAATGTTTTTTTAGCAGCAAATCAGAATATTAGAATGATTTCTGAAGGATCATGTGACTGGAGTAATCATGCTAAAAATTAAAATTTTAGTAAAACAATTTAATACATTTTACACATATTTTGGATCAAATAAACAGGCTTGGTGAGCAGAATAGATTCTTTAAAAAAAAAAAAAAAAACAATCTTACCGTTCAAAAACTTTTTACTGGTAGTGTATACATTTATAATTTTAGTATTTATATTAATAATTAACATTTTAAATGTGTTGAATAACAAATTAGTTTTTGCTGTGGTGCCCAAATTGTGAAATCTGACCAATATTGGTATGAATGCTTATTTTAGTATCACGAAAAACCTGTACTAGAAAAATAACCAACAAATATCATTGCACACCTTTTCAAGCATAATGACTTCCTCGTTGGTCTTTTGGTCTGTGTGAATGCTGAAATATCCAGCCTCATTGCCTGACGCAATATAGCAATTAGTCAACCAGTTGTCCGTATCCTTAAGATCCAGGTCGGTTGCTCTGAGTCTCATCACCTCTACTTTCTCTGTATTTTCCTCGATACTGGCTTCAAACTATGGAGAAAGAAAAAAGAAGTTGCAAAAAATGAAAGGGACCACTACAACATTAAAACTGTGTGGATGTAAACATAGTGTAGATATTTTCTTACTGGGCCTTCCAGTGTAGGCACATTATCGTTGACGTCATTGATCTTGATGATGACTGTCCCTGTGGCGGAATTGCCACCTGCGGCTCCATTCAGATCGGATGCTTTGACAAGCAGGACGTACTGATCAATGGTCTGAAGAGAGAGATGGCATGTGAATAAACAGGTGGACTCATATACATACTGCTCAACAAAAGCAGTCATTGTGTTATTTTATGTTTCTGCATTACTCATTTAAACTGAAGCAATAACTGAACATCTGCCACTGACACAATGAATCTCATAAATGTTGTAAATGAAGCAGCGCCAGCGCAAACACATGGAGTCTGTGTGTGTTATGTAGCATGTTGGATATCAGAAACGCATTTGATACAGTGATGGTGAGCTCTCACCTCTCTGTCCAGGTTAGGATTCATAACAAGGACTGTCCCTTCACTGTCAACTGTGAACATTCTCTCCCCGGCTGGTTGCTGTTCAATAATCTCATACTTGATTTGAGAGTTCGGGTTTCCTACTTCATCAGCATCAAAGCAATTAATCTTCATCACTGTTGTACCTGGATCAAATAAGAGCGCCCATGATAAATGAAAGGAAAAATCTTTTAAAAATATAGTTTAAATATGTGCAGGTTCTTAGAAATGTACTCTTTGTATTCATATTAGTTTCACATGGTTTTTAAAAACTTTTATATACTATATACATATAATCAAGTAGTGTAACCTTCAAGTAAAAATGTTTTAAATTATACACTACTTTGTATAATAAATACTTTTATACAGCAAAGATGCATTAAATTGACCAAAAGTGACATTAAAGATATACATTTTTTTACCAAATATTTCTATTTCAAATAAATGTTGCAGCCAGATTTTCTTAAATAATAATAATAATAAAATATCTTGCAAAAGTACTTCATAAAAGATAAAAGAAGAAAATAATACAGAAAATGTATACAGATATGGATCCAGTATATTGTTAAATTAAATTAGTATATGAATACATTTTAAAGTCAATTCACATACAGAATTTGATCATTATTAAAATCACCATTATGTTTGTTGTACAAACTTTGTCACTTTTTTTTAAAGGGGTCATCGGATGCCCATTTTCCACAAGTTGATATGATTCTTTAGGGTCTTAATGAAAAGTCTATAATATTCTTCGGTTAAAAATTCTCAATGGTTTTGTAAAACAACACCCTTTTTACCTTGCCAAAATCAGCTCTGGCAAAATCATCTAATTCTGGTCGAGGCTGCTTTAAATGCAAATGAGCTCTGATCGCCCCACCCCTCTCTTCTCTCTGTGGAGAGACGAGCCTGTTTACTTTAGCCGCGTTTAGCCGCGTTTAGCCGTTCCTAACTAACACATTGTTAGGAAAGGCGAGCGCAAAGATTCATAAAAAAAACCTTATACTCACTTCAGCTGTAAGTGAAGCTGGATCATGAATGATTCGTGCGAATATAGACGCATTTATGTAGATCGGGAGGCGCATTCCCTTCACAAACAAATGTAATCTACTGCATCTTCAGCAGCTCAGATGTTGAGAGTAAATGACGATCACTATGTTCATTATTACATCCAGCAACACAACACCTCAATCGCTCAATCGGAGATATTCTTGTCTAACTTACATCCCTGCTCCGGCATCGAAAAAAAAGAGGGCGGACTGTTACAGCTGATCTGAGATAAAACGCTCATGTCAATGAACTATCATAGTAGCGGCCTCTGTCGGTGTGACGGCACAACAACAGGCATCTGAGAATGGCTCGATTTGAAAAAGGGAATATTATTTTTACAGATCAATTAAAAACTACTGCATGGATTTTTATCATTATAGGCTAGATGTGTACATACACTGCCAACACACATTAATGTTCAAACAACATGTAAAAGTGAACTTAGCATCCGATGACCCCTTTAACTTGTAACAACTACAGATCACATACCTGCTGGACTGAGCTCATCTACAGCCCCGGGACTCATCTGACCGAAAACAGGCGCATTATCATTCTGATCCTTTACTTTGATTCTCAGCCCAATGTTGTTTTCTGCAATCGTGCCATCTGTGAACGTAGCAACGCCTGAAAGCTACACAGGTGAAGACAGAAATTTAGGCTCATCATCCCTCATAATCAAACATAGGTGTTAAAGCCACCTCATCATCATGAATCATCACTGTCATCATGGCCATTTTTACTTACATTGTATTGTGCGATGTACTCTCTGTCAAGGATCCCCGTTACCCTTACATGTCCATTTTCAGGATTGACCACAAATAAGTTGAACGGCTCCTGGTCTGCACCGACGCCCTTCAGTGAGTACCTCACATTTTTCAGACTGACGTCTTCCTTATCTGAGCGAATCTAAAAAAATCACATTTATTTAACACAAAAACCAATTGAGCCCAGAGTGTTCTGACACATTAAGCATTGCAAATCTTAAACGATTGCATTTGCTGATAATTTGCATTTATCTGCATTTGTTTTACTGTGTATACATATCTGACTTCTTCAACTACTCTTGCATGTGTCAGGCTGTTATTGAAAATAGAACATGCTCTTAATTAACTTGCCTGGTTAAATAATAAGTTTGCAATTTTCATGTCTAATTTTTGAGCATACCGTTAATGGAATTAAAAGAATAGCTCCCAAAAATGAGAATTAGCTCAAAATGTACTCTCTCAAAGATGCAGATGAGATATTTAGCATCACTTGCTCACCAGTGAACCCTCTGAAATGAATGGGTGCCGTCAGAATCAGAGTTCAAACAGCTGCTAAAAACATCACAATGATCTACAACTAATCAACATGACTCCAGCCAATTAAACACTTCATTGTGAAATGAAAAGTTCATTGTTTGTGAGAAACAAATCCATCATTAAAGCATTTTTAACTTTAAACCATTGCTTCTGGTGAAAATATTATAATCTATAATCCATAATAATGCTTCCTCCAGTGAAATAGTCCATCACCTCTTGTCGTCTCATATTAAAATCCACCAACATATTTGTTTAGAACTGTTCTGATCTGTGCATATTTCTCTCCTGATTCAGAAGAGACTACTTTTTCACTGGAGACAGGAATATTACAGATTGCATTTTAGCCAGAAGCAATGGTTTAAAGTTAAAAACATCTTCATCGCAATGTTTTTTTATCAGCTGTTTGGACTCTCATTCTGACGGCACCCATTCACTGCAGAGGATCCACTGGTGAGCAAATTATGTAATGCAAAATTTCTCCAACTCTGATGAAGAAACAAACTCATCTACATCTTAGATGGACTGAGGATGAGAACATTGTCACCTATATTTTCCACTTTTGCATGAACTGCAATACATATATAATTGCAATATATTTAGCAATTAAATATCATTTTTCCCTTTTCAACTTTCTTGTCAAAAAGGTGATGCCTTGTGATTAATTTCTTTACATGTCATTTTTGCACATTGATTGCACATTAGAGTTGATATTAGCGTATGGAAAAGTCTCACTCACTTTTGCAATGTACTCCTTCTTGGTGTAATCCACGTTCTCCTCTAGGATTTGGGGAGGGACGACCCATTCTCTCTTCTGCCTGCGGAGGGCCACAGAGTGATGGAATTTGGCTTCAGCCTCAAACACAATCTGTGGGAAAACAGATATGCACAATGACAACTTGTGAAGACAGACTTATCCCACCAACTGCCTCACACAGCAGACAAAGACGACAGAGAAACATTTGTTTTTATATTTGCTGCCTGTCTGATGAGAATGTTCTAATTAGCAGGAATTGTAAATGATTCACTAGTGAGTCATTATAAAAGATCGAAATTTTGTGGTTGCAACTTGCACGCACGCATAGTTTGACACTAAGCTCATCCTGTCTGTGCACAGACAAAACTAAACAGATGGCATCTTTGTATAAAAGGGGTTAAAATTTATCTAATAATATAATAATATAAACGTGAAAAGATGTGCAACCACAGAAAATAACCCCACACAGAAGTTATTTATTTTATTCACTTCAGCAGACATCTAATTAAAAAAAAGATAAGATGAAAAAATACTTGATAAAAGTGAAATGCATTCCATTTAAGTCAAGATAACCTTAATCAGACCACACACAACTAAGATAAAGCATATGCACACAGCACACAAATATAAAATGCCCTAGCAAGGGGTTTTCTTTACTTTCTTTCACTGTGCATTTCTGAATTGTATGGCCCAATGTTTCAGTAGTTCTTTCTACAAGTGTTCATAGCGATACATTGGGGAAATCACAGTTTGTGTAGTAATTGCATAAGGTTTGGTACATGCATTAGCCTGTTTTATGTAAACTGAAGACCCAATGACTGTCATATGAATAAGCAGAACCTTTAAATTGTGACGTGGAAATACAATAAAATGTGATAAAGTGTGACTCACTTTCTCGTACACACACAGCAAAATATTTAAAAACAAAAGCCAAAACAAACAAGCTGTGCAATCTGCATATCTATCCAGCACATACTAATAAAAACAGTTAAATATTTTTTCACTGAGATTCTCCAGCGAGAAGTTTTCCAGGTAAAGTGATTTTCACTCATTTAATAACCATTTTATGCACCTGCTATTCATCCAAGCTCATCTTCATTACAATTTGAGTAATTATTACTGAGAAATGTCAATCATCAAGGTGCCAGGGGGTGGGGATTTCAACACTTCAACAATTTGAATAGAATAATAGGCTATACATCCTTATACTTGCAGATCCAGCTTGACTGCTGTAGTTTGTCTGTCTGTGACATAGACAGAGCTTGTTCTGAAATGCCCTTTACAAAAATACACCATGGTAAATAGGGAAAGTATCCAACAAAATACTACAATTGCTACAATTACACTCATAAAAATAAAAGTGCTTCAAGATGCCATAGAAGAACCTTTTTTGTTTTAAAGATTCCATAAAGAACCTTTAAACATCTGAAGAAAAGGTTCTTCGTGGTGAAAGAAGGTTCTTCAGATTATAAAAAGGTAAGAGAGAGATGGTTCTTTAAAGAACCTTTAACGGAATGGCTCTTTGTGGAACCAGAAATGGTTCTTCTATAGCATTGCTGTGAAGAACCTTTTAAAGTACCTTTTAATTTTTAAGAGTGTACTATGGTGCAGTTAATATAGTAAAACTATAATAAGATAGTGATCTTCAGACTAATGTCAGACTAACTAAAAAAAAAAAAAAACATTATTTTATATTTATCTGCTAATTAACCATTAACAACAGTGGCTAATTTCGTATTATTATGTATCGTAACTTATAAAACAGGCTATACTGTAAACATGTTTTAACCCACTAAAAAACTAAATTGTTGTCTTTGCTGCCTAAACCTGCACTCATTTTATTCACTGCTTTGAATTTAACCACTGATTAAATACCTGAAATTAACCTCAGAAAACTTGGTTTTGTTTTACGTTTAGTTTTCATGGTAAATTTCTGTGAAGGGTTGGACAACTGAGGTGATTGCCCTCCGGCATTTTTAGGGTTAAAGACAACACAGGCTTTTTTTTCCCACATCAGCTTCATAAACATAAATGTTGTTGCTTTACACATCGAAAGTACTATAAACAAACAGGCTACTGAATAAACAAACAAAATCAATTTTAGTTTTATCAGAGACGCATAACAACCGTTTCGGTTTACAAAACGATACTTTGCCGTACAGAAGAAAGACTCAAATAGAGTAGCCTATGTTAAGGTGGATATCTATTGACTGATATATTTAAAAAACACGACAAACTTACCGATAATCCGACACAAAACAGAAAGGTAACAGCAGGCGATATACGCCGGGCCATGGCCGGAGGAACAACGGTATTTCCTGATCACCTGAGATCCGCTTCTGTCACCAACTGCTTATGGAAAGTTTTAATAGATCCCGCAGATGTGCGTCCTGTGCTGTTTGATGCACGAAAATGAGAACGAGATCGATCAGGAGCGCTTTAGAGATACTCCTTATTCATTGTTTCTCCCACACCCTCACCTTGCGGGTTAAAAGGAGGACCTAACGTCAAACAAGATGGGTGTGTTTGTGAGTGAGCCAGAGAGTCTTAAGGGTGAGAGCGTGTGTATGAGAGAGAGAGAGTTACAGAGAAAAAAAGGGGTGGGGAATATATAATTTTCAAAATTATTTCATGTATCATAAAGGGTGGCAAGTGTTCTCACCCAGGAGTATTAATATATTTCCACCAAAACCCATCCTTAACCCTTTATATGGTGTATAAGCCTATGAGTAACAATACTTAGATCATGAGTAAAAAAAAAAAAAAGAAGAAGATTATTATTGTTATTTTATTCATATTACATATATATTCATATAAACTAACATTAAAAATTAAGTTAATTAATTTAAAAATTTCATAATAATAATAATAATAATAATAATAAATTATCTGTAACACTTCAGATATTGTGTCAGACAAAAATGTCTCCAAGTGTTAAGAAATTGCATTGTGCCATCTCGAGCTAAATTAATACATTTTAATATATGTTAGAATTATAGCTATGCTTTAAAAAGTAACAGATGAAAGGGTTGTCAGTTTAATATTTAATGATTTCACAATATTTTTAGTATAAGGTGAATTTAATGCTAAAATGTCTATAAATATCATGTTTCAACAATCAAATGGTAAATTTTAGGGTTGACTGTTTTAACCTGACAGACATAAAGAATAAAGTTTGCATGTATAAAGACTTAAATAATCTATGTGTATATGTATATGTATATATATATATATATATATATATATATATATATATATATATATATATTTAATTTTCAAAAATCATGGTTTTTATCATGTTATCATGTATTTATTGTGTTTTGTTGTGTTAGTTAGCTGTACTTTTAGTTATTTTTACTTAATCAAAATAACCCAACTGCGGTTTAATTGAGATTAACTAGAATACACAATAAAAAAAACATGTTTTTTGAAAATTGTTAAAAATTGAGTTATCTGTTTTTGCTAGTGAACTCTTCATATAACATACTAAATAATACAGAAATATATATATATATATATATATATATATATATATAGATATAGATATAGATATATAGATATAGATATAGATAGATAGATAGATAGATATACAGTTTTGGGGTAACGTATTAAAAAGTAAGGAGAGTTACGTATTCAGATTACTTTTTCCAAGTAATTAGTAAAGTAACACATTACTTTTTTAATTTCCAAGAAAAAAATCTGAGTTACTTTTTAAAATAAGTAGCGCCAGTTACTTTTTTCCCCTCCATTTATTGATTAAAAGCTCTCCTGTCCCCATGTTGAAAGCAATCGGGAGTAAGATGTTACTTTAGTTATAGAATAAATGTGAATATGCATTAATTCATCACTCACAAAAAACAGATTCAGTATTCCTCAAAATCAGTAAAATCAGTGAAATGCAACTCAGAATATGATGCAAACCTGCAATAATTAAATATATTAAATAATACAAATATCCTTTATGCATTTAATCCCATTTTATTAACCACTGATCCAAATAATCCATACTAATGAGAAAAAAACACTCAAGATAATCTAACATTTGTTTTGTTTTGGGGTTTTTTTGCTGAAGAATTTAAAATTTCTTCTTCTGCGGTCTACTACAGACGTGAATTTACTTTTCTGTAAGCCTGAGGCTTTTGGTGTGAAAGGGCTTTTACTTTTGTCAAAAATATAACTTTTATATTAAAAACAAACAAGCAAGCCCTGCTCAGATTTAAAAAGTAACGCAAAAGTAACGTAATGCATTACTTTGCATAAAAAGTAAATAAGTAATGTAATTAGTTACTCTTTTAGGGAGTAACTTATTATTGTAATGCACTACTTTTAAATGTAACTTTCCCCAACACTGTTTATATATATATATTTATTTATTTATATTGCACATGCAGTATGTTCATGAGAAAAAGGCATGTTTTTGCAAATGAGCCACCTGTAAATATGCATGCTTCTATTACTCATTGACAGTGTAATGTTGTATTATCTCACGTGAATATTTTCACACCATCGTTTTATGCTTGTTTATCAGAAATAATATATCTGAAAATCATTCTTAGATCATTCATTTTTAAATCACACAAAAACCTTCAAGCAATCAAATGTATTTTTGGTAAAAATCTGTTGTGCCGGCCTAGAGATTACCTTTATTTTCAGACCAGAAGCAAGGCTTTTTGAGATTCTCTTCTTAAGAATTATTATTAATCACATCTAGTAAAACGTAATTTCCCCATAGATCACACCTCAGCATGTGCCTATTAAAAGTTGGTCATGCTTAAATCAGCTTAACTGAAACACGTCTGAGGGTTTGCCCATCTAAACAACTAATCAGCGAATACTTTTCTATTGTCTTTTATTTTTGATGGACATGTGACTGTACGCTAAATTATTTCTGGAAATTGTTTTGATTGATAGTTCTGCATGTGAATTTCAGGCAAAAACATTTGGCGGTGAGACATATCCCCAAACATAGTCCGATAAACTCTGTGACGCAGTTGTCACTTCAGTGGAAAAGAGGGATTCGAGGGAAAGTGAAGTCATGGCACAACTGCCTGCTGTAAAGGAGGTGTACGAACAGAGTGGAGAACAAAAAAAATTGGGCGAGACAACTGTTGCTGTTTATTCTTTCCTTCTGTCAATCTGTCTCTTTCACTTACTCATTCCCACTTATTTCTCTTACTTAACTGTTCACTTTGCTGACTTTGTCTCAGTTTGAAAAATACAAATTATCATTCTTAGGCATTAAATATGGTTTTGGAGATGTTACAAAGGCTTTCGGGTCTTTCAGACTGGAAACAGAATATGAGGGTTAAGAAATTTTAAGGGTGGTTACAGAGGCCCTATAAGGCGGCCCTCAACAGCACGTCTTCGCCATTTGCACACATTTAGAGAAAATCCTGAATGTGAGCCCCATTCAGATGAAGTCTGCACTGTCTGAGCCGCCATAAATCTGTTTCTCAAACACAACTGCTGAACAAAGACACGGAAAGAGAGGAAAAAAAGAGACATTCCCTGATATTTACTGCAGGTCAAGCATTCTCCAGAAACATTCATGTGTGAACATAGAAATAAGATCCGATTTTGAAACATTGGATTTTGTACACTTAAAAAAAACTGTGTAGAAATAAAATTTCACTCGTTCCGAGTAACTTTCACAGTCAATTATGTAGAAACAGCAAGAAACACTAAATGTTAAATTTTAAGTAACAAGTAGTAACAAATTATAACAAATTAAATTAGTAGTAACAAAGTATTTGTCCATAAAATGTACTGCAATAATCTTTTATTTTACTTCGAAAAAATGTACAGTTTAATAAAATATAAAATAAAAATAAAATAAAATAAAAATAATTCTTAAAACAAGATACATTTACTTGAGAAGCAAAATTATGTAAGATCAGAAAATAAAATAAAAAACATCTAAAATTATGTAAGATAAGAAAATTCTAAAATAAAATAAACAACAAAATAAAATAATAAAATCAAATTCTTGAAACAAAATACATTTACTTAAGAAGCAACATTATGTATGACAAGAAAATAAAATAAAAAACACTAATACAGTTACTTAAGAAGCAAAATTTTATAAGAGCTGACTTTTTAAGAAATATATAAAGAGTTCACTCATACTCATAATTATTTTAAATAACAACGGACAACAATTTTCAAAAATTATGTTTTTTCATTGTGCAATCCAATTACTCTCAGTCAAACTGCAGTTGGGTTATTTTGATATAAAGTAAAAATAACTAAAAATACAGCTAATTAACACAATAAAACACAATAAAAACATGATATCATAATAAACATTTAAAATTATACATTTAAAATTATTTTATTGTTAATTTAAGACTGAAACAGTATATATATATATATATATATATATTTTTTTTTTTTTTTTCAAATTCTTAAAATAAGGCACATTTTCCTATGTAAATAACATGATTTATTTAAGAAAATACATCTTATTTTTTATTCTTATTTCTTACTGGTACTATTTATCAATAAGGTTTCATTAGTTAACACAAACCAACTACTTTAGTTCACACGAACTAAGAAAGACCAATACTTCTACAGCATTTAATAATCTTAGGGAATATTAATTTTAGCATTTACTAATGCATTATTAAAAATCAAAAGTTGTGTTTGTTAAGTAGATAATACACTGTGAACTAACATGAACTAACAATGAACAACTGTATTTTAGTTAACTAACATGAACAAAGATTAATAAATAGTGTAATAAATAAATGTTTTTCATGTTAATACATAAACAAATGAGCCCTTATTGTGAAGTGTTACCATTTTACGCTATATCTAATAATATTCAGTGAGGTTTAAACTTCAAACAGCACTTTGAAAATCAGGTAAGAGAATAAACTTGATTCAAGATATATTCTCTAAAAATGTTTTTATCTTCTTTTACAAATGTTTGGCTATTTTCTGATTTTCTGATTCTGATTATCTGATGGTGTTCATGGATGGAGAATGAGAAGTGAGAGTACTGAAAACCAGTCGTGCAGGAAACTCCCTTGAGTTTGGATGGTAAACAGGCACAGGTCTGTATCTGTAGACGCTGCATGCACACGCTTGTCACCTGTGCACAACAATCGTATGAGTCATGGTGAAATCAGTAAGAGAGATTGGGAGTGGCAGGCTGGCTTAGGCAGGGTGTGTCTGAGGGAAGGGTTGCGTCAACGCCCTAGGTTTCCGCACTCACATGGCAAACCGCCTAACCTATAGGATGCAATCCTGCTCATCAAATAGTCGTGTGCAGTGCTGAGATGGTATATCTGTGTGCTCACTTTTAATTTGTGGTTGTGGAGGCACACATCTTTCACACCCCACTTATGTATGTGGCCAGAATGTTTTAGGTTACAGAAATAGTCCAAGCTCTAAAAGAGGGTTGTTCAATAGTTTCAGTATTTTTTAAATATCACTTTATTATTAATATTATTATTATTATTTAATCTCTTGAATTAGTTGTTTTATATATTTACTTTTAGTTCATTTTAGTTATTTTTTTTTTTGTAATTTTGTTGTGTTTTTCTTTTCATTTGTATATATATTTTTAAATATTTTATATTTTAGAATTAAATATTTTAGGTTTCTTCTTCAGTATGGCAGGGTTTGCAAGGTTAGGATTAGTTTAGGTAGTTTAGACATCCACGGGGTTGTGTAAAATTTTAAACATTAGATGCCTTTTAATTCATAAGTATGCTTTGAACCATACTGTATATTGGCCTCACCCCTGTAGGAAGTTTTGGAATTTGAATTGGAATGACTGGAAGAGGAATTTATTGAATTGTAATTCAAAGAAATTTAACACATGTGGACTTGCACTTCTGAGTTTATATCTCACAGTTTTGTCTTTGTAACACTTTATAATAAGGTTCATTAGTTAATATAAGTTAACTACATTAGTTAACATGAACTAAGAATGAACAATACTTCTACAGCGTTTAATAATCTTAGTTAAGGTGATTTCAGCATTTACTATATGCATCATTAAAATCACAAGTTGTGTTAATGTGTTAATATTAGTTAATGCACTGTGAACTAACATGAATTAACAATGAACGACTGTATTTTTATTAGCTAACATTAACAAAGATTAAATAGTGTAATAAATGTATTGTTCATTGTTAGTTCATGTTTGTTAATACATTAACTAATGTTAACAAATGACACCTTATTGTAAAGTGTTACCTTTCTATACTCATATACTCATAAACTCAAATTTGCAAGATATGAAGTGAGAATTGTGAGATATAAACTCAGATTTGCAAGATAAAAAAAATTGTGAGATATAAACTCAAATTTGCAAGATATGAAATAAAAATTGTGATATATAAACTCAAATTTGTAAAATATAAAATGAAAATTGAAATTTGCAAGATATAAAATGAAAATTGTGAGATATAAATTCAAATTTGCAAGATATGAAGTGAAAATTGAGATATAAACTCATATTTGCAAGATATGAAATGAAATTCTAACCAAGATATAAAATGAAAATTGTGAGATATAAACTCAGATTTGCAAGATAAAAAATTGTGAGATATAAACTCAAATTTGTAAGATATAAAATGAAAATTGTGAGATATAAACTCAAATTTGCAAAATATAAAATGAAAATTGTGAGATATAAATTCAAATTTGCAAGATATAAAATGAAAATTGTGAGATATAAACTCAAATTTGCAAAATATAAAATGAAAATTGTGAGATATAAATTCAAATTTGCAAGATATAAAATGAAAATTGTGAGATATAAACTCAAATTTGCAAAATATAAAATGAAAATTGTGAGATATAAATTCAAATTTGCAAGATATGAAGTGAAAATTGTGAGATATAAACTCAAATTTGCAAGATATGAAATGAAAATTTAAATTTGCAAGATATAAAATGAAAATTGAGATATAAACTCAGATTTGCAAGATAAAAAAAACTGAGATATAAACTCAAATTTGCAAGATATTAAATGACAACTGCGAGATATAAACTCAAATTTGCAAGATATAAAATGAAAATTGTGAGATATAAACTCAAATTTACAGTTAGAGTAGAAATTGTAGGATACTAAACTCAAGTTTGCAAGATATAAAATTAAAATTAATGAGTTATAAACTCAAATTTTGCAAAATATAAAATGAAAATTGAAATTTTCAAGATATAAAATGAAAATTGTGAGATATAAATTCAAATTTGCAAGATATGAAGTGAAAATTGAGATATAAACTCATATTTGCAAGATATGAAATGAAAATTTAAATTTGCAAGATATAAAATGAAAATTGTGAGATATAAACTCAAATTTGTGGGATATGAAGTGAAAATTGTGAGATATAAACTCAAATTTGCAAGATATAAAATGAAAATTGAGATGTAAACTTAAATTTGCAAGATATGAACTGAGAATTGTGAGAGATAAACTTAAATTTACAAGATATAAACTGAGAATTGAGATATAAACTAAAAATTTGCAAGATATGAACTGTGGATTGTGATATAAAATCAATTTGCAAGTTATAAACAGAGAATTGAGATATAAACTCAAATGTGCAAGTTATGAGAAAAATGTGAGAATTATGAGGAAAAAAGTCAGAATCTTGCAGTTCTGAATTTATATCGAGTTTTATTTCTGTAATTCTAAAAATGTGCAATTTTAGTAACAAAATAAGCATTAAGTTCCACCTTTAATCTTAACATATTAAACGTTGCATCACCCCTTAATATGAATTGCATCGTCAGTTAAAACTTTTTAATCTCAAAATTTTCTGCACAATCCTGTTCCACACACAGATCAGCAATTACTTGTACTAATAATCACTTATAATTTATATATGCAATGCACTACAAATGCAATAAAGATCCTGTTTTTGCTAATGATTTTTTTTTTCAACTTCAATTTTTTTCAAAACAACAGATGCTCTATACTTCCTTTTTCTTTTCAAAGATTTGCATGCAGTAAAGTTATGTGTGTAGAATTTTTGTCAACTTATGCTTTATGTGTAGTGCTGTTCTGACTTTTCAGCAGAGAGCAATAAAATCAAACAAATGAAAAGGCAGTTTAACAAACAAGGAAATCTCTAACAGCTCAGTGCAGGCTGTGAAGGCTTGGCTGGGTGTTTATTATGATCATTTGGCCTTTGACACACCCTTGTATTTCACTGACATTCCTATGACTTTTTTTCGTTCTCTTTTTTTCACCCCGTAATTAGTGTCGTTCTCTTCGTCTCGCTCTGTCACTTCCGTTTGCCAGTTTTCTCATAGTTATTCTCATAACAGCATTCTGTTGTTTTTTTTCCAAAAGTTTATGTTACAGCTTTCATCTGCCACAATCTCCACATCCCTTTCTCTTCCTCCCTCTTTCCTCTCTTTGTATGAGGACACTCTTTCTTTTACCTTCTTTCTCTTTGTGTCGCTTTAAGAGAGCAGTCAAAAGAAAACAGCTCCATGGCAACGGCTGGGAGTGAAACCTGAGCTCAGCGATAAGGCCAGAAAGACAGTAGGCGTGTCTACAGAATCTCAAATAAACAGTGTTTCCTAGCACTCAGGCATGCTGAGCTCAAGCTTTAGACATCCTTGTGCTATTTCTATTCACTAAAGACTATAACCTTTAAATCTTCATTTATATTTTACGCTCTAACATGGTTTCGGTTAGGTTCGGTTTGAGTACTACAGCACATTAGCACAGCTTTTGTTTGTTGTAATTCTGTGCCTGCATGGAGGCCCTCAGCACATTATAAATGGTTTGACATTCACTTTACATATAATTTTACTGTAAAATACTAATTTTTGGAAGTAAGAAATTATGAATTGACATATAATTTCAAATCTAAACATACTAAACAAGAAAATATATGTAATTATTGCTAAAAATTAAATATTGTAAAAAGTTAATTGAATAAATTCAAATAGCAACAGTTAAAGGACATTCCAGGAAGTCCCTGTGTGATACATCACATAAAAGTATTATTATTATTTGTAATAGTTTTGTTATCACTTATGTACAGTATAGGGTGTTTCGTGTTACATTTTGTGTTATTAAGCTGATAACATTAATTACATTAATAACAATAACATCTAGTATTTAGCTAATGTTTACTTCATTATTTAGAGTCAGGTAATCAGGTATATTTTAAGGTACATAGCTTTCAATAAAATTGGGTTTGGCGAGGTTTTTAAATGTTTTTGAAAGACGTCTCTTACACCGTGCCTTAACTACACACAACGCGACGCCGCGACGCGCGATAAAAGTATCTTTTCCATTCAGTTTCTAGAAGCGGTTTCCATTTCTGCGACGTCGCGTCTGAAACAACAACGTACAAACTGTGACAATGATAATCTCAGGTACTGATTATGTGCTTTATTAAATGTTAAAAGTGTCTAATGTGAGTTTGAATATCATATCGCTTGACATTTATAGCCATACTGAAAGCAAACATATAGAAGGCTAGGCCTACGTTAAAACTGCTAACTCAATAAGAAGTGTTTTCCATGACAAAGATGATGTATTAGTACTCAGTGTGTAGTTTTAAAAATGTTAAAAAGGTTTAATATTTATGAATTATTGCGTTTCTGAATGGCTGTGATATTTGAGTGAGATTGTCGAGTCGTGTCTTTTTGTCTTAACTAGACGCAACGGTGACACGCAAAGTTTTTGTTTTAGAAACGTCTCGGTTACGTATGGTAACCCTCGTTCCCTGATGGAGGGAACGGAGACGTTGTGTCGAGTAGTGTACGACACTAGGGGTCGCTCTTGAGAGCCCAAACACCTCTGACAGTTTTGAGAAAGGCCAATGAAAATTGGGTGTGCAGATTTGCACAGCTGGCCACGCCCCGGACATCCGGGTATAATAGGGCAGCGTGTGCATCTGCTCACTCGTTCTGATTCTGAGGAGCCGAGCGTCTCAGCTCACTCAGAGGCGGACCAGAGATGTGGCATGGGAGACACAACGTCTCCGTTCCCTCCATCAGGGAACGAGGGTTACCATACGTAACCGAGACATTCCCTATCTGTCATACACTCCGAGTTGTGTCGAGTAGTGTACGACACTAGGGGTCCCCGTAAAAACACGCCACATGTCTGACCGCGTCACGAGAGACAAGTGCAGAAGTAACAGGGCAACGTGTTAACGTAAGTGCAGCTCACCTCCTCTGTGACCATCCAACGTCCAAGGACTGACCTGTACAGCGGGGTCCTGCAGCCGGGCCTCCCTCAAGGGCGGCTGAGTGTCTTGAGATCGTTGGGAAAAATGCCTGCTCCCGAAGGAAAGACATTACGGAGTTCACGACCTGCCCGACAGGGGGGGTTAGAGTGACATAGTTAGACATGGGACCTGAGGTGGGTCTCACACCCGGGAAGACAGCCAGACTCAGATCCTAGAGAACCTGTTCTCAGGGGAAAACACCGCACCACAAGAGTTATAGGTGGAAATACACATATGGGGCCACATAAGGGGCCACTACATATGGGGCACAATCCAATCAAAATAAGGGTATTCATACCTTGTGAAGGGATTCCATAGCGAGTTTCTCCGCTAAACTCCGCCATGTGCAGAAGTGCCAAAGATGGAGATGGTGTCCAGGGTTCGCATCAGGAAACCTACTGAAACTCAGAAGCGTAATCACCATTAGGGGAAGCGCTTTATGCAAGCTCTACACCAACCAGTGTGCTGAGTCAAGAGTTAGCAATCAAGACTCTAGCTGACACTGGTTCCGTGCGCAAATTATAAAATCTGGCAAATGTGTTAGGTGTAGCCCAACCCGCAGCTCTACAGATGTCTGTTAATGAGGCCCCATTCGCCAGGGCTGCTGAGGCAGCGATGCCCCTGGTTGAGTGGGCTCTTACCTCCAGAGGGCAGGGTAGGCCTCTGGCCAGGTAGGCCATACGGATCGCGTTTACCAGCCAATGGGAGATCCTCTGTTTGGAGACAGCTTTCCCCTTCTGCTGTCCTCCGTAACAAACAAAGAGCTGTTCCGAACGTCTGAAGGGCTGCGTTCGTTCCATGTAGATGCGCAGGGCACGGACTGGGCATAACAAGGTCAGGTTGGGGTCATCTTCCTGGGAAGAGAGAGCTTGCAAGGTCACTACCTGATCTCTGAAGGAGTGGTGGGGACCTTGGGCACATATCCAGGCCGGGGTCTCAAGACAACGTGAGAATCCGCTGGTCCGAATTCCAGGCACAAACTGTTCACGGAGAGGGCTTAGAGGTCTCCCACTCTTTTGATGGAAGTGAGCGCAGTCAAAAGAGCCGTCTTGAAGGAGAGAGCATCGAGTTCGACTGACTGAAGGGGCTCGAATGGATCTTGTTGTAGACCTTGGAGAACCACAGCAAGATCCCAAGAGGGGATGAGATGCGACCGAGGAGGGTTCAGCCTCCGGGCTCCTCTAAGAAACCTGATTATCAAATCGTGTTTCCCCACCGATCTGCCCCCCACCAAGTCATGATTAGCTGATATAGCTGCGACATGAACCTTGAGTGTTGAGGCAGACAGGTGCCTGTCCAGGCCTTCTTGAAGGAAGGATAACACTGATTTGATGCCACAACTCCGTGGGTCCTTCCCGTGGGAAGAACACCAGTTCACAAAGATGCGCCATCTTAGGTCATACAGCCGTCTGGTAGAGGGGGCTCTTGCCTGTAGAAGTGTGTTTACCACTGAAGGTGAAAGGTCTCTGAAGTCCTCCTGGTCGCGTCCAGGGACCAAAGGTGGAGGTTCCAGAGATCGGGGCGGGTGCCAAATTGTGCCCTTCCCCTGAGAAAGGAGGTCCTTCCTCAGAGGAATGCGCCAGGGAGGGGCTGATGCCAGGAGCACCAGGTCCGAGAACCAGGTTCTGTTGGGCCAGAAGGGGGCCACCAAGAGAATCTGTTCCTTGTCCTCCCTGACTTTGCACAAGGTTTGTGCGATGAGGCTCACTGGGGGAAACGCATACTTGAGCCGGCCCCTCGGCCAACTGTGTGCCAGTGCGTCTATACCGAGGGGGGCCTCGGTTAGACCGTACCACAGCTGGCAGTGGGTGGATTCCGGTGAGGCAAAGAGGTCTACCTGTGCCTGGCCGAATCGATCCCAAATCAGTTGGACCGACTGGGGGTGGAGTCTCCACTCGCCTCCGAGCGAAACCTGTCGTGACAGGGAATCGGCCATACGATTGGCTTCGCCCGGAATGTGAGTGGCTCGTAGAGACTTGAGTCTGTGTTGACTCCAGAGCAGCAGGTGGCGGGCTAGTTGTGACATGCGAAAGGAGCGTACACCGCCCTGGTGGTTGATGTAGGCCACAGCCGCAGTGTTGTCGGACCTGACCAACACGTGCTTGCCCTGAATCATAGGTCGGAACCTCCTCAGGGCCAGGAGCACTGCCAACAACTCCAGACAATTTATGTGCCAAAACAGTCGGGGGCCTGTCCAGACCCCGGAAGCTGCCTGCCCGTTGCAGGTGGCACCCCAGCCTGTCTTGGAAGCATCTGTGGTGACAACGATGCGTCTGGACACCTGTTCCAGGGGAACTCCTGACCGTAGGAACATAATGTCTGTCCAAGGGCTGAGTGTCTGGCGACACGATGGTGTGATGTTCACTCGAAATGTGCCTCGATGCCACGCCCACCTGGGGACTCGAGTATGAAGCCAGTGCTGCAGCGGTCTCATGTGCATCAAACCCAGTGGCGTGACCGCGGCTGAGGATGCCATGTGCCCTAGGAGCCTCTGAACCTGTTTTAGGGGGACCGCTGACCCGCATCTGAGTGTTGCCACACACCTCAGAACTGACTGTGCACGCTCTGGGGAGAGACGCGCAGACATACTAACCGAGTCCAGCTCTACGCCGAGAAAAGAGATCCTCTGTGCCGGGGAGAGTTTGCTCTTTTCCCAGTTGACCCGAGGTCCCAACTGGGCCAATGGTTGAGAACCATGTCCCTGTGTACGCAACCCATATCCCACGAGTGAGCTAGGAATAGCCAGTCGTCAAGATAATTGAGAATGCGGATGCCCACTTCCCTGAGGGGGGCAAGGGCAGCCCCCGCTACCTTCGTAAAGGCGCAGGGCGGCAGGGATAGGCCGCAGGGGGAACCTTGTACTGATGAGCCTGATCTCGAAGACAGAGTCTTGGAGGATCAAGACATGATAGTACGTGTCGCTCAGGTCCAATGCCATCAACCAATCTTAAGCCCTGACACACAAGGAATGTGTGTTCAAGGGCTAATGTTTGAACGGGAGCTTGAGAAAGGGCCCGATTCAAAAACCTCTGTTTTAAGATTGGTATGAGTCAACCACCCATCTTGGTACAATGAAGTAGGGGTCGGCAAACCCTTTCCTTCATTTTGGCTGAGGGGATAGGATCTATCGCACCCTTCCCAGGGGGGCTGCGATCTCCGCTTAAGGGACCATAGCATTCTTGCCCTGAGTTGATTTATAAGAGAATGCCGTAGACCTTAGCGGATGCCTTGCAACCTGAGTTGCATAGCCAAGTCAGGTAGTTCTGAGAAGCTTAGGTCTCAGGGAACTATACCCGACGTACCTGGAATGGGAATGTCGTGGCTGAATAAGGCAGAGAACGCCGTGTTTGGAGATGAAGCCCCAAGAGCGCGGTGTGTCTTTGCCATTATGCAGAGTTTGTGCCGAATCCATCTCTCATCCCCGGGTCGAGAGTGGATCTGGACGGGTCAGCTAGCCCGCCTGCTCTGGATTGCTTGTCAGAAGAAAAACTAGAAGCCTAACGAGGGTTCTAGCAAGCCTACCGACAAGCTTGTGTTGCCACCTTCCCACAAGATCTCTGACCGCTGGGCGGTCAGGCCGGAGGCCCGGCTGTCGCGGGGCCTCAGGAGTTCTAGTAGGGGACCGGAGCCCTCCGCTCTGTCTGCGTGAAGGACTTTCGCTGCAAATTCTATCACGGTGTTGCCAGAAGGACCAACCTGGGAAATGGGGGGTAAGAAGCGGACTTCAAATTTCCCGCATTTCTGACAGGTGCAGCCACAGGTGGCGTTCCTGGACCAACAAGTAGACATCGCCCCTCCTAGAGCGTGTGCCACGACTCACAGCTCTAGGTTGGAACCACCCTCGTACTGAGCTCGCAACGCCACGGCCTGAACGCCCAGAGGCCCTGTCCAGAAGCCATGTAAGCCTTGCCCGGAAGAACTTACAGGCCCTGAACGGGAGTTCTGGAAGGAATCCCACAAGCGGCGGCGATTAGCAGGGAGTACACTGCAATCGCCCCCTCCGCCTGGGGGAACCTCTGAAACCCCCTCGCTGGACCCCCATCGAGAGTGGTGAAGGAGGAGAAGTTGGTTTATCACGTTCTGACCATTTTTTAAATGGGCTTTCCGCGATTTCACCGACTTCTCGTGCACTTCCGGGAAACAGACACTGGAAACGAGCGTACAGGTCGTTACCCAGATGTCTATTAACCAGCCCCTTCTTGGCTGCCCGTTTCAGGCACGGCCGCCATTTTTTTGCATCCACCTCAAACTGAGAATCAGTCCCCCGTAGAGGCTTGCTCAGCTGAAGTTTCTGCTTCAAATAGTTCACGCCCTTCCTTAGCGATGCTGCCGCTAACCATTTCCGCCCAATTAGGAGTTCTGAATAAGAAAATCAGCTGTACTGAGACAGACTAACAAACTTGTCCGGAAACTCAATCGAGGGACGCACGAAGCGAGGGGTTTGCAGGGTTTTCACCCGGCAAAACCTTCCTTGCTTTGTAATGCTCGTCACCAACGCACATCGCAACGGCCTCGTACCCGGACGTAGAAGGACCGGAGCGGGTAGCAGTCGGGAACATAAGCATACGGCTCGTGCGCCCAGGTCATGTTTTCGCCGGCAAAACATGAATCAACAACAAGCGCTGCATCGGCGTGAGAATCTCAACACTGAATACAACGGTCGTGTTGATCGTTTGGATCGAGGGACGCGAGGAGCGAGAGGTTTGCGGGGTTTTCACCCGGCAGAGCCTTCCCTGCTTCCTAATGCTCGTTACCGACGCACATCGCAACGGCCTCGTACCCGAAAGTAGAAGGACCGGAGCGGGAAGCAGTCGGAGTGAGGAGCAAGCGCGTCCATGATCGAGCTCTCGCAAGCAAAACATGAGTCAACAACAAGCGCTGCATCAGCATGAGCATAACTCAACACTGAACACAACGGTCATGTCGATCGTTTGGGAAGGTAAGCCGCAACCAGGATGACACGGAGGGAAAGATATGTTAACCAACACACAATCCTACCGTGCCAGCTCTATCAGAGAAATCACCCTTAGAAGAAAGATTGCTCTTCAAGATCGCCGTCGACGCACCCAGGGGACTCTCAAAACACAGGCTGTGCTAGAGAGGGAGAGACCGCTGTCTGTGCTGCAGATCCAACGACGAGAGAGGTGAATGTTGCTGCATCTCACGCAGAGACGCTGCATTCGGCTCCGAAGAACAGAACGAGTGAGCAGATGCACACGCTGCCCTATTATACCCGGATGTCCGGGGCGTGGCCAGCTGTGCAAATCTGCGCACCCAATTTTCATTGGCCTTTTTAAAAACTGTCAGAGGTGTTTGGGCTCTCAACAGCGACCCCTAGTGTCGTACACTACTCGACACAACTCGGAGTGTACGACAGATAGGGAACGGTTTCTATTTCTGCGACGTCGCGGCTGGAACAACAACATACAAACTATGACAGAGACAGTCTCAGGTACTGATTATGTGCTTTATTCAATGTTAAAAGTGTCTGTGAGTTTGAATATCATATTGCGTGACATTTATAGGCATACTGAAAGCAACAGTTTACCTCAGATACTGCGAACTCAGTGCGAACTGACAAAGATGGTTTCACTCACTTAGTATGTACTTTCAATAATGTTAAAACGATTTAATATTTATTAATTAGATCATAAAATCATAAACCTGTCCATTTTGTTGGGAATGCAGTGCTCTTCTGAATGGCTATGATAGGCTATTTGAGTGATTCTGTCGCGTTGCGTGTCGCGTGTGGTCCCAGCAAGCAATTTTTGGTCTAAAAAATGTATATTAGCCGTTGAAACACAGCCTAGACGTCTAGGCTAAAATAAGGTTGTCATTGGGCTGTCAGTGAAAATTTAATAGACGTCTAAACATAGCCCTAGAATAGACTATAAATAAATATATATATAAATATAGAAATAAAACCAAACACCTTGTAAACGCTGTTGACTTTGCTTACATGATGAAATATCATATATCTTACAAGTATTTTGCCAAAAAATGACATGTAACTAAATTCAAGATTATTTGGTCTAGAAGTGGGTTACAAATAGCCGGACTATATCGGGTCTATAGTTAAACTAGACGTTGAAATGACGACTATTGCTTGCTGGGCGTGCGTCTGGAATCGTATGGCGTCGCGTCTAGTTAGGGCACGGCGTTGTGCTCATCAAGGCTGCATTTATTTAATTAGTAAAAAAAGCAATATTCTTTTTTAGATTTTATTTTTGGTCTTTTTGCCTTTATTATGATAGGACAGATCATACAGGACAGGAAGCGAAGTGGGAGAGAGAGAGAAGGGGGCGGGATCGGGAAAGGTCCTCGAGGCGGGATTTGAACTCGAGACGCCCGTAGCGCAACGGCGCTGCATGTCGGCGCACTGCCCAGAAGGCCATCAAAAAATCCTTCAGAAATATTTCTAATATACTGAATTGCTGCCCAAGAAGGATTTTTTTTTATTATTGTCAGTGTTGAAAACAGTCAGGCTGCTCTTTGTTTTTGTGAAAACGTAAAATTCACATCGGAAATTTACATACACGTCGTACTGGTACAAACGTAAGTGTCACTGTTACTTTTGATCAAATGATTGTGTCTTTGCTGAACAAAATGTATGTATTAATGTCATCATACGACAACTGAAACACTGAGTAAATTACTGAAAATTTAACAGGATAATTTGTTCATTTATCAAAAATAAATAAATAAATAAATAAATAAATAAATGATAATAATAATAATAATAAAATAAATAAATAAAAAAATTGTATTTGAGTGTATTGAGGCACAGAGAACCAGAGGGCTTGTGTTGACTGGCTGAGAGGCCGACTAAGGTGAAACCACTGACTCACTGTCTGATTGTCATCAGACATATCTACCTGTCACACGTCTGTCCTGAAAATACGGCACACCCTAGTGACGCTTTCATGGCAACTTTCAGTGCCCCCAAACTATATTTTAAATGTACTAAAAACGTCATGTTCCTGCCTAAAAAATGATGTTCTAATACATTTTTGTACATGCTGCTCTAATACTAGATTGTCTACATTTGTTTCATTTTAGTGTTGATTGCAAAATGGGGGAAGGAAATTAGAGAGAGGGTCACATACCTGCGCTCAGAAAGCGAACAAACAGAGCGCGGAGTGATCTCTCGTGTTGAATTACATGCATGCATCAGTGCTCATGCAGGCAGAGCACATTATCCTAAACAAAGCTGTGCCACATAATACTGAGGTACATTTGTGAGCCATCTGAAAATGAATCTGTTTGACAGTGAAAGTGGCTTGTGGTTTATGTTTAAGATTTGGATGCATCTGGGACATTTGCTGTCAGCGAGTATCAATAGCAGCTGTATACCATCACTGTCAATAGTTATCACATCCCATCTCACACTTGGTTTAGTGACTGGTATCTGTTTCTCTCACTCGCGCGGGTTCACTCTCACTCTCTCTTTCTCTTTTGTGTTTCTCTTTCACATCGGGATTGTGCACCATTTAAAACTGAATAAAGATTTCCAGTAAGGTCCTGAATGCAAAACTATAAATCTGAATTGAATTTAACAAAGTAAAATTCAAATGGAATGAAATTCACAGAACTGCTTTAAGTGCACATTTTAATAATACAAATTTGAATTTGAATTACACATGAACATAATATCATATATGGAGTATCTAGAAACATTATATTTATTTAGATTTAATAAATTAGCTTTTAGTTTACTGATAATTTAAAAAACAATGTGGTGGACTTTTTGTGGTGTTGTATGGCAAAATAAAACCTGTGCTGAAGACTGTAGACTGCAGGAAAGTTTAAGAATAAACAACATAAAGTAGAATTAAAATAGAATGAAATTCCTATAACTGCTTTAAGTGTACATTTTAATAATTGTTAATATTTTACTTTTTTTTTCTGTTTGAATTACACATAAACACACTTTATCATGGGAAACCCAGAAACTATTTATACATAATTTGTACTTACATTTTATATACTTATATATAAAATGTATATATACTTACTTATTTGTATATTTCCTTATATATTTACATATTTACATTTTTATGTATATTTCCTTATATTTAATAAATTAGCTTTAATTTTATTGATAATAGTGCAAAACTATTTTTGTTCCCAGAATGCTCATTTATTTTTGTCAATATTTCATTTTAGGTTATCTGAAAACAATTTGTGGTGCTGTATGGCAAAATGAAATCTGTATTGAAGACTCTAGACTGCATAAAAAGTTCAAGAATAGGAACAAAACTATGAATTAAATGAAAAGTTGTAGAATTAAAATGGAATGAAATTCCATTAAATTAAGTTTTAATAATACATCATTCATTTTTAGTAATACATTTACTTTTTTTAATTAACTCACGTTATCATGGGATATCCAGAAACTATTTATATTTATAGTTATATTTATTTAATAAATTATCTTTCATTTTATTGATTATAGTGCAAAACTACTTTGTTCTCAGAATGCTAATTTATTTTTGTCAATATTTAATTTAAAGTTATCTGAAAACAATGTCGTGGACTTTTTGAGGTGCTGTATGTCAAAATAAAATCTGTATTGAAAACTGGAGATTGCATGAAAGTTCAAGAACGCAAAAGCAAATTATTAATTGAATTTAATGAAGTGGAATTAAAATGGAATGTAATTCATATAATTGCTTTAAGTGTACAATTTAAAAATACTTTATTAATGCATGTAATAATAGATTTAAATTGTATGTGTTTGTATTTATATTTATTTATAAATTATATTTTATTATATATAAAAAATTTTATTAACCATAGAAGGACACTTTGTTCCCAGAAATCTCTTTTATTTTATTTATTTTTGTAGATATTGAATTCATCAAAAGTCACCTGAAAACAATGTGGTGGCAAAATACAATTCGTATTAAAGAATGAACTGTACTTAACTTAGTTTAAGAATAGAAACATTAGAGTAATGTTTAAGTTAAAAATATTCTGCATAACCACAGCTAATTAGCCAAATTATGTAACTGGTCAAGAAAATACAAATCCTCTGATGAAAATTTCTTGTGTTTCAATTCAGTATGCTGAGCAAAGCCCGTTCAATTCAAATGACAACTCACACATTGATATCAAGCCAGTTCTCAGGTTCTGATTTTGCCCTACCTTGTTTCACACACAAATTATCTCATGATTCAGCTATAATGAAAGATCTTTGTGTGATTTTCATCTGTCAGTCAGGTGTCGGGAGGTGTGGCAGGCGCACACACCCAGACTTACGAGAAGCTTCAGGGCTTCAGCATCACCCAACACACAATGTTCATCACCATATCAAGAAGATCAGCGTTTTTATTTCCTATCAACTGGGAGTTTTCATGACATATTCACCACACCAAAAACATTTGCAATTAAAAGACACAAGCTAAAAAAAGTTTAACATAATGAAATAGAATATTACTGAATTTCAAATCGTAAAAATTGGTTAAAAACTTAAATAGACAATAAAATCTAAAAATAATTCATAAAAACATGCACTGTTGAACACTGTACTGCCACACAATGAACATTTATTTCATGAAGAGAAGAGAACTTGTGCTGTTTTGAGCATGAGCAAAGCTCAGCATTTAGGAAAAGGCTAAAATATGGTCAGGGGGTGGAGACTGGAAACTTGTACATGCTGTTCACCTGGGGCCTGGGTGCTCCTCGAGACATGTGTCGCAATAAACATAGTCATTTAAGCTTCAGGGTGGGTGAACCAATGTGGCATCCATCCATATTTGTTGTTTAAGTCATTGCTATGGCAGTAGAACATAAAGGGACTCTCTTGAGACATTCCCTTAATAAATTCTGTCGACTGGCTTAATGTGTCAGCTTCTGAGTTTTACTATGGAAACTCTCTAGTAGACAGGCTTTAGTCGTAAACAAGTAATTAACGTTGATCAGTTGCTAATTCTGCTACATTTTAGAAACACTTCCACCTATTTATTTGACAATAAGCTGTTTTTATCAATGCCTTTGAAGACATTAAAACAATTAATGAACTTACTGTTTTAGTAATTAAGAACTAAATGTTCCTGCAGACCAATTATCCACTAACTAGTTCTAATTCCTTACTTACACTTTTTAGTGCCATTTATAAAGTGCACTTGCATAAATTAGTCACCTAACTACAAGATATCAATGGTTTTTATTTGCTCCTCTCTTTTCATCATGGATGTCAGTGCACTTCTACAACAAACATCTATGTGTGCTGTAGTAAAATGAAGGTTGTAAATGTATAACAGTTCAGCGAGCTGTGCACAGACCCGACACTTACTGACGGGGCTCTGCCAAATTCCTTTCCACCCAACCCAACCCATCCTCCACCCCCCGCCACACAAACACCATCATATTGCAACACACTCATCTCCGGGCTGTTGTGCTCCAAACTTTCACTCCAAAACACTTTTCAGAAGGGTCTCTAAACCTGACAAATGACCTCCGGAAACAAGAAATTCGACTTTTCTGTGAAAGACAATACCTGCTTTTGTCCATTGTTTTGACATGTATCACTAATCCCCCTTCTCTGTCTTTCTTATCAGTTTTTCAGCTAAAATAGTCTGGCTAAACCGACACTAATATGTGACCAGAAAGGATTTAAGCAAATAAAGTGTCATACTTCAAAAATATGTTCAAATAACAGTGCTTTACATAAAAAACAGGGCCTAAAATGCTTATCCAAGAAAGAGTCTGTGTGAAGAAGGTACTGTATTCAACCTTCAGAAATTATGATAATCAACCTCAGGATTTTTAAATATTACACGAGCTGTTTAGTTTTAACTTCATGTTACATTAGATTTGCCAATTTTGCAGTCGTATCTTTTTCTTCAACGCAGAAGTAAGCCTATGGTTGAGACTTCCAGTGCATTATCCGCTATAAGGAAATAATCGGAATGCCATGCAGTAAACGGTAAAACTGCACTACAAACCAGTGTGTTCATACTTAAGTAAATACATTAAAATAATATGGTAAGGCACACCAATTTGCAATATCAAGCAGTAAAATAAAAAAAATAAATAAAAAATAACATGCATTTTGTATGATCTTTCTTATTTTGTTCAAATTATTCACATTTTCACAGATTCTGCAAGGGGTTCTTAAACTTTCACATGCCACTGTAAGTTGTGAGCTTTTGTTCTTTTCTAGCAATGGGGCCAATCATATGATAACAAGGTTGCACACATTTTGGTTAATATTGTTGTTTTTTTTAAATGTTGGTTGTATAATTTTATTTGACACTTCGCAGGGAGTTTGACTGACAAGCGATCTTACCAATCACAATGCTGAAACTGCCATTTTTGTCCGACAAACAAACCAGACAGGAGTTGGTGGACTTGAAAAATGATTTGTAGTGACGTCTTTCTGTGATTAAAAAACCTTCTGATGTTTTTGCATGTTTATTTCATGCTATAACTAGTACAGCGGGAGATAAGATCTGTTTACGTGCCACTTGAACTGAGGCACCACAACTTTTTTCCTGTGCGAGAATATGATGTGCGAGAGCGTCATGGCTTGTTTTGTCTTTGTGAAGAGTCAATTGTAGGAAAAAGTCAACAAGGTCACAGCCCCTAAGGTGTGATGAGCCCAAATCTTGAGAAAACAGCTTACTTTACATGCATCTTAATGTTTGCACAACAAAAACAAAGGATTTGTAGGTGTAATGTTTTAAAAAATAAACTGTACCACATTGAAAGGGCTTAATAGTGTCATTAGTCGAACACTGTCCTTGTTTTATGATGTTTCTGTTTCGAGCGTCTCATGTATTTGCTCAGTCTGAGTCACACTTATCTCTTATCAGTTTCAAGAAGCAAAGCAGTGTTTTAGTTGAAGTGAAGCATATCCAGTAAATTCCTGCCTGCTTAATTTTTTGTTTAACACCCAGTCCTTTCTAATTCCTCCGAGCAAAACTGTATTTGTGAGACTTTAGGTCAACAGGTCACATATTTTCACTTTTAAGGCCTAAAGCACCACAGGTATCAAGTGGTTAAACGCAACCACACGCTTGACCAAGTAGTATTGGAAAAGAATAAACCACATCCCACGTGAAAAAGGCGTGCACATGTGAGCGGTTTCAACCTGGGATTTTTTGGTTTTATTAATTGGCTTAACGGGTGACTAAATGCAAAAGTTGTAAAAACGTTTCTTTTCTTTGCTAAATGTGTAAATGTGATGACTGTCTGTGTAATCACCAGTACCTCCTGCACTCCACCCAAAGAGATGGAGATTAATTGTGTCATGCATTAATCACTCTGAAAAGTCAGATGGTGTAGCAGGTGAAAGTCTGTTCTGTTAAAGTATAACCTCCCTCTCTTTAACACACACACTCACACACAAAGTCAGAGGGAGTTTCAAGGGGCAGTTTGGGGTGGAGTCTAAGCCTTCCAGAGCTTCTCAAGCTAAGGAAGTCAGGGAAAAAGCAGAGTTTAACCTGTTTAGTGTACTCAAGACTAGCCATTCAGCCTCATTGATATAAAAATTGAGAGGCTGAGGCTCTGCCACACCCATATTAAAAACTTCAATGGCATGAGAGCCGCACCGCACCCAGAGGACTTTATCCGAGCACGTCTGTGAGGTACACGCAGTGTAGTGGAGTCCAGAGAAATCCAACACACAAACAGCAGGATGTATGAACGCGCGCTGTTCGCTCTCTGCCTACTTACTTCGGTAAGTTAAAGTTACGGTTGTCTTTTGTTTTGCTTTTCGTCGTTTTATTTTAGCTCATAAAAGTTTATTGTAGGCCTACCTGAATTCGTGTCGTATCCTTTCCTATGTACCCTGGTAACCATAGTTTCCGTCAAACGCTAGTTAATGTTAGTTGTAATCATTTTTATTAATAGAAATTTGGTCTTTTTCCTCCCAAAAATATATATAAACACCCTTTGAGAAAACCTATATTTTTAAGATTTTAAGACTTGCTTTCATATATGTTAGCAAAAAGTCAATAAACGTAATAAATATACTAAGCTACACCTTTTGAAACACATTTTACAGGATAACAAACAGTCCATGTGAATTTAATGAGTGGAATAATGAATTATTCTGCTTTCAAAATATTTATCTCATTTTGTCATGACAATGGTTTATACCATGTGATCACATTTTATTATAGTCAACAGCTCGTACTATGTTAATTTGGTGGAAACCGTGTTTACAAAGTGGTTTATTTTTAAATACATTTTCCCTAGTAATAATACTAAATTATAAATAGGTTTTACCTCCAACCTTCCAAACTGAAGTGATTTAGGTCAGATATTGGTTAATTGTGTGTTAAAAAGGGATGAAATTACTTGAACTTTAACAGTTCTGAATAATTAATAGTTATCTGCATTTGAAAAGCCTGATTGATTGTTTTTTTTGTTTTTTTTTCTCCATCACACAGTTGTGTTTCTTCGTTTGCTTGGTATCACTCAGGGTGAAACTGTTAACTTGTGTGGAACAAAAGGATCGATTTTTCTTTTAAAGATCATGTCCCATTAAGATATTTTGTAAATTTCCTACTGTAAATGCATTAAAACGTATTTTTTTTTTTTTATTAGTAACGTGCACTGCTAACAACTTAATTTAGACAACTCAAGATTTAAGATTTTCAAATAGTTGCATCTTGGCCAAATATTGTCCTATCCAAACAAACCACACATCAATGAAAAGCTTTATTTATTTAGCTTTCAGATTATGTCTAAATCTCAATTAAACAAAATTGACCCCCATTACTGGTTTTGTGGTCCAGGCTCACAAATGCTCACATTTATTAATTCACTCATCACTAATGTTGACTAATGAGAAAGGTACTATCACCTTTTTTTATTAGTCAGCATTAGTGATTAGTAGACTGATGTTTCCCATTTATTTCACTGAGTGGGTCAAATGTAAACTTTAAACTTTGTGATTTCCTGATATTGTTCAGGTTTATACACTGTGGTAAACATCCAAAGGCGCACTTTATTTTATGCTTGTTTTATTGTCATATGTTTATTGACTCACAAAGACACAAAGACAAACGCTTAAGCAAAGAAAAATTCTTTTTCGCTTACTTTCATATGTTTAGGTCTACAGGTTACACTGGACAGATCAGCCTTGTTTGGAGATAAGATAAAGCTGATAATCCATAGCCCATAACATTACACCATGAAATGAGACAGAATACCATACAGCAGCATGTAGAGTCATTTCCTTGAAGTAGTGGCTTATTTTTTCCCATGTCATTCTTGAGTGATGTGAGTCATTGTTTTTGGTTCATCGCTGCTTGTTTGCCATGCACAAACAAAGGCATTATGATAAAATGCTTTCATGTAGCTAAGTCTAAAGGAAACGATCAAGAGAGAACAAGACAATAAGACCAAGATGCTGATTAATAATGTTTGGCTTGCAAAAACACTTAAATACAGTATTGTATATCACAACAATAAGGCGTATAAACTGTTAAATATTTTAAAAATGCATTCTAGTTCTAGTTACCCAATCACAATCCTCACTTGATTCATTAGGATTAGGATTTGAAGTCATATGTTGTTTAAACCTATATTACTCAGATTTTGGGAATGCATTACTCCCTTAATTCTCACTCTCACTCGCTTTCAATTCCTCCCTCAGGTGCTGTTTCAGAGCGCTGCGTCTTGTAATTTGAGGCCTGTGCTTGCTCAGGTTCCTAAGAGGCTGCCTGCCGGATATGTCATCTCCGAAGGCAAGAAAGAACGTAAGATTTGTGGTTTCACTAATTCTTTTAATTCGAATGACCTTGACTGACTTTATTCAGACTAAGCTTTTTCTTTGATATTTGCTAATTAAGCTACATAACGTAACGATTACATAAGGATAATTAATGTTACAAGAATTAGTACTTTCAAAAACGATAAACGTCATCATTTACTCACCCTCATTTCAAACCCGTGTGACTTTTTTGCTTCATAGTCACAAAACGGCATGAAAGTATCATAAAAGTCAAATGAAAATGAAAAGTCAGATGAATGGGAAAATTATCAGTGAATAATGATGTAATGTTTCTATTATTTTATATCAACTTTTGCAGCTTTAATTCAATTAACAGAAATGTTTTGTAGCTTGATGTGATACTCGGTGTAAAACAAGCAATAGATTCAAGCAGCTTATGGTTTTGAAAAGATACAAGGCTTATCTGTGTAATAATTACCTGACGTTGTTGTATTTTTTTCACAGTGACTCTTGAAGGTTGTGCGGTCAAACCCGTCGCCTTTACTTCCAGTGACTCTGACTTCGCTGTAAATACAGATGGAACCATTTTCACAGTTCATGGTTTGGAGATTACAACAAAGCAGTTTTCTGTGCTGGTGCAGGATGAGAACGGATCAGAATGGAGGGTGGAAATAGTCCTGTCCTGTAAAGATGAGGTAAAACTACAGCCTGTAATTCTTAACTATAAACCATACGATCTGGATCAGCAGACTGAGGAATGTTTCTCTATATGTTCTGGCTTCAGGCATCTCAGAAGTCCGGCAGTGCGGCTCACAAGCGTGCTAAGAGAAGATGGAGACCTTTGCCTTTCAATTTAATTGAGAATGACAAGCCTCCATTCCCAAAGGAGCTGGAGATGGTGAGACCAAATAACATCCGCTGTATCTCTACTATAGTCATTCCATTACTCCCTTCCCATTTCCTCCCCCATCTCAGTTCGACCTTTTGTTGTACTTCCTGTTTTCTTACACTTACTGACACAGTGCTGTGTTCAATCTTTTCTCAGATTGCATCTGATTCTTCAGTAAATTACTCCGTGTATTATAAGATCAGTGGGCAAGGCGTTGACAAAGATCCTGTGGGCCTCTTCATTCTGAATAAGCAAACTGGCATGCTGAGCGTGACCAGGGCCGTCGACCGCGAGCAGTACCCACAATTCAATGTGAGTCTGAATATTTCAGGCCTTATACAGACAACAGTGCATGCGTTTATGGTCTGGAATATGAGTATGTCATCAGTACAACTAAACATGTCTGCGTCTCTTGATTCTCTTGTTGTAGTTTATAGCTCAAGTGTTTGATGTAAGTGGCAAGGAAACTGATCAATATCTGCCCATCACTGTGAATGTGGACGACGTGAATGATAACGCCCCAGAATTCAGTGGAAATCGATTCTTCACTGTAGAAGAACGGTGCAGGGCAGGTACGAAAGAGAAGCACGAAACATACATTCTCACCTATGAAGTCCAGGCCATGTGTCACACCAAAATCATAAGATAGAAAAAAAGTAGTTATATTTTTGAAATTATGGATGGTCTGTTTTTAGGACCATGAAAACAGTTTAGATTTTGACTTGAGATCCCAATTCGTCGGTCATTCATCTGACGTGACGTCTCCGTTCCCTCCTTCAGGGAACAAGGGTTACATATGTAACCGAGACGTTTAATCATATTGTTTTACTGTAATGCAGTAAAAATATGTTGTATTACAGTAATGAGAATCATTATTGAAAATAATAAGAATAGTAAATGTAAAGACAAAGTTAATATGCCAGAATGCATTAAAGTAATAATTTAATAGTCTTGAAAATGTCACAATTAGTGTTATTTTTCGAATAGTTTATATACAATAATAGTTTTTATTAATATTTTATTTATTAATTATATAATTATTATAAATTATTATAATGATCAATTATATAATCATATTAAGCATAATAATTTTAATATATATATATATATATATTTTTTTTACATTTATTTCAGTTTTAGTTTTGGTAATTTTAGTACTTAAACTTATTTTGGTTGGTTGTTATTTTGTAATTTTAACCCCCCCCCCCCAACTAAAACTTCTAGTTTATTTTATTTCAACTTTATTTTAATTAATGAAAACAGAAATAAAGTTTTAGTTAACAGTAAAATCACTGGTCACAATGTAAAAAATATAAATATAATAAATATTAAGCTTCATTATTTTCATACTATGTAATTTGACATACAATATTTTTTAATAATTCTAATTTATTTGTTATAAATTTGAACTTTTTTTTAACTATATTTTGTGGTAAAATATGACCCAGACTATTCCTGACAGGCTTTGTGAACAAATTTTTAAAGTGAACTCTAACTGAGAAATGTAGAAAATGAAACAAAACCGAACCTCAATATACTGAAAGTGAAACTGTATTTTTTAGCAAATTCATTTATATCTCCATTCTGTTTTCCAGGTACTGTAATAGGACAAGTGAATGCCACAGATAAGGATCAACCCAAAACCCCCCACACCTTGATCAAGTTTACGCTGCTGAACGCTACTGACATGTTCTCCATTGATCCTTTTACTGGAGTATTAACTGCCAAAACCAACACCTTAGACAGAGAGGTATTTTACTGGTTCGGTGTTTTGCCTATAATGTCTTTCTTTGTTGTGTGTTTAGATATTACAATCTGCCATTAATGCTAATTTTTATGTTCCTCAGGCTCAGGACAAAGTCTTTGTTGAAATAGAGATCAGAGATATGGGCGGTGCTCCTAGTGGGCTATTCACCAAAGGAACAGTTGTGGTTAATCTCACGGACATTAATGATAACCCTCCTACCTTTAAAGAGAAGTTGGTAAGGCACTTTTATTGGCTATACAGCAATAAAACAAAATAAGTAAAGTACTAAACCACTCAGGAGATGGGTAGAATCGTATATCTATCATCTTGAAATATGAACATACTTTCTTTTTGAAACAGTACAAGGCCAAGGTAAAGGAGAACCAAGAAAATGTGCTAGTAACTAGGATCCCAGTGGAAGATAAGGACTTGATAAACACCCCTAACTGGAGGGCCTTATTTGAGGTCACCAAAGGAAATGAGAGTGGGAACTTCAGGATGGAGACCGACCCCAAAACCAATGAGGGGCTTTTGTATGTGATAAAGGTAAATGGTTTAACTACATTAAAATAATAGTCTGTGGAGGGGTCTGAAAATAACCCTTTTGGCAAGAAATAGACCCCAGATGTCCTTGATGACCTGTTTTTGCTAGTATGTTCTTGTAGCAATAGCTATCGCTGAGGGTCACAATCATTATCTTGAGAGCTTTCTGACAGGGTTGTGTTGGTTTTATTTATAGCGGCATTGCAGCGTTAGCTCACTATTTTAGAGCTGTATGTGAAAACGCTTGTCTGTTGGATATGCATGTGCAGTTCAACCACACCCTGTTATACAATCCAATCAGGCAGGCAAGCACAGGTTCCTCTTTTCAAGGAAAATTCGAGAAAGAGCTTTTGACAATATTAGTGCTTTTGGGTTAATAAGCAAGTTTTATGTAGATGCACTTGGCTAAATTCTCAATCTTCTTATACTCTCTTCTTTCAGGGATTGGATTATGAAAAAACTCCACTGGTGAAGCTGGAAATAACTGCCCGTAATGAGGTTCCACTGGTTGGGGTTGACCCTAAATGGATGTCGGTGCCAGTCGAGCTCAGTGTGGAAGATGAAGATGAAGGACCAGAGTTCAACCCTGGCATTCTGTATCTCAAAGTCAAGGAGAACGTTGCCAACGGAACAGTCATTGGAACCTATAAAGCTGTGGACCCAGAAAAAAAGAACAGTGATGGAATAAAGTATGTTCTTTGATGACGTGGGTTTTATTTGAGGTTAACTTATCAATTCCCTTTAAAGCACTGCCATATGCGTTTAGGCTGTCTTTGCTCTTCTGTTCAGATGCTTCAATCTGACTAGCTGTTTTTGAAGACAAGCAAGAACGTGTCTTATGTAAATGCTTCCAAAACATTAGTTATGAAAACCATCCACAAGAATATGTTTCCCGTAACCTTTCTAGATTTCTTTATTTATAGCTTCTAGTGTCTCTATATTGACATCAGAGTGTATTATGGTAATGTAAATGTACGTAAAACTGTATACCGTACTTTAAATGCACTTTCTCACTTTTCCATTCCATTTATGTGTAAGGTACTATAAGGTAACTGACCCTGGCAACTGGATCAATGTGGTGGAGAACACTGGAGAACTGAAAGTAGCCAATACTATAGACCGAGAATCACCTTTGGTTCATAAGGATATGTACAACATAACCATCAGAGCAGTGGATGAGAGTGAGTATGGACTTTATGTCACACATGTGACAACATAATTAGATTAAATTTAAGATATTAACTTCATAATCTATGGACAATTAGCACAACACACACCTATGCTACACTGAAACGATGTATTTCTGAGTACACACTGTACTCTATTGTTCTATGAATAGGTGTGTTTGTGTTTTCTCTGGCTGTTAAATGAAAGCCCATTTGGCTGGGTGTGGTTGGGTAGAAATATCCTCAGGCCTCTGAGATTTCATCTGGATTTTGTGGTGTGATGTAACATGTCTTACTGGTGATGATCAACATGTCCTACCTGATACTACATGTTCTAAACAGTGAATGTTGTTGAATGGCATTCCAGGAAGAACTAAGTACATTTGCGTGTCTTATGCATCAGATACATGTGATTTTTATCTTTGGACGTCATTGGGTTGCTACACTCTTATTGCTAATGGTTGTTCTTGCTACCTTAATTTTATTGACAAGCTGTGTAACTGGTCATAGCTTTTGAAAAACTAATCACAAATATATGAATGTATTTAAAACCTTTTTGAAAAAGGGGGATTTTGAGACAAAGAAATAATGTCACAATGTGACATACTATAAAAAGTCACAATTGTGGATAAAAAATATGCAGTTATGAGACATAGTCGTAATTGTAGGAAGGTTGCAATTAAAAGTGTAAAAAGATGCAGTTATGAGATGTGAAGCCACAGCCACAATCATGAGGAAGTTGAAGATGTGAGATATAAAGTTGTGATTGAGAGATATGTAGATGCAATTGTGAGATATAAGTTTCAGTTGTAAGAAGTAGTCACAGTTGTGAAATATAAAGTCACAGTCATGAGATACAAGGCCACGGTTACAGTTATGCAGTTACAGTTATGAGGTATGAAGTTGCACTTATGAAAAAGTTGCAATTAAGGGATAAAAAGATGGAATTATGAGATGTGCAGCAGTAATTGTAAGGAAATTGTGTGACAAAATTGTAATAATTATGAGCAGTAAGGTTGTAGTTGTGAAATCTAGAGTTGCGACTGTGAGATATAAACTTTCAGTTGTGAGATGTAGTCGCAATTGTGAGATAAGTTACAATTATGCGATATTTAATTATAAGTGTGATATATAAAATTGCAATTACAAGATACAAGGTCACAGTTATGATAAAGTAGTCACAATTGTGAATTATACAGTCGTAGTTACGAGGTACAAAGTTGCAGTTCTGAAAAAGTCACAATTACGGGATAAAAAGACGCAATTATGAGATGTGAAGCCATATTTTTAAGACTGACACAATTGTGACAATTTGTCACAGTTATTATAAGGTTGCAGCTGTGAGATAAATTTTTGTATGTAAGTTATAAAGTTTTAGTTATGAGATGTTGCGATTGTGTGATGTGTAGTCACAACTGTGAGATATAAAGTCACAATTATAAGATATAAGGTCACAGTTATTAAAAAACCATCAGAATTGTGAATTATAGTCACAATGATGAAGTATGAAGTTGCAGTTATGAAACCTTTGCAAATACGGGATACAAATATGCAATTATGAGATGTGAAGCAGTAATTGTAAGATAATTGCCACTTTAAGATGAAGTTATCACAATTATGAGAAGTAAGGTTGTATCTGTAAGATATAAAATTGTGTTTGTGAGGTGCAGTCAGAACTGTAAGATATAAAATCACAATTAGGAGATAAAAGGTCACAATTATGAATTATACAGTCACAGTTGAGGTACAAAGCTGCAGTTATTAAAAAAGTTGCAATCAAGGGATGAAAAATGCAGTTATGAGAAGTGAAGCAGTAATTTATAACAAAATTGCAACTGTGTGAAAGTTGTCATGATTATGAAAAAAAGGGTTGCAAATGTGAGCTATTTAGTCACAATTGTGAGATTTAAAGTTCTAATTATGACACATAAAGTTACAGAACTGTAGGAAAATCACAACTGAGATAACTTGGTTATGATTATGAGAAATAAGGTCACAGTTGTGAGATATAAAGTGCATTGTCAGCCAGTTGTATTCTGGCAATTTTTTTTCTCAAGTCACATGAAACTCACTGGAATCTCTCTTTCCTCAGGTAAGAAGACAGGAAAGGGGACAGTTATACTCCAGATCGAAGATGTGAACGATAACATGCCTGTGATTCCGGGTACAGACCTGATCATGTGTAGTAAGGGCAATACGCTGAGCTCAGTTCTGGTTGAAGCTGTGGACATGGACAAAGCACCTTACTCCTCTCCCTTCACATTCGAACTTGGAGCAGATAATGATGGGAAGTGGAAACTGAAGGATACTACAGGTAAGGATAGAGGGTAGAGATGTTTCTTAGGGCTGGGGTTTTATCAACATTTTTTATGGTATAATTTTTTTAGTATAGCAATAAGAAACAAAGGCTGGTAAACTTAAAGTGCAAGAGCTGCAGTATGATCACAGACATCATGTCTTTCCTCCTCTGATGCAGATACCTCCGTGGTGCTGGAACCGGCTTCGGCCACACCTAACGGTCTCTACAGTGTCCCTCTGATAGTGAAGGATCTGCAGGGATTCGGGAAAGAGCAGATCATGACTGTGCGAGTGTGCAACTGTGAAAGGGAGGAAAATGGAGTGGGAATATGTGGGGTTCGGAGTGCCTCTTCCTCTTTGGGCAGTTTGGGAATCCTTGCCTTAGTTCTCTCTGGCCTGCTGCTGCTACTCTTAAGTGAGTGCCCTCTTCTGGCTATGTCCACCATATATTACATACATCCAATAGGGATTCAAACACGTAGTGGCCAGGGATCAGCAGTCAAAACAAAACTGATCATGCAGACCAAACCATAAGTCGTAGAAACTTGAAAATTGGAGGGATGGTAGTAATCACACCGCCGACAACTTCACCAAAGGTCGCCAAGCGATCAAAAGTACGAAATCGCTCAGAACTCCTAAACCGTCAGTTGCAGGCTCAAGTGTCCAGGCTCTAGAACCACTGCTGTCAATCAAATCATTTGTTAGTGATTGAAAAGATGTAAAACCTAATTTTGCGAACTAGTCCTAGGTTTTTCACTCAGTCTGGAAAGAACCATTGCAGTACAATTCTTTGGACTCTCTAGGTCAATAGTTATCAAAAAAAGGTTGAAATTTCGAAAAGGGGCCTGTCCAAATTTACTCAAAATCCTATAACGCCTAAATGAAAACTCAAAACTTAATGCAACTTGCTGAACACATGCGACATGTGATTCTAAACAAGCATGCAAAGTTTGAGATTGGACCACAGTTGATGCCATAACAGTCATAAATGTTAAAAAACATCATATTTCTATGGTAAATTACCTGGATTTGCCAGAAATGCTTTTTATTCATTGATTTAGGTGGTTACAGGCTTGCAAGTAATATGTAATGAAGGTTTTCTTATGTGTTAAAATGCCTTAAGCGCTTGAACCCCGGTTAATCGGTCCTTGCAGCTATATTTTACATTTACATTTTTGTTAAAACCTTGATAGTTCATAGTTTAAATAATCACTCCAATTTTTCATTGTACACCTGAAAACGATTCTCAGAAACACTGGTAAATCTGCCTTCTGTTTTTCTTGCCATATCAGGTCTGTTGCTCATCTTCATATGCAGTACTAAGGGAGACAAGCTGTACATCAACGATGACACGGGAACGGGTGGAATGCTGCTGAAATCCAACACTGAGGCTCCTGGTGAAGAAGTGGTAAGAAAAACACCTCCTTTTAAATGGTTAAACTAAGTAGAGAACCTGCTAGAAGAGTTTGACCATATTTGGTTTGTCTTGCTCTTTTTAGAAAGATGAAGCTTTGATGATGATTCCTGGGGGAGAGTTAGTGGACGGGTCAATGCAGAGCGGCCTCATGGAAAGCAAGAACGTCACTTCAGCTCCAGGACGGTACGGGCAGCCGCTTTTCCAGGGTGGAACAGGCGTGTACAACACCACCACTCAGGAGTTTGGGACAGAAAAGTACTACTCATCTGGACGCTATGATAACAACATGTCCGGCAACCTCACGATGCAGAAATTCTCAAATACGAGTGCTCTGGACACATGGAAAACCAATGGGCGCTACTTGGACAGAGTGAGCTGAATTTACATTTTTATTTTTATTTCTATTTTTAACTGAATTACATGATATTCTGATTAATTAAAAGGATAAGTCACCCAAAAATTATAATTATAGTATTCTCAATAATTTGCAGAAAAGTTGTGTTATTTACGCATTCATTCATTCATTCATTCAGGAAACTCATATTTTTTACATTTCTCTCTGCTTTTCATTTATGCTTCACTGAAGTTATTTTCATGTGACCTAACTTGTGACCCTTATTTTGTGACAGAAACTGGCTTACTTTGGAGAAGAGGAGGAGGGCCGGTATGCGGATGACCTGCTGAAAACTTATGGGAATGAGGGGATGGGATCTCCTGCAGGCTCTGTAGGATGTTGTAGCATTGTGGGTGAACAGGAATCAATGGACTTTTTGAACACTCTCGGCCCCAAATTCAGACCACTGGCTGACGTCTGCTACACCACCAATCGAACCGGAAATTAAATCAAGACGTGTCTGAGATGAGAGAGTACTGTATGCTGTTTGCCAGGGGCCTTCAAAGCACACTCCAAAAAAATCATTCTCCTAATCAGTATTTTTGGCTAGTTTTCCAGTAAAAATATCAAAACATCTTTAAAACAGGATGAATTTGCTTGAGAAGCAAAATGATGCAAGACCTTTTACTGAATAGTCTATTCTTTAATTGTTTCAATTATTTTGTCGTTTAACTGTAAATCTCACCAAATATGATTAGATTTATGCTCAAAAATCTCAATTTGGTGCTTAAGTAAATGTATCATCCTTATGAGGATTTTTTTTTTATTTTTACAAACAAAAATTACTCATTTATAAAACTATTACTGCAGTACATGCCTTTCTGCTGGATTAATCAAGTGCCTTAACTTTGTGTGTGTTAACTTTTGTACGTTAAGTTTTTTTTTTTAGTGTGTAAATGATGCAAATAAGCTTTTCTGTAATTGCTACATTTTGCTCTGCTTTGCAAACCTTTTCCTCACAGTGCTGAGGAGGGACACTTTCAATATTAGTATACAGAAGAGATTGCAATTCGATTGCAATTCTCAGCCGTGTGAAGTATTAACCGAGTCTGTATATTTACAAGACCATGATGAAGTGTGCTCATAAACATTTACTGGGCAGCGTGTGGAATTTAGAGCACTCTTCGGCTCCAAAAGCTCTGACACCCAACATCAACTTTGAACACTGAACTCATCCTTAGGCCATGATGTATTACTGGAATTTTGTGTTATTTTCCTACAACATTAAACAGTTGCTAAGAGTTTTTTTTTTATTTCAATGAAAAGAAACCAAATATTTTGTATGTAAGTCACTTTATGCTTTAAATGAAGATATAGGTGAAAGGTGAAAGAACAGGTACATTTGGGTAAAACTACTTAGAAGTACTATTTTTTTTTTTTAGCTCTTTGATATTTCCGTTTTGTTCTGACAGGACATTTTAAGTTTTTTTTTTGTATTTGAGGTAAATATCACCAACATATCAGATGTTTAGAGGGTTGTTCTGATTTTAGACTTATAGGGATGTTCTTTGTAAATATTTTAATAAAGCTGATTACAGACCCTATATTATTGTCGAGTACTGTCTTTATGCTGCAAAGACACATTTATTAACATTAACATTTTCACACATAAGTGAGAAATGTACATTTCACAAAGTCCTGAAGTGTGTGCGTTCATCTACATGGGGTTAAAAGCAGGTGAAAGCCCTACTTGTTTAAAGCTGAACCAAGAAGGCATAAACAGTTACACAGAGACTATAATGGCAAAAATATAAAATGAATGTAAGAAGTATGAAATTCCGAATATCACCTAAATTTTCCCGTAATAGCAGGCGTGGCCATTTGTGGTTTCCGGTGTCATTCGCGTTCAGCTATTTTTAGCAGCTTGATATTGCAAACTGGTGTATCTTACTATATTATTTTAATGTGTTATGTTAAATATGAAGACTGGTTTGTAGTGCAAACAGTCTTACCGTTTACTGTGCTTTGTTATTCTTCTCGTCATTTCTATAAAGCGGCTAATGAACCGGAAGTATCGCACTAAAAAAAATATGATAGTACGCATACAAAAATATAAACATAAACAGTGGCTGGCGGTAACTAAGTATTTTTCGAACTGAAGAACTCAAGACCCATTCCAAGACATGGTAATGTCCGGTTTGTGAACTTGTAAGTCAATATCTATTTTTATACATATGTGACCCTGGACCACAAAACCAGTCTTAAGTAGTGTTGTAACAATAGCCAAAAATACATTGTATGAGTCAAAATGATACATTTTTCTTTTATGCCAAAAATCATTAGGATATTAAATAAAGATCATGTTCTATGAAGATATTTTGTAAATTTCCTACTGCAAATATATCAAAACGTGATTTTTGATTAGTAATTTGCATTGCTAAGAGATTCATTTGGACAACTTTAAAGGTGACTTGGATTTTTTTTTTGCACCCTCATATTCCAATTTTCAAGTAGTTGAATATTGAACCAAATATTGTCCTATACTAACAAACCGTACATCAATGAAAAACTTATTTGTTCAGCTTTCAGATGATGTAATGTCAAAAAATGGACTCTATGACTGGTTTTGTTGTTTTTCTTTGGATATGGTAGTGTAACTGTTTCCATATAATTACAATAAATGATAATTGATGACAATTAGAAATGTTTCTCGAGTAACTTACCAAATCAGCGTGTAACGATTGTGTGACACTCAAGACTTTGGAAATTTTGCTTTTTATTTTATAAGAGGAATAAATTACATTTTAAAATGTAAAAACAGTCATTTTAAATTAATCTGTGATTTTAACTATTTTGCAATATTACTGTCGTTACTGTATTTTTGATCAAATAAATGTCGTCTTGGTAATAATAAGAGACTTCTTTCAAAAACAGTGCAGGTGAGCTAAAATGTTTGAAATGTTTTCCTCAAAAAACATAATTTCTTATCGACTAAAGAAAGAAACACATGAACATCTTGGATGACAAGGGGGTGAGTAAATTTGTAAATTTTTGTTCTGGAAATGAACTTCTTTAACTCAGTTTTGACCAAATGTGTAGTTACTGCGCTTTGCCTTTGGACGGCAGTATAGTTCAATAGGTAGGAACGAACTGAAAATTTATTATACTTCTCTGTATTATACTACTCTGTATCCTAATTTTTATTCAGCAGTTAAAGGATGTAAAAATATTAAGTGTATTACTTCCTGTCTGCTCTATAGGTTAAGTGAAATCAATAATCCAGGGTTGGATTTTGTCCCACTACTCTCTTACAGAGAATCTGATCTGATAGCCTGTGATTTGTGTGAGTCAGGCTGTTAAAGCGCTGTGACTGAGCTGCTGTTGCTGAGTGTGTATGTCTGTTGTTACTTAGTGTGTCATTCTCAATGTCCCTGAAGTCCAAGTGTAATAGCAGTGGCAGTGCCCTGTGAAGTATCTGAGCGAGGTCTCGGCCTTTGAAAATGGAAGAAATGATTCAATATTCAATGAAAAGTCTAAGCCAGGCAGATTGCCAGAGAATTTATTCTTTATTCAAGGAAACACCTGCAGTCTGAATGCAAAGAAGGAAGTTAAAGCAGAAAGAATCATGTTTGTTAGTCTCAGTTCTCATATAGCAAGTAACCGGAGAAGATAGTAAAGCGGCTTTGCGAGTCCTTCCTGCTTAGATCACTGTTGTTCAGCCGAACATACAGCCGGTCTCCAGTTTTTAGCTGCAGCACTACATTGTTGGTTGCAGTATCTGCATGAAGGACGTCCACTGCCACCGCACTCGCCACAACCTAAAACACACAACAGCAGAAATAAGAAGATTTATCAGACTTATTATGCTGCAAAAAATTGGAGTCCTTAATATTTTAATATTTGTAGCAGACGTTTATATAAGCAAAAAAGCAGGAGTTTTCAGGGCGTTAGGGTTTTTCCCCCTCCCCCCACCTTTCTTTTTTATTTAATATTAAAAAAAAATACAATCTATGAAATTGTAGGGCTTACAAATTTAACTTGCTTATTTAAAATTAAATTCAATATATTTAATCTTATAATTATAATCTAAATTTCCAAATGTATTTATTTATTTATACATTTATTTATTTATTTATTTTCTGGTTGGAAATCAAGGGATTAATTGCAGTTATACTAAACCCAGCTTTAACATAAAGAAATATATTTGCATAAGGTTATGTAAAAAAAAAAATAAATAAAAAAATAAATACAAAAACAAATAAAATCATAACATTAATAACATTGAAAACAAACAAACAAAAAACATTATAAAAATACATTTTAATTAAACTGATGTACAGTATAAACCTAAAGAATATAATTTAAAATATTTTATTAATTATGTGCAGAAAACAATACATAAGTTAATACAAATAATGTTTGTAGATTGCTTTAGTTTATTGCCAGGTCCTCAATTTTGAAATCGTTTTTGTATTTCTACTCTCATTTACGTTCAAAGGTTTGGGGTCAGTATTTTTTTTATTTTTTTTTTATTATTATTCATTTATTTATTTATTTATTTATTTAATTAATTCAGCAAGGACACAATAAAATGACCAAATGTCAGTAAAGACATTTATATTGTTACAGAAGATTTTTTTTTGCAAACAGATGCAGTTTTTTTTTTTTTCATTTATTTTAACTTTCTATTTATCAAAGAATCCTGAAAAAATAGTTTCTACAAAAATATTAAGCAGCACAACTGTTTCGACATTGATGATAATAATAATAATAATAATAATAATAATAAATGTTTCCTGAGCAGCATAACAGCATATTAGAATGATTCCTAAAGAATCATGTAAAACTGAAAACTGGAGTAAAGATGCTGAAAATTCAGCTTTGCATCACAGGAATAAATTACATTTTAAAATATATTAAAAAACATGAATTAAAAATTCAAAACAAAATCTTACTGATCCCAGACTTTACAATGGTAGTGCATTATATCACATTTAATATTTGAATATATATTTCTCAATATAATTGGGTCTTACTTCATTTTATCACACCTTTGTTTGAAAATCCCTGAAAAAAAGTAAATGTTAAAGAACTAAACTCACCGTTTGGTCATTAAGAACCAAGTCCACTCGAAGGTTTTGGCCGGTCTTCACAATGTTAAAGATGAAGTAGTACACTCCCTCTGACTTACAGGTGAAAGTCCCGGTCGAGGAGTCATAACCACCTCCCACGTTAGTAATCACATCGTTAAACTTTATCACCTCATTCTTGCTGATAGCGTTCTGCAGTGCAGCGCTGAATGCGACACCTCCCTTACTTGCCGAGCCTATAGCTGAGGGTCCACGTAGGCCCGGAGGACCTGCTTTACCTGGAGGTCCAGGTGGACCAGGAGGGCCCGCTGCAGAGGGGGTGAGCGGGATGACAAAGCCATTTTTCTGGTCATTAGAACGATCTGAGGAAGGGTCACACACGATCCTGCAGGTGCTAGGGAGGGTCTCACTGAAACCTGCTTTGGTCAAAGACAGAAGTGTGAGGAGAACCGCTATCCAGTGCTTGGCCATGGTGAAGTACGAGTTCAGAGAGATGAACGGACTAAAATGTAAAGCCCGTGGTAATAAGGCACAAAGATTTGGGGCTGTGATTGGTTAAGTTACCTGGTCACATGAAGAAGTTGAGAAATTGTTTGTCACCTGACATTTTTTAGAATCAGCAGAAACTAATATTACGCTTCTTTAAAACTAACTTATGCTTCCCTATAAGTCTTTCAAAACTGTTGTTGTGCAACAGTGCTGTCAGAGGAGCAGACCACAGAATTTATGTTTTTACCAGTGAAGAACCAATATTAAAATTTTGCCAAATACCTATAGGCGTGTAATTATTGTAATGATAGGGCTCATATTAAAATTCAACTACTATTTCTACCATTATTAAAATAGTGCTAACATGCTATTTTGTCTAAATAAACGAGAGATAAACGAGATACTTTTTTCACAGAATTGCATGATAAACACAATTGCGAGTTATAAAGTCAGAATTGCGAGCTATAAACTCAGTTCTGACTTTTTTTTCTCAGAACTGCGTGATATAAACTCACAAATTTAACTTTTTTTTCAGAATTGTGTGGTATGAACTCTCAAATCTGTCTTTTTTCACAGAATTGCGTAATATAAACTCGCAGTTGTGAGTTATAGTCAAATTTGCAGGATATAAACACACAATTCTGACTTTTTTCACAGATTTGCGTGATATAAACTCGCAATTGTGAGTTATAGTCAGATTTGCAGGATATAAACTCACAATTCTGACTTTTTTCTCAGAACTGAGTGATATAAACTCACAATTGTGAGTTATAAAGTCAGAATTGTGAGCTATAAACTCAGTTCTGACTTTTTTTTCTCAGAACTGCGTGATGTAAACTCAGAAATTTAACTTTTTTTTCAGAATTGTGTGGTATGAACTCTCAAACATGACTTTTTTCCACAGAATTGCGTGATATAAACTCGTAATTGTGAGTTAGTCAGATTTGCAGGATATAAACTCACCATTCTGACTTTTTTCTCAGAATTGTGTGATATAAACTCACAATTGTGAGTTATAAAGTCAGAATTGTGAGCTATAAACTCAGTTCTGACTTTTTTTTCTCAGAACTGCGTGATGTAAACTCAGAAATTTAACTTTTTTTTCAGAATTGTGTGGTATGAACTCTCAAACATGACTTTTTTCCACAGAATTGCGTGATATAAACTCGTAATTGTGAGTTAGTCAGATTTGCAGGATATAAACTCACCATTCTGACTTTTTTCTCAGAATTGTGTGATATAAACTCAAATCTGACTTTTTTCACAGAATTGCATGATATAAACTCACAATTATAAAGTCAGAATTGTGACATATAAACTTGCAAATCTTACTTTTTTCAGAATTGTGATATAAACTCGCAAATCTGACTTTTTTCACAGAATTGCATGATAAACACAATTGGGAGTTATAAAGTCAGAATTGTGAGTTATAAACTCAATTCTGTGTGATATAAACTCACAGTTCTGACTTTTTTTTCAGAATTGTGATTAAACTCTCAAATCTGACTTTCTTCACAGAATTGTGTGATATAAAAGCTCAGTTTCGAGGTACAAAGTCAGAATTGTGAGTTTATATACAAATCTGACTTTTTTCAGAATTATGTGATATAAAGTTCATATCTCACAGTTGTGACTTTAAAACACGCAATGGCGAGTTAAGTTACAATTCTGGGAACATATCAGTCTTTTTTCCCCCTCAAAACTGGACTGACTTTATAACTTACAATTGCAAGCTTTTATCTCACAATTATAATGAAAAAAAAAAAAGAATTGCTAGATATAAACTTGAAATTGCAAAAAAAAAAAAAAGTCAGAATTGTGAGATACAAACTCACGTTTGCAAGAAAAAAAGTCAGAAGTGCGAGTTTTTCGCTTTTCTGACTTTATAACTAGCAATTGAAATAGTGGCAAAAACAGGCTTCTATATGGAGAAATGTAGCATTATGTCACTTGCTTATCAATGAATCCTCTGCAGTGAATGGGTGCCGTCAGAATGAGAGTCTAAACAGCTGATAAAAACATCACAATAATCCACAAATAATCCATAAAAATGATTACAATTTTTTTTTCACGATTATTTAACTTTTCATTTCACAAGACATTAATTGAGTCATGTGAATTACTTGTGGATTATTGTGATGATTTTATCCGCTGTTTCTCATTCTGATGGCAGAGGTTCCATTGGTGATGTAATGCTAAAATTCTCCAAATCTGTTCTAATGAGGAAACAGATTCATCTACATCTTGGATGGCCTGAGGGTGAGTACATTTTCAGCATTTTCAGAAACATTTTCATTTTTGGGTGAACCATTCCTTTTACTTTAAGTGAGTGCTAGATATTAAAATAGACGAAATGAGCATGTAAAATTAAATATGCAATAAATGACAAATTACATGTCTAACATTGGTTGATATCTGAAAGTATACTGATATATTCATTGTACATCTGTTCTTTGTACTATTTGCCTGTTCTTGCATGTTTTGCAAAAATATTTGTGTAGCAGATAAAACAAATGGATAGCTTTGGGTAGCTGCAGACATTTTACAAGTGTCAGAATGTTGCAGTAATAATTTTGTGAATCCATATGCATGGATTCACAATATACACCCTCGCCACGTCTTTCAGGAAATGTCACTGGAAATAAAAATTCCCCAAATGTCAGTGTGAATGTCAAGATTTACCGCAAACATATTCAACCATCTTCACACACACACATAAACAAACACAGTCACGTCTATTATAGCAGCAAGGATTATGTATAGGAGTGAAAGGTGCCGTAGACCTCTCAGGGTGTTTTTTCATGATCAGCAGTCCCAAACACAACCACCAGAGGTCTGACTCGCCTCATTATCGGTTACCATGACCATACACGCACACACACATTCTGTTTCCATGTTTTATGGGGACATTCAATAGGCGTAATGGCTTTTGTACTGTACAAACTGTAATTTCTACCCTAGCTCTTCCCCTAAACCTATAGCTCACATGAAACTTTCTGCATTTTTAGGTTTTCAAGAAACTTCATGCACTGGGGTTTAAAAAAACATTTGTGACCCTGGACCACAAAGAAAATCTGGAATGTGAGGGTGCAAAAAAATCAAAATACTAATACTAATACTAATCAAAAATTAAGTTTTGATACATTTACGGTAGGAAATTTACAAAATATCTTCATGAAACATGATCTTTACGTAATATCCTAATGATTTTTGGCATTAAAGAAAAATTGATCATACAATGTATTGTTGGCTGCTACAAATATACCTGTGCTACTTAAGACTGGTTTTGTGGTCCAGGGTCACATTTAAAATGTTAAAACAATATGACTGTTACAAATAAGACTATTTCCTTTTCCAAAACCCCCCTTGTGCTTTCAGTTCTGTATTGCTTAAGGCATTGTGCTTAAGCAACTTCTCTTTGTGAGCTATTGTGTCTGAAAAAACAGCTAAGAAAGGCTCTGTAAGAAAACACACCATTCAGTATTTTCACGGTTACTACATGGAATAAATACCACATAAACCCAGTGCTATCCACATATAACAATCACCACGATTCTTTTTTGTTTCAACAGAATTTCCCCATAAGATTTAATTAGTTGCCATCGATTAAAGACTGTTTGTGTAAAGAGTGCTTTAGGAATGACGAATTAAACATGATTACTTTAACAAAATAGATCTTTAGCGAGGAAGAGTTTTCTGCTATTTTGGACTCCCAAAGGATCTCATTAAGAGCTTGAAGAAGAAGATACTTTTAACATTCACTAAAGCATCCAGGGAGAATGTGGCAGGAGAGGGAAAGTAAAATAAAGGGATCTGTTAAAAAAATAGAAACACAGAATTTATTTCTGTGTTTAATAACAGCATCTTTGCATCAGATGTGCGTATCATGGATGTAAAGTCTTATAGAAAAAGCTGCATGTTTGTATGAAACAAATCCATCATTAAGAGATTTTCTATGGCTTGCTTGTGAATTATTACGATGTGATATTTTTATCAGCTGTTAGGACTCTAAATCTGACGGCACCCGTTCACTCTATAGAGTTTGCTAAATTAATGCTAAATTTCTCCAAATCTGTTCCTATGAAGATACAAACACATCTACATCTTGGATGGCCTGAGCATGATATATTTTCAGCACCTTTCCTTTTTTTTTCCAAAAAAATTGTCATTGTTTACTCTTTTAGCCTCATGTCATTTCAAACCTGTATTACTTTATGCTTCGGAAAGAAAATAAGATATTTTTATTTACAGATCAATTTCGTTTGCAAACAGTGATGATGCTATTTTGTGGCCGGAGCCTACCTGGTGGCAGAAAATGACAGTTTTAAATTAGCGAAGCTAATGGAATCAAGGAATAAAAAAGGTAAATTTTAGTTTATTTTAAAATGATGGCTTTATTCTCGCAATTCCAAGATTATATCTCAGAATTCAGATAAGAAAAATCAATTTGTCATTCTCTCTTTCATCATTCTCTCAGAATCATGAGTTTATATCCCATACTTCTGGCTTTTTTCCCCCCAGAATTGACAAACTCACTTTAGTTGAGTTAAATCGAGTTATGAAGTCCAAACTAGGAGATACAAACTTGCATTTGTGAGAAAAACAGAATTGTGAGATAATATAGGAAAATTTTATGTAAAATGTTATATCTTTAAATAGTATTTCATGCTGTAACTGTACGGCTAATACAATATGTCCCTTATGAACTGCATATTTGAATATAACGTAGACAAATTTATGCTTTAAAAGTAGGGTAATCATAGCAAGTTTCATCCATAGTCTGTCTTTTCAAAATCTGCATTTAGCTTCAAATGGCGTCTTTGACGACAGTGTTCTATAAAAATGATTTGCATTCCTTTTTCAGACTTCCAAAGGCACAATACATTTTTTTTCCTTTTATTCCATGGATTTTATCCGTTCCCCTCCACTTGTTACCAGTGTTTTTATGCCACCACAATGCACGTTACTGTGACGTCTATAAATTGGTCTATACAACAATTCTTTCTAGTCCTCAAATCTGATTGTCTGAGAGGTGTGCAATAAAGTGATATTGAAATGTTTCACCATTTTTATCTCTCCGCTTGCAGTTTTTCTCACAGCGAGTGTCATGGCGGACGCCCAAATCAACCATATTATAAATAAAACTGTTTTTGTCTCACAGAGTGTAGTTGTAAGAGTTTTTAGGCGGCAATGTACTTGTTTAGACCGCAAATATGCGGTTTGTTATTAAAGATAATAATGTCTGTTTGAAAATTTCCTTTGACATTGACGGAGATGGGAGCTACAGGGCGTCAGCGGCCGCTCAGCGCTCATGAACCCGCTGAGGGCAGCCTTAAAGGGATTGTTCACCCAAAAATGAAAATTAGCTCATTATTTACTCACCCTCCAGGCATCCTAGGTATATATGACTTCCTTCTTTTAGATGAAATCAATCGGAGTTATATTAAAAATTATCCTGGCACTTTCAAGCTTTATAATGGCATGGGTGTGTGTTTCCCTTCATCATTCCGAAACAAGTCCAATAAAGTGCATCCATCCATGATAAAAAAGTGCCTCACATGGCCCCGGGGGGTGAATAAAGTCCTCCTGTAGCGAATTGATGCATTTTTGTAAGAAAAATATCCATATTTAAAATGTAAGAATAACTTTAATCTAGTTTGCACCAACTGGTCGAACATGGAAGCAGCTCTGGCAGATGACATCGGATGTTGGCGTTGCGCCGGTGAGTCTCGCACAAACCGTTTGTTTACAGGTGCAAAGGAAGCAAAGTTTCCTTAATTTAGCAAAAGAAAACCACTTTCCTCTTGGCTTATATCAAAATCCGCTGACATTTTTCTTTACAAATCCTCATTTTAAACTTCTAATTCATGATGTGTTCATGTTCGTATTTGTATACATCACTTCTGAGCGGCACATACCCGCCAGGCAAGACTTCCATGTACTACCAGTTGGGGCAAGCCAAGTGATTATTATGTTTTAAATATAGATATTGTTCTTACAAAAATGCATTGAATCACTACAGGAGGCCTTTATTCACCCGGAGCTTTGTGAGGCACTTTTTATTATGGATGGATGCACTTTATTGGACTTTTTTTTGACTGATGAAGAGAAACACCCGCCCATGCCTTTCTAAAGCTTGCAAGTGCCAAGTGTAACTCTGATTGGAAATCATATACACCAAGAATGCATGGAGGGTAAGTAAATAATGGGCTAATTTTTATTTTTGGGTGAACTATCCCTTTAATTCGGCCAGATCCTCTTGCCTCTGGTTCTGATGTCTATATAGTGGTTAAACATGAGACATAATTAGTTTGGGGTAAATCTAACGGCAGTCTTTGGTCTCGTTAATCTGTTTTGTTCCAGAGCAAATAGATTTGGCTGAGGGAAAAATCACATCACGTTATATTTTATATTTTTACATTTTTTTTTGTATATCAGAGTGCTGATTTTGTACTTTTGACTTTTTTACTTTATGATGGCTGTTGTTGTTTATGAAATATTATTATTCAAAAAATAATATTTTAAAGACTACACTGTAAAAAACTACTGTGAATTTAACAGTAAAAACTGTAAAAAATGCTACAGTAAAAACCTGTTATATGGTTAATGGTAAAAAATTACAGTAAGTAAAACCATAATTGAGATTCCCAGAATTCCCTGTGTTACTTTTGTTTGTTTTTTTTTTAATTTATTGTTTTTTTTTTATTATTATTGAAAGAACTCTTTCTTCTTAGTTTTTTCTTAGCAGTTTTGTACATTAGGGTTCTAAGATACATCTAATGTTGTCAAATGAATGTTTACTGCATTATTTCAGTTTCATGTGTGTTACCATGATGTGTTTAGTGTTTGTGTGAATGACACTATATGTGTTAAGATTTAAAAGCTGTTTGTGATGATTTTTGCTTCATCGTGTGACTTTCTCATCACCACCTGCTTTTGGTGGTTACCAGTGCATTACAAAGGTACAAAACACATTTCAGTACTTCAATAGGTTAGTACATTAACATGTTATATCATGTTGCTACTGTATTTTTTCGGTAAAATTCGGACAACCATAACTGCCGCTTTTTTTTTTTTTTACTGTAAATATATATATATATATATATACACTACCGTTCAAAAGTTTGGGGTCAGTAAGACTTGTAATAGTCTTTAAAGAAGTCTCTTATGCTCATCAAGGCTGCATTTATTTGATTAAAAATATAGAAAAAAAAACAGTAATATTGCAAAATGTTTTTACAATATAAAATAATGTTTTTTATTTTAACATACTTTAAAATAGAATTTATTCCTGTGATGAAAAGCTGAATTTTTATCAGCTGTTACTCCAGTCTTAAGTGTCACATGATCCTTCAGAAATCATTCTAATATGCGGATTTATTATTAGAATGATCAATGTTGGATAATATCAACAGTTGTGCTGCCAAATATTTTTTGGAACCTGTGATTTTTTTTTTTCAGGATTCTTTCATGAATAACAAGTTTAAAAAGTACAGTGTTTATTCAAAATATAAATATTTTATAACAATGTAAATTATTTATTATTAACTTTTAATAAACTTTTAATTATTAACTTAATACATCCTTGGTGAATAAAAGTATTAATTTCTTAATATATATATATATATATATTTTTTTTTTTTACTATATAGTAGTATTTAATCATAGTATTTAGTAATGGGAAACGTATGTGTGTTCGTGATGCTGATTAGTTTCATTTCTCATCACCACTCGCTTTTGGTGGTTATCAGGTTAGTACATTAACATTATATCAGTTAATAAAATTACAGTATTTGTAAATTTAAGATAAGAGACTGCTTTCAAGAGTGAGTCAGCAGTAAAGATACTGAAACACGGTTGTAAACACAGTTGCTGTCATCGGAAATCACCCTTAACAGATGAAAGTATTGTCGACAAAGTGGACATTTAAACAAATGAAATTGAGATGAAGAATGAATGGATGCAGGTAATTACACTCGCTCATGCCATCTCTCTCTCATATTACTATACATAATACAGTGACCTTTTAATACAGTAATGCAATAAGCTTTCAGTGTAACAACTCAACGTTCCTTCATTACTCTAAATTGACGTTTTCGAATTAGTAACACAGGGTTGGGCTCAGATGTTAAACTGTCAAACTGAGATTTGAATCTGTATTCTTATGTATTTACACACACGTGCCGTCAAACTGTTGTATAAACGCAATATCACACTCATAGCCGTTCAATATGCATGCTGGCATCCAAGCAGTTTTGTTTACCACTTACTTCGATTGTACAGACAAATTGAATTTAATTGACAAACTGAGTGGAATTTTGCCATTGTGCACTGGAGGATTGCACCTCGATTTGGCATGAGAGTATGGACATTTCCAGTTAAAATGGTCCTGTAAATGTCCCCTCAGCAGGATGCTTTCAAATCCCTCAGTGGGATGGCTGGATTTGTCTATAAATCTGATTTAATCATGTTCCTCTCCATCCACCCCTAGCACAGCGAGACACATCATTTTCTTTTTACTGCCATGTGCAAACATTCAAAACCGTCTCCAATGGCCGCCGTTCATGCCAAAGAAATATCTGCTTCATTGAGATGATTTACGCAGACACTGGGAATAAAGCCGTGCGGGTTGGCAACTAACTAGCATTTTATTCTCGAAAGAAGATCTTTTTTGCGGTCCATAATAAAAATGATGCAATCGATGAAAGCCTTATTTAATGTGCTATTTCCGCCCCTAATGTCTAAAGAGTCTTCACGGCAGCAATGTGCCTTATTAAAACAGAAATGTTACCAGAAATCTTTATTGCTTTGAGACTATGAGAGATGTTTCCCTGCATTAAAGGGAGCGAGAGGGAGGCTGGTGTGAGCTGTACTGAGGCATCATCAGATGAAGATCACATTAGCGCTCTGCTAGTTTGTTCTGTCTGCTTCAGCCTGCAGGCCTCTACTGCTGTAGGCTACATGCTTTGGATAAATGCAAATGTTTAACAAGATTTTGGAGTCTCAGGTGTAAAGAAAGTGTTTATAAGCTTACATCTTGTTCTATATATTGTGCAATCCTTCACAATGCCTTATTTGCACCTGAGACTCTAAAATCTAATTGAACATTACACTATGGAGTTCAGTGGGTTTGCTTTTGTAAACGGTAAACAAGTTAGCTAACAGACAAAAAAGCACTATGGTATGTTACATATGCCAGTGTTATTTTAGTGTCATTGATATACTATTGTGATCTTTGGTAAAAAATGTAATTAGATTTTCTTTTTCTATTTTCTATTTTCATTTTAGTTTTTTTTTCCTTTTTCTATTTTTAAACCTTAACATAACTATTATTTATTTTTAATTATTGTATTTTCATGTTACGTTCAACCTGATAGGAATTGTTAATTTTCCTGCCATACAAAAAAACAAACAAAAAAAAAAAAATTATAGGTTCACCAGATCTGTGTATAAGGTTCTTTAAATCACCTGTACACTAATGACTTTTGACTACATAAAATAATAATAATAATAATAATAATTATATATATATATATAATTTTTTTTTCTTAAGGCGATGGCCCTGATGTTAATTATGATGTCAAGTACCCATTGTGTATTTCAGATGTGTTTTGCTTTGTATGGCCACCTGATGGCACTGTTGTTCCTTCATGCAGTTTTTGTCTAAATGCAGGGACTGCTGTGAAAAAAACTGATCAGATGTGTCATGGTATGATATATTTTCACAAATAGGTGCTATAGACTATTTATTTGATTGTGAATGAGGCTGACGTAGCACCAATGATGAAATCCAAAACCAAACTCTTCTTCCCAGCATTGTGCGTCATTCCCTGTTCCCATATTCATTACCCATTATGCATTTCTTAATATATTGGATAAAATATTAAACATACACATTTTAAAAATGGAATTCTTATTACTTAACTTTATTTTATAAGAACTTCACAATTACAGTTAACATTTGTTAAGTGAAAACAATATTTGTGTAAGTATAGTATGGGTTTATAGATTTGATCAAATCTGTGAGGTAAATATTTCATCCTGCCAGATGGAATTACAGACATCAGCTTGATATTAACATTTTAAAAGATGGCTAAAAATACAAAATTACTATAAATGAATGTAAAATTACCCCATATCCATTACAGACCATTGGCTATCTTTAGATTCTGGTAATAATCTTGTTAAATGTTTTATTTTCTTCATATTATCAGGAATTAAGTTCATTTTCTTGCCAAAGTGAACAAAACAAAATAAAACCAGCTACAGTACATTCTTGTAAAACAAAACAAAACCAGAAACTTCTTTAAATAATGACACACAAACAACAATTTTTTTTTTTTTTTTTGATTTTTGTATTTTTGTATGTTTCATTCATCCTGTTTGGAATTCTGTTATTTTCCTATCACTGTGAACAAAATTATATTCTTGTAAAAAATTCTTTAAATAATGACACACCAACATTTTTTTAATTGTAATTGTCATATTTTCATATATTATGTTTATCCTGTTTGAAATTCTGTTATTTTCCTATCGTGAACAAAACAAGCCAAATAAAAAAAACAAACAAAAACAAAACAAAACAACAACAACAACAAAAAAAAAAAAAACAGCATATTCTTGATTAAAAAAAAAATCTTTAAATGATGACATACATACACACTGTTTATTATTATTATTTATTTTTT
>VONZ01000714.1:0-165000 GCA_012976165.1 Labeo catla | reverse complement strand
ACTTAGTTACTTTTTGTAGAAAATAATGCATTACATTACTTTTGCATTACTTTTTGTCACCTGAGCTGGGCTTGCTTATTCATTTTTAATAACAAAAAACCCAAAAGTGGATTTTGTTTGGCAACTGTAAAGGCCCTTTCACACAAAAAGTGAAAGCCTCAGCCTGAAGGAAGTGCCTTGGCACCTCACTCCCAATTTCTCTCAACACAGGGGCAAGAGAGGTGTCAGTAAATAAATGGAAAAAGTAACATGGATAATTTCTTGTACTTTTAAAAGTAATGCATTACTTTTCTAGTAACTTGGAAAAAAAAAAAAAGTAATCTGATTATGTAACTCTTGTAATGCGTTACCCCAACACTGCTTACGAATAAGCCCCAACTCTAATGAAAAACCATTCACATTTTTAAAAATTACCAAGCATTTGTTGCATTTATGAATTGATTTTACAAGTGAACCTCCAAAAGAGGTTTTGTCAGATTTATATAACTTCTAGGGACAGTTTTTTTGTCCTCACTATAGTAATAAGTAAGCTCGCACATACATACAGAGATGAGCCCCAATTCACTCCTGTAAACACTAGCACTAGGACAGCATTAGACAGGCCTTCAGGGACACATCTCAGAAAATACACTGCAAATACTAAAATGTATTTAAACAGCATAGCCTTAAACCTGGAGATTCACTTGGAAACAGCACAGGTTGGGTCTACTTTGGAAACCGTGTGCGAGTCTATATGTGCACTTAAAAGTTAAATCATCACAATCTGTCCCTTTTTTTCCAGAGTCTGATGGAGTCTGATTTGTCCGAGAGACAAATGGCAGAGCAAATCAGTAGATGAGCAAGTTTCATCACTTAGAAAATCAGTGTGAGAAAAATGTCAAACATTTAAATCGACAGGGCACAGCTAGCCTTCATCAGAAGGACCCTATACAATCACAATCAAATATACAGCGAGGTACAAAAGTCGGACCACGGAAATATGGGATTCAGGCATTAATTTAAACCTTAAAAAAGGAAGTATTAGGCTACCGAAAGTGTTTAAACATTATAATAAGACACATTATGTTATGTAATTACATTTTTACGTAGTTGCTAATCCAATAAGCATATTTACACACAAAAACATAGGGGTTTAAAATTGTACCTTTTGGGGTACAACAGCTTGTTGCTGAAGCAGTACCCTTAAAAGGACATCTTTGTACCTTTTTTACCCCTAATAGGTACATATTAGTACCTTAAGGGTACATGTTACTACTCTAAGGTACTAATATGTATCTATTAGGGGTAAAAAAGGTACAAAGATTTCCTTTTAAGGGTACTGCTCTAGTGACAAGCTGTTGTACCCCAAAAGGTACATTTTTAAACCTCTATTTTTCTGTGTGTATGGCATTGATCATGTGACTCTTTGTGTAGTGAATCAGATGTTTTTGCTTACTGATGGTCTTTAGATCATCTCAAATCATGCTGGAGAACAGTGGAGATCATCAAGTGGAGCTCAAATGCTGCATGGTGCCATCAAAGTAATTAATTTGATAATTTTAACTTTTCACTCAAATGTTATGATGATAGTGTAATTTATCATGGGAAAAAATTAACTGCATGGTGGAAAAGTTTTGTCCTTGTTCAACATATTGGGGATATTGATAATAAACCATCTATTGATTGATTGATTCTTTCTTCAGTCTAAAAGAAATTTCGGTTTTTGAGGAAAACGTTACAAGAATGTTCTCCATATAGTGGACTTCAGTGGGGATCAATGGGTGGAAGGTCTAAATTGCAGTTTCAATGCAGCTTCAAAGGGCTCTACATGATCCCAGCTGAGGAATAAGGGTCTTATTCAGCAAAATGATTGGCCATTTTCTAAAACAAAATACAAATTTGTATACTTTTTAACCAGAAATGCTCATCTTGCACTAGTTCACATTCACGCATGTACTTCGGTTCAAAAACGTAGGGTTGATTGGTGTGTTTCTTTCTTCAGTCAATAAGAAATTATGTTTCTTGAGGAAAACATTTTAGGAATTATCGCCATATAGTGGACTTCAATGGTGCTCCAAGTTTGAACTTCCAAAGCTGAGAAAGAAGGGTCTTATCTAGTGAAACGATTGGTCATTTCGAAACAAATTCACACTTTATATACTTTTTAACCTCAAATGCTTGTCTTGTCTCTGCGATGTGCATGCGTAGTTTGCGTAATCCGGGTCAATACAGTTAGGCTATGTCGAAAAACTCCCGTCTCATTTTCTCCTTCAACATCAAAATCGTCCCACTTTGTAAGCACTGGATCAGTACTTCTGCAGCGATGTAGGATGATTTTGAAGAAAAGCAGAAAACGAGATGGGAGTTTTTTTTGACGTACATTGTTTTTTGAATTCACAAGACGAGCATTTGAGGTTAAAAAGTATATAAATTGTACATTTGTTTTGAAAGTGGTCGATCGTTTTGCTAGATAACGATTTAGAGCCATTTGAATCTGCATTTAAAGTGCATTTTGGAAGTTCAAACTTGGGGCATTATATGGATATCTGGAATTTTTTTCCTCAAAAAACATAATTTCTTATCGACTGAAGAAAAAAACACGAACATCTTGGATGACAAGGGGATGAGTAAATTATCTGTAAATTTTAGTTCTGGAAGTGAACTTGTCCTTTAAATGTAGACAAACCAAAGCCATGTGAATGGATAAATGGATAAATGGATCTTACAGGGTGCGCACACTCACGAATACACCGTGAAATCTCTTGATCAAAAAACAGACTGCAATAACCAGCAAGCACACACGCATGGATAAACACATCCTCAGATCCAGGGTCTACTTGTAAAAAATACTTACTTTATCTTTCCACAACTTGTGAGTCCAATAAGCAAAGTACATATTAATGATTGCAACGGCGTCTTTCCATTCCCACACCCACATGACAATACGCTGACTAAATTGATTGCATTGTAAACAAGTGAACTTAATGAAAAATCTCTTATCAGGGCCAATGCACTTGCCGGCGGGGACCACGCACCCTTAATATAGCAATTAAATTTTTGCAAATGAATTATTCCAGGCAATATTTTCTCCCATTAGCACAGCACTACATCCATTATGTGTCTGATAGCAGCCGTGCTGGAGCTGAGGCCACTACCTCTCTCTGTGTAGCAAAGTCAGAGAGAGCCCACACAAATTAACACAATGTGAGATTAATTAGTCAAACGAACTTCTAAACACACACACACACACACACACACACACACACACACACAAAGAGAGAGGTTTTGCAACTGAAGCAAATGTCCACAGGCTCAGATATCAGAAATACTGGTATATCCAACCATTGGTCAGCAAACATTGAAAAATATCTGTAAAACAATTTTTCATTTCACTTCTATTACACTCATTTGCAGTCCACAGAGACGAAAGAATGGCAAGGTTAGAGGCTATTCAAAAAAACACTCCACAATTCAGATTTTTTTCTGACTATATCTGTGAAAATGAACACTTACATTTCAGTGAATAGAAATTCAGTTTTTAAGAAATTTTAAAAGCCTGCAAACATTTTCCATTATATTGTTTGTATGTTATTATTCACGCATGGCGCTGTTCAATTATTTGATTTTTTCCCCCCCATTTTTCTGCCTTTTATTATGAAGCAGAATTTAGTATTCTGCTTATGTTTTTTAATCAAAAGTTTTGTTATACAAGACATTTTTTTTATGTACTCTTATCTGGGAGACACTTTTGCCACAGTTAGTTAACAAAATGTGATTATCACGCTTTTAACGATATGCATATAAAAATAATTATGCATTCAAAAATAATAAGATATTAAGTGGTTAGTACACTGAAAAAAATCTGGTGAAGAAATTGGTAGTAAATTCCACAGAGAATGACAAAGAATTCACAAGTACTACATTGAATTAAATGTGAAATTTTAAAGTAGAAAATTTTAAATGTACTCTAATAATAATATTTGTTTTATTTACATGAATATTTTTTTCCTCACAATTATGAGGAACCTTCCTGTAATTATGACCAAGTATAATGAGAAACATTCTTATACCTCAAATTTATATGAAATTACCTTTTCATTACAAAGGCTGAAAAACTTTCTCACAGTAATTAATTGAACTCTCATAATTCTAAAAAAAAATTCTTATTATGATGAATTACAGTATACAAGAGTCTTTATCTGCTTTACAATATGATATTGATCTTCCATATAAATAATAGCTGTACTGAAACAGCTAAACTGTTCTGAGTAGAGCAGAATCATCTAACATATATATTTATAAATATATTTGTAAATGGAGATCTGTCTCCAAAATCCACATAATTTCCATTCTGTGTACAAATTGCATATAGATTGCGCCAGAAATCTACAGAACAAAGTCAGTTATTTGTCATCTGTCTTGGAGTGTAGAAGCCCTCAGTCGAGATATTGATTTCTGCTGCTTGGTTCAAAGTTGACACAAGTTGAGTTGTGACGGGTTCCATCATCCAGAAATTTGTGCATCTCTATTGCAAGATCCGATTTCACTCTTTTTAGCCAACTTTCTAACTATATGACTGCTGCAAATAATGCTATATTTGTGTTTTTCACATGCAATAAGTCATAACAATGAGAAAGCTTCACTTTTCAGTTTTTCAACTTTAAAAATATATCATTATTTGAGATATAAGTATAGCAAAAAGATAGCAAAGCAACTATATTTACAGTGCCGAGACAAGGTATGTAAACCCATTGGAATTGATTGGTTTTCTGCATTAATTAGTCAGAAAATCTCATTTGATTTTCATCAAAGTCACACTGTAACAACAAACAACTATAATTATAATCTTTTTACCTTTTTGGTGTTACCAGGATGATCCACAGCTCTGTGTGTGTGTGTGTGTGTTTGTTTTGTGATGAGTTTTATGAGTCCCTTGTTTGTCCTAAACAGTTAAACTGCCCACTGTTCTTCAGAAAAATCCTCCTGGGCCTGCACATTCTTTGGTTTTCCAAAGTGTGCTTTGGGAAAAATATCAGTGTGTTTATGATTTTGAGATCCATATTTTTACACTGAGGACAACAGATGGACAAAATGTGAAAACATTTACTGATGCTCAAAAAGGAAACAAAATGCCTTAACTGAAGGGTGTAAACGTTTTGAATAATTGTGATTTGATGAAGATCAGATGACATTTTAGGACCAGAATCACCTTTTTATAACTGAAACAGGCATCCATATATATTGCTTAAATTTCAATATTTTTCTTACATTTCATTGTATGGAAGCCTATTTCCGCCACTGAATGAAAAAAAGGTAATTGCAACTTTTTATTTCACAATTTTGACTTTTCCCCCTCAGAATTGCATGATACAAATTAGGGGTGGAGAAAAATGGGCGATTTGCCCATTTTCAGCAAGGGCAAGTGTTTGGAAAAACAATATATTAATTATTGATCTTTTGTTATTATTAGAAGTATTCGGAAAGGGACGGAAAGCCGCGCTAGTATATTTCACTTACCACGTAAACAGAGTAAGGAGAGATGACTGGAAAACATTTCAGCATTTTTCTCCATATAATAGACTGCTATGGTGCCCCGAGTTTGAACTTCCAAAATGCAGTTTAAATGCAGCTTGAAACGATCCCAAATGCGGTTGTAAATGATCCCAGCCAAGGAAGAAGTAAAATAGCGATATAGGGCGATTTTGAAGTTGAGGGAGAACATGAGATGGGAGTTTTCGACAACTGTCATAAACCGAAAAAAAAACAGAGTTCAGGGAGAGTCAGACAAGACAAGCGTTTGACAAAAGTATATAAATTGTATTATTTTTTATGAAAATAACCGATCGTTTCGCTAGATAAGATCCTTCTTCCTCGGCTGGGATCGTTTACAACCGCATTTGAGATCGTTTGAAGCTGCATTTAAACTGGATTTTGGAAGTTCAAACTTGGGGCACCATATCAGTCCATTATATGGAGGAAAATGCTGAAATGTTTTCCTCAAAAAACATGGGGGGTGAGTACATTATTCGTAAATCTTTGTTCTGGAAGTGGACATCTCCTTTAATAATGGCTTCCTGATGCCCGCAATTTATATACACTATAATAACCCAACGATATAATTTCGAGAGAAAGCACTGAAATATATATTCCTCGCATCTCATATTTAGAGGTTTCGTAGTACATGTCATTTCCTTTCTGAACATATAATCGGATTCAGACACATCCCTAATGGGAAGTGTAAAATATTTTTGATTTGTTATGAAGTTAATAGTTAATAGGAAACTCTAATTTCTTGAGTCAGAACTACCCATACTATAGACTGATGTGTTTTTGTATTAAAATACTGGTGTGTTTGTCCAGTGTGCACAAAAAAATTGGATGAAAAATTGTGAATCGTGAATAAAAATAGAAAAATCGTGAATAGACTTACATATAAATCGTGACCCCAGGAATCGATTTGAATCTAATCGTGAAGTACCGAAAGATTCCCACCCCTAATACAAATGTGCAACGCTGACTTTTCTCAGAATTGTGAGATATAAACTCACAAATGCGTATTACGAAATCATAATTGTGAAATATAAATTCGCAATTCTGAGAAATAAAGTCAGAACTGTGAGATATAAACTTGCAATCGTGAATTGCGAAATATAGTCACAACTCACTTTTTTTTTCTTCTCAGAATTATCTGATATAAACTCATGATTGCAAGAAATAGTCAGAAATAAAAACTCAGTTGTGAGTTATATAGTCAAATTTTGAGGGGAAAAAAGATGTTCTCAGAATTGCAAGTTTATATCTTACAATTCTGACTTGATAACTTGCAATTGTGTGTTATAAAGTCAGAATTGCGAGATAAACTCTCAATTATGAGAAAAAAGTCAGAATTGTGACTTTATATCTTGTAATTCTGACTTTATTTCTCTGATTTTAGAACTCACAATTGTAAGTTTATATCACATAATTCTGAGGAAAAAGTCAGAATTGTGAGTTTGTATCAGTTCTGAGAAAAAAAAAGTAAGAATTATGAGATAAAATGTCGCAATTACCTTTTTTAAAAAAAAATAAAAATATTCAGTGACGAAAACGGGCTTCCATAGCATTGTCATGCACATGAGCAAAGATGGCAGACTTCAAATCATGTTTTTGGGAAATCCTGCACCGGTTGAGCATGTGCCATTGAGATTAATGGGAATGCTAAAAGATAGCTTTCTCCAGGTATTATAGAGCTCCTGGCACACACAGATACATACACTGCCACAGAGAATAAAGAGCATGTCAGATGAATAGAAAGAGAGGACAGAAGCATTGCTTTCCATTTTCACCCTTCACACGCAGTAAATGGTGGGCAGAACCTGAATAATGTACGTAGAACATCACAGCTATCCAACTGAGCATGTACTTGATTAAATGTATGACATTCCTTTACCCACGCCGATTCTCTGTCCTTGAATGATTAGAAGTTCCTTAAGTTACCCTGGCAAGTGAAATGTATTTTTGTTGTGACAAAAGGTGAAATGAAAATCTCAAGGCTTCATTAGGCAATAGAAACACAGAGTGAAAAAATATAATGGAATGTCTAAAAAAAAAGAGTGTAACAATGTGACAGCTAACCATAAGATCGTATCTACTGGCCGCTCTTGTATTCAGATTTCTTCAGTTAAAAACATAGATGGTGGTGGCCTTGAACCGTGGACAGCTGTGGTTAAGAATCATAAAACAACAGACAATTCTCACCACTTTTCTGCTGGTTTTAAACACCAAGACATAGGGAAAATGGCCTTCACTAAAAAACATACACATACACAAAAGTGAATCTTTGTTTAGGGGCAAATGAATATGGTATTAAAAGTGAGCCTAGTACGGTGGCAGGGTACGTTTATTTATTGTTTATTATTATTATTATTATTATTATTATTATTGTTGTTGTTCTGCCAATGTTTTAACACTTTTAGTATAGAGATGTTACCTGAAGTCATTGCAGGTTTGCTTTAATAGGTAATGTTCACTGCATCCATATATTGTTTTGTTTTCTGTGTTGTAAAGCGTTGCGTTAATGTTCACTGAGTGGGAAATCGCACCAAACGATTCAGCGCGAGTTCGCGAACAATTCAGAATGAATCACGAACCGATTCAGACCGTTTTGCTACCCGTTTAACCAAAATCACAGAAATGAACCAACTCAAAAGAATCATTCACTCACGAATCGAGCATCGCTGGTTCTGATTCTACACAAATGTTGTAAACACGGGACATACGACGTTATTGTTAAAATATTTTGAGGGAAACTGATTTTCAGGTTATTAAATGGTGGATCTGTCTCGAACTCTAACATCTACACTTCACCACTGTGGATTATGGACTCATGAAATACAGGTAGGAAATATTGAGTTTTGTCGTAACTGTGTCTTAAGCTCGATTACGTTCACTGTTCATATACATCTGAATGGAAATAGGACTAGCTGGCGTTCATTTGTTGTTCAGAACTGGCTACGTTTGCAAAGGAGTTTTGTTTTGTGCTTTAAGTGTCTCACAAGGCCTTTTGAGTCGCCCTTGCTCTTTATGCATCATTCACTTCCCTCCATCTGTTTTCTTTTCAGATGCATTTTTAAAAAACTTCGCACAACATTGTTGGCCTTGTACGGTGTGTCCATTAACGTTAAATGTGATAGTTTGAATGTGGACCCTTTTCAAACTACAGCCTTGAGGAACAAACAAAGTTATCTGTGTGTGCTTGGCTCAAAGAGAGAGCACTTATCCACTTAACACTGTGTAAACACACACAGGAACAGATACCTACAAAACCATGCTGTAACTACACAGACAAGACACTGAATACACTCATATTCATGGTTCAAACAGAGCTGTGCAGTTTGTAGTTCTTAAAGGGGTCATGACATAGATTTTTTTTATTATTATTTCAATATGTTCCTTGAGGTTTACTTATAGTATTAATAAAGTTTTTTTTGCACAAAACAAGAAGTAAATATGTGGAAAAATTATTATTTTTATATAACTAGCAGTTTTAAAGGAGAAGTCCACTTCCATAACAACAATTCACAAATAATCTACTCACCCCCTTGTCATCCAAGATGTTTGTGTCTTTCTTAGTATCAGTCATAAAGTAATTATGTTTTTTGAGGAAAACATTTCAGCATTTTTCTCATATAATGGACTGATATGGTGCCCCGATTTTGAACTTCCAAAAGGCAGTTTAAATGCGGCTTTAAACGATTCCAAATGCGGTTGTAAACGATCCCAGCCGAGAAAGAAGGGTCTTATCTAGCGCAACGATCGGTTATTTTCATAAAAAGAATACAATTAATATACTTTTTAATGCCAAACGCTCGTCTTGTCTTACTCTGCTTGGACTGTTTTTGTACCGGTTCGTGACAGTTAGGGTATGTCGAAAAACTCCCATCTCATGTTCTCTCTCAACTTTGAAATCGTCCCGTATCGCTGTTTTACCTTTTTTGTTAAGGGTGTTTGATCTTCTTTGCATGTTCACTTTGCAAAGACTGGGTCGGAATTTCTGCAGCGATGTAGGATGATTTTGAAATAATTTTTGAAGTTGAGTTCATGGAGAGAAAGGCAAGATGAGCGTTTAAGATTAAAAAGTATTTAAATTGTATTTTTTTAATGAAAATAACCGATCGTTTCGCTAGATAAAACCCTTCTTCCTCAGCTGGGATCGTTTACAACCGCATTTGGGATGGATTGTTTAAAGTCGCATTTAAACTGCCTTTTGGAAGTTCAAAATCGGGGGACCGTAGCAGTCCGTTATATGAAGAAAAATGCAGAAATGTTTTCCTCAAAAAACATAATTTCTTTACGACTGAAGAAAGAAAGACATGACAATTTGGATGACAAGGGGGTGGGTACATTATATGTGAATCTTTGTTTTGGAAGTGGAATTCTCCTTTAAGGGGCAGGTTCTTTAAGGCTTGTTAGCAATCAACCACTGTTATGATTGGCTATTGTCATTGCATAGGAAACAGTATCAATGCCCTGCCCCCTCGCTATTGCATGTGAGTGTTTTAACAACATGATCAAAATGAAATGGTCATTTCCAGACAAAATATTCAGAAATAATTTATTTACAGTTTGTGATGCAGCTGCAGTCAGACCTAGTACTGCTTCATCTTTCAACAAATGTTTCTTTGTGAACTCTCCATGACACTGTGCCTCATTTACAAAACAACATGCTCCGAAGTCTGAACAATCCTCTGGCACAATCCGGGATGCCATTAATAATAAACTATCCACTTGTTACTTATGCTGGGATCCTTCTGATACCTGTACAAAGACGCTTCTTTTACTCCGTTTGCCCAGTCGATGACCGTGAACACGCATCTGTACAATGTATCCAATGTAGACAAGATAGCGGCAATGATTGCAATTTCAATCTGCTTTTGATGCGACACTCGCATTTAGCGTAATCAAGTGTCAAGCCGTTAAGCGACTGAACGCCAGTGGGCGGTGCCTATGGTGAGAAGATGACTATTTGCCAATGTCTTACTTTGGAGGCAGTGTTTATGCAAACGTCTGCACCTGGGTGACGTCACCTTGCACCTCTGATCCAAATTAACCATTTTTGGAACTTGACTAAATAAATGCTAAGTTTATAATGAGGAGGACGTTTTAAACTTGCAGGATGTTTTAATGGTACGAAGACCTCTTATAAGCCAAAATATCAAGGCAAATTTGATTTCTCATGTCATGACCCCTTTAAACCTGAAAGAGAATTAGTTGTTTTTCAACAGTTCTGATTCTCTGTGTAGCTTTTTTATTCTAAATTAACAACGTTTAAATAAGCTAGTATATTATAAATCCATCTTCTAAGCTGCGTTTTTTGCCTTTCTCTTTTAAACCTTGAAGACCTAAGGGTAAAATAGGTCATTTTCACATATTTTGTTTGTTTGACTGTAAAATTGTAACTGAATGTGCTATTTTCAAGTGCAAGTTGTCATTTTTTTCAGAAAACAAATGGCTTTTAAAAAAGTACAGTTATTGAACATTAATGTTGTGTGGTGAGTTTGTAAACAGAATTTAATTAAACAAACAAACAAAAAAACAAGCATAAAAAAAGAAAAATCATGATTGAAATAATCACTTCTTACTTCAAAATTAAACAATTTTACATATATGCAAGTATTTTTGTGACACTGGGTTGCACAGTTTTTATTCAGGAGGTTTTTTTTGTTCATACATGCACATGTTTACATATGGATACAAATGAATAATCCCATATGTTTGCACGCACAGACTCATTTTAGCGATGCGCACACTACATATGGAAAAGTCTCACTCAGCCTGCTCCCAAGTCTCATCAAAAATCATCCCACTCACCTCTTGTGATGTTTACTCCTCTTTCGCCGTGTTTTTGTTCGTTTCATTTGTTATTTTATGCAATCCAAAACTCCGCACTCCCTATCTCTCTATTCGAATTCTTCCTTCCCGCTCTACCGGAAATGTGCCGTAATTTGCAGACGGAGCGCAAGAAATTACCGTAATAAGCCATATATTGCTGAAAAGCGCATTTTTTTTGATAGTGCAAACGGTTGAAGAGTTATGGTAACAGGAATACAGCTTGGTTTGATGTGTCAGGTTAATAGAGTGTTTTCACGATGCATCATTAATCGGCCATATTGGTGGTACTGAACATAAACAATGCCACAGAACTGAATAAATCTTGCTAATTTTGCTGATTATTGCTGCTGAAAATGGTCAATTATTGTCATATTTTGAGCTGTACTAATCTGTCAGACCTGGAAAACACATTTGGAGCACTATAGGCTGCCTAAAGTTATAACAAATCAAGGAGAAGAGTGCAAACTGAGGAACAAAAGGCGTTTGTGGTTGGTCAAACAGGATTTCCAGGGCAAGAATCTTGACAACATTCATGTTTGTTCTTATAATTTCTAGTCAGGTAGGTGAAATATTAGGCAAATATCTTACTTAAAACTGCTTGTACGTATCACCTATTAACTTTAGCAGAATTAGCTAAATTAGCAGAGCAACGTATTCAGTAGTACATTTACCGTGCAGTCAATGCTGTTGTTTATATCTGAGTATCTCCAATATCATGATCACACATCTGGGTAACTGACCAAACCGTGACATAAGTGCAAACCCTCTATATTTTAGAGCAGTCAGGATGGATTGTGTGGGAAACGGCATACTTCCATTATTTGTTTGTGCGTGTTTGTGCGTGTTTTAAACCGTGAATAAAGTAAAGAAGGTCAGACTACTGCTATAAACTCATAGTTGTCATAGTAGCTGTAAGTAGCAATGAACTTCAAACAGAAATGAGTTTGCAAGCAAAAAAGTAAGTGACAGTACCATAATAAAACACCACTTTGGCTCTTCAGAAATGTGTTTCATTATGTTTTCAACAAGTAGCAAACAACAGTGGCATACAAGATACCTGCTCAAAATACATATTTTCGATTATCTTCTGTCAGGACCACTATTGTCAAAGATGACTCATAATTAGCATGAAGAATGGATTTCCTTTATTCTTGTTTTTAACAGCGCTCTCAAGTGCTCACGAAGAAGAGCGCTTGTACGTTCGGCTGAGTCATGTAATTGCACCACAGCTCAGAATGCTTTTATGATGCAAGAATAATGTAAACACAGCCCACTGTGAACACCCTTGTAATTCGCTTCAACCTTTTTGAATGATTAATTTAGGTTGAAGTGTGTGTAAGGAATCGGAAGCAAGCAGAGTACAGCTGTTTCTAAAGCATGCAGCGCTATCTGATGTTAAAAGCTAAGCTCAGAATCAATTTGAGAGACAATTCATTGATGCAGAGATACATTCTGAAAATCTCAGAATTGGTGCGGAGTCATTTCTCAAATCGCAATGCATCGATTTCCTTTCCCAGCCCTAAAGTAGACGTGGGTCAGCTGAGAGTCAGCTGATGCAAGCTTGACTAACGTGACCTGCCAGAACTAATGCTACGCTTGATTTCTTTAATTATTTATTTGTTTACTTGTTTTTGGAGTGCCTTAAGCTATTAGCTATTTATCCGCACAGAACAGGGAGCTGAAACACAACTTTTTATGTTTTTACTGGTCAGATAACTATCCAGTCATAAAACCAAGTGCAACTGCCTTCCAAGATACATTTGAAATCTTAATGGATGTTCTCCCATCTTTTTTGACCAGTGAATTTTTTGTCTTTGTCTTTTTCAGTCGTTCATAATTACTGCATAAATATTTTTCAAATCATTTTATAGTGGTTGCTGGTGAGAATCTCTATTTGAATTAAATGTCAGTAACTAATCCTTGGAATTCAATTCAATCTACACAATTATAAATAAATATATATATATATATATATATTTAAAAAAAAAAAATCTTGTGAGATTTAAGATGTGGCTCAGTTGAGTCTTTTGTGCCTCCATTGCTGAGCTTAATTAGAGAAATGTAATTATTTCCATTATTTTTTTCATGATATTTAACACCTTATTGCATTTATCATAATTGTTCCATGCCTGTAAAGCACAGTTGTAAATTCCCTGATTTTTCTAGGTTTTCCATAACTGTTTAACCCTGTATAGGGGATGAAGCATGTTCATCAGAAAGTTTCACAAACAGACTGTACTCATAAATCCAAAAAACATTATTATAAAATCCATAGGGAACCATATGGTGAATTAGTTTTCTGAATTGGCCTACAAATTAACATCATTATTGAACAGCTCTGCTGAGACCATTTTCATGCTTAAAAACAGATTTCAGATGTTTTGGAGCAGCCCTTTAATTTTCATGCATTGTGTGTAGCAGCATATTGATGTGTCAAAGTAAGCGTGTGTGTGATTGGTGAGGTTTCGAGGAGCTCCCACTGCGAGCTGCGATGAGTCTGTCGATCAGTCTGGCTGAGGGGAGTCTGATGTTTTTGATGTCATTCATGTCTAAGCTCTGAACAACAAGAAGAAACATGCACAGCAAAGACTCCATCAGTGACACCACCCTTTGTTTTGTTCACCGGTCACAGGAGAATCAAACACCAAGACATGATCCTTGTCACTTTGCAGCTTTCTGTCGTCTCGCTCTCTTTGTTTATCCTGAAGCCCCTTTAGGACAGTGTTGTAAGGTTTTTGAACCCTCTACCAATCTTTCTTCTTCATCCTCATTCTTACTTTGCTTCGCTCATTCTCTCTCACATATAGCTGGAAGGCCTCGCTTTGTAGCTGTTGCACAATCTTTTGCCCTGTTTACTGTTCAGTGGAATCATAGAAAGTAAAAATCACAAGTGGTTTAAAACAACTCCAAAATTCAACCCCTAAGCAGCAGAGAAAAGTTCATTTTGTTATAGAAGAGTTCATATTGAGACCTCTTTTTAAATTGTGTATTTTGAATTTTTATTGCAGACCGTCTTGGCAGGCAATATTGAGATTTCAGAACCTCCAGTTCAGGCAAATGTGAGATTACCGTGGCCTTTTTGTTAGGAAGGGGAAAAGGAGAAAAAAAAAAACAAAAAAAAAAAACTAAGAAGCTGAAGGCTGCAGCAGATGTCTCCAGTTGGTTTCCATTTATTTTCATAGCTGTCTAGGAGAAACAGTTGAGCTATTAAAGAGATGTCATTTGCGATTTTTCTGTCCTATATGGTGCTATTAGATAGGGCTCAACAATAAGGATGGTTCTCTGACAGTACTGTCACTTGCCCTATCCAACTTTTTCTTCATTGCAGAAGGAAGCTTGTGTGTGAGACTTCCGATTCATTATCCACTATAGCACCAAACGGAGCTGTTTGGGGTTTGGTGTCTTGCTCAAGGGCACTTCAGTTATCGTAGTAAGGGTGAAAGAGAGTCCTTGTCATTCACTCCCCCCACCTACAATCCCTGCTGGTACTGAGACTCGAACCCATGACTTTCAGGTTAAAAATCTGACTCTTTAACTATTAGGCCACAACTGCCCCTCATTTCTGACAATGTCAACATTTGAAATGTACAGTTACAATTTTTTAATTAAAAAAAAGGTAAAAACATTCTTAACATTTGAAATGATAAATATAAATCTAAAATTATAAAACTGAATGTTTAACCCTTACATGCATAAATGTTTCGCCAGTCATTAATACATATTTGGGTTTTTAGTGACCCGGGCCTATATATCCAGCATGGATGGATCTCTAGCTTCTGCAGTAACAAAAAACTCTTGATATTTTAAAAGCAATTACAGAAGAACAAAATAAAGCACATTTCGTTACCTTTTGAAACTTAGAAGGGTTCAATTTGAGCTGATGATTGTACCATCACGTCATCCGCAGAGTGCACTTCCACTGTACATTCATCTGCATTTGGCTCATATTTGAAACTATCACTGAAACTATCACTGAAAATCATTTTCAATGACTTCAAAGTCAATATTTTGATCGCTGGCAGCTTATTCACCACATCCTCCATCAAAATAATAGTGACAATTATATTTTATTGCATACAGTAATTGCTCTGCTGTAATGTCATTCAAACAGTTACATTTTTTCTGATGATATTCTTTTGTTTTATGCCTGTGATAATTATGAGTGAAACATCACGTCATTATTGTCTATAACACAGTGCCACCTTGAGGAATAAAGATGAATTGCACATATCATCCGATACTTGCATATTTTTGCGCATGAAAAATATACTTACACTATTACACACCTCGGGTCTCTAGCGACTCTATACACTTTCTACCCAAAAATTTATCAGAAAACAGATATTCTTTTATATTGTATGTTTTTTTTACTTATTATATTTTTTATAATGAATAGATTGAGGAACACTAAGACAGTTGATGTCAAACTTAAAAAAATGAATGACGGAGAGGGTTGTGAATGACGTCCTGGGTCGCTAAAGACCCAAGGTATGCATTTAAGGGTCAATTTTACATTTGCAGTTAACAATTTTAATGTATTTATTTTATTTAGTGATTGATTTATTGATTGGAAGTAACACGTGTTCAACAGTCACCTTTTTTGTTTTAGATGGCTCTTAAAAGCATACAATGGACTTATTTTTCCATTTTAGCTGATCTAATGATCCATTTCATGTATCTGACTTTATATTTTATATAATTTTCAGGGCCCTATGATTTCTACATAGCAGAAAACGCAGATGGAATAATAGAATCCAGTCATAAAAATGGAATTTACTGTATGATGTGGAATGTCATGGAATTTGCCAAATTTTGGATGAATATATCAAAAGTAGGTCAGCACACTTGTACACAAAATGTAATATGGACTAGTCTGTAAATATTAAGCTGCAAAAATGCTTTTAAAATATGCATCCTACATGTTCTGGGTGTAAATGAATGGCGCAGATGAACGGTTTCAGTTACCTCACACGTACTGAAGCATGCGTGAATATATGAGTACATGAACACATAAACATAATCTTTATGACTAGTAACTTAATGAGCATTTTACCATTTCTTTTGAGTAGAACTATTGTCATATCACATACAAACAGAAACTAAAGGTCTTCACAGCAACCCTTCAAAATACAAGTTCGGTTCAACTTGAAGAAACTGTGACAGAAATATATTACCTAATGTCATGATAGTACTATTAAAACATTATAAAAAAATTGAAGAAAAAAATTTAACTTCGTAGGGCGTTAATGTAATTTTCGTTAAACATTTAATAATTAAATTGTGTACATTTCATGATGAGATGAAAAAAAAACAAAAAAAACAAAAACGTAATTTGGAAAAAAAATAAAATGGAATTTGGGGTGAAAAAAAAACAATGCGTATCAGGGCTCTAGATTTTACTGTAAAATACTGTACTATTTTGGAAGTTGGAATTTTGGGGGTAGCGGGGGAACTGACTTTCTCAAGGCTCCCTGCTTGACACTTCACAATTTATTTCAATGACATAAATGTGCTTCTTGGTTGTGTTTAGTATCAGTTTTTATTTTGTAAATATTTGTTGATTCAAATTACAGTTATTAAACTGTAAACATAGTTTTTACTGTATTTGTACAGAATTATTATGGTGACCACAGCTGATTTCAAATCATATATCAATTGTATTGATCAAACTGTAGATTTTAAATGGCATAGCAACTGATATTGAGATGATTGGTATACATGTAAAACATTTTTAACATTTTAAATAATAAATATAAAATTATAAAACTAAATGTGTAATTTTACATTTGCAATCTTAAAAATGTAAGTATTTTATTAAACTTATTTATTTTATTTACTGATTGATTTATTAATTGCAAGTAACATGTCTACCAATCACCTTTTTTGTTTTTGATGGCTCTTAAAAGCAAACTTTTTTTTTTTTTTAATTTTAGCTGATCTAATCTTATATTTCATGTATCTAACCTTATATTTTATATACACTGACCAAAATTATGAACGCAACACTTTTGTTTTTGCCTGCCGTTTTTCATGACCTGAACTCGTGGCCAGCCTAAGGCACACCTGTGCAATAAACATGCTGTCTAATTAGCATCTTGATATGCCATGGATGAATTATCTCGGGAAAGGAGAAATGGTAACTAACACAGATTTAGACAGATTTGTGAACAATATTTGAGAGAAATAGGCCTTTTGTGTACATAGAAAAAGTCTTAGATCTTTGAGTTCAGCTCATGAAAAATGGGGGCAAAAACAAGTGTTGGTCACTATAATTTTACAATAAAATACTGTTAAATGTACCATTCTGGAAGTAAGAAAGAACAAGTCTCAATATAATTTAGAGTGAAAAACTGTAAACTGACTTTCCCAGAGCTCTCTGTTTGACACATTTATTTCAATGACACAATTGTGCTTCTTGAAAGTGTTTAGTATCGTTTTTAGTTTTTAAACTGTAAATCTACAGGTCTGTAAATATGTGTACATTTTTACTGTATTTGCACAGAATTATCACGGCAACCACAGCTAATTTCAAATCACATATAAACTGTATAGTTTTCTCCAGTCTACCATCTTTTAGAAGAGACTAACAAAGCAAATAAAGACAATCTCATTGTGAACACACAGTATCCAACTTTTATCCACTCATTTGAGAAAAAAGAGTGTTCTTGGCAAGACATCAATCGATAAAGAAGCAAAAGACTTGGAGCTCTTTATGTTATCCTTTGTGTTTACATATTTTCATCTATAAAAATACCTTCTTGCATGTGTCCTCTTTCTTTTATTACACATTTCAAGCAGCCTCACTGTGTGTAATGTTCTCAAACTCGTCCTCCTGGATTCCGATCATTTCAAGGAAACTCTTATTATATATTTAGCTGTCAGTCCATGATGTGCTTTATTCAAACATGTTTTTGTGTCTTTTCTCATGCCTGTGTTTCTTTGTACTCAGATTGTGCCTATTAAGTCTGCTGCTTTTGAAGGTGCGTCACAGATTTTATCAGCCGCTTTGATTAGCCGATCTGACAGTTTCTGCTTTCATTGTACTTGAGCGACTCAGTTTTGTTAGTCTGATTGTCATAATGTTTGCCGTTTGCAATCTGGAGTGTGTTAAAAAGAGACAAAGCGGAGCTGAGACTCAGGAAGAGCCCAGAGGCAGGTTGGCCATGCGTCGTATCCAGCTTTTTGGTTTAACAGAGGTTCGAGAGGGGGTGTTTTTAGTCCTTTCCAAAATCCAAACTTTTGTTTTGTTAAATGATTCTGGCAGGAATGCTTTGTTCCTAATGTTCCTTTTGGGTGTTTTTAAGTCATTTTATGTACAGAATGCCAGTTGGACATTTGTCACACTTACAAAAGCTTGGAAAGAGAATAAACCCCACACCCCACCGGTGTCTGTCATCGCCATCTCTGTTTCCACATATCTCGGCGCTCTCGATTCCTGTTGTTTTGACAGGCATCTTTGTTACTTTAATTTACAGCTGCTGTTCGGCTGAAGTTCATTTGCTTCCTGTCACCTGTCAATCATTTTTCAATCTCTGAGGAGTCATTCGGTTAAATTACAATGCGGCAAAACGCAATAAAACCCAGCGGGGCATCCGTCTGTGGGGTCGGTGTAGAGTTGTCAACCCCTGTAACCTTTGCGCTGTGAACGGAGCCTCACTTCCTGTGCTATTGTCAGCAGATAATGTTTCTGGGAAAGGGAGCAAGATTGTAGGATGAGTTCACTGACGGCAAGCCAAGGTTGTCTTTGTTTCTGCGTCTGGCATCTGTCCATGCCGGTCCCGTGATGGAGAAAGCAGCGTCCTTTTCCTTGCTTCCGTTTCCATCCAATCAGCGAGTCTTTGCCGGTCTATCTGGCCTCCAGGCACATCTGCCCTCAAAGACACTCCAGTCCCTTGATGCAGCAGTCAGCATGTGTGTGTCCCCCGTACTCCATCAAACAGCTCGTTTCTGCCCCGAGAGCACTGATGGCTGCTTTCACAGTGCACAGACTATTAATGTGTGCCAAATACATGCAGAATCTGCCGAGAAATGGACTGAGTGTACTTGACTGAGTGCATACACACTGTCTTACACACTGTATGATTGTGTTAGTTTATTTGATTTTTTTAAATTAGAAATTTACAGAATTAGAATTACAATCATTAGAAAATGAAGAATTTTTTTTGTAAAATAATGTTTTTTTTAGTTTTTTTTTCAGAGACATTTTCAGTTCGACTTTGTTTGTTTGTTTTGCAAAATAATGAACGTTTGCGTAATTCATGGAATGTAGACATCTTTTGTTTTGTTTCTTTTTTTTGTAAAATATAAAATTTATAATTTTTACATGTGTGCAGTGTATAATTTTTACATTTTTGTTATGTATAATTTTACAAACATTTTTGTTTGAGTTTTTGCTTTTTTTAAAATATAGTGCTTTTATTTATTTATTGTTTTTGCCTTAATTATGAAATGCATTTTATGTTTTTTTTTAATTATTTTTGTCTCTTTTTTGAAAAATAATATTTTTGTGTACATTATGAATTTTTTTTATTTTTGTTTTTGTTTCTTTTTTTGTAAAATTATGACATTTTATGTCAATTATGAAATGGAGATTTTTTTGTAAAATTATATATTTTTCTGTAATGATGAAATTGTGACATCTGTGTTTTGCTTTTTCAATTTATCAGCTATTAGAAAACAAAGGGAATTGTTTGTGTGTGTGTTTGTGAAATAATGAAAATTATGAAATTAAGATTTTCAGGCATAAATTTTCATGAAATAATGATTTTTTTTTCATAAATGATGCAATGTAGATATTTTTGTTTAGTCTTTTTGTAAAATAAAGATTTTTTGGGTAAATTATAAAATGTAGACATTTTTGTTTCATATTTTAGTTTTTGCTTTGCTGCTTCTTTTTTGTTTTTTTTTTTTTGTAAAATAATGAATGTTTGCATAATTTATGGAATATTGACATCTTTTGTTTTGTTTCATTTTTTTGTAAATTATAAAATGTACTTTTTTTTTTGAGTTTTTGCTTTTTTTAGAATATAATGATTTTTATTTGTCTTAATTATGAAATGGATTTTATTTTATTTTATTTTATTTTTATCTCTTTTTTGAAAAATAATATTTTTTGTACATTTATACATATTTTTATTATTATTATTGTTATTTTTTTCTTATTTTTTTGTAAAATAATAACATTTTATGTCAATTATGAAATGGAGACTTTTTTGTAAAATGACATATTTTTCTGTAAATTATAAAATTGTGATATTTGTGTTTTGCTTTTCAATTTATCAACTTTTTGAAAACAAAGGGAATTGTTTGTGTGTGTGTGTGTGTGTGTGTGTGCACCTGGTATTCATCACGTTATGGGGACCAAATGTCCCCACAAGGATACTAATACCAGTAAATTTTGACCTTGTGGGGACATTTGTGAGGTCCCCATGAGGAAACAGGCTTATAAATCATGCACAATGAGTTTTTTTGAGAAAGTAAAAGTGTGCACAGTCTCCTGTGAGGGCTAGGTTTAGGTGTAGGGTGATAGAAAATACGGTTTGTACAGTATAAAAACCATTACGCCTATGGAATGTCCCCATAAAACATGTAAACCCAACATGTGTGTGTGTGTGTGTGTGTGTGTGTTGTTGTTGTGTTTGTAAAATAATGAAAATTATAAATTTGAGATTTTCAGGTGTAATTTTTTAAAAAATGATTTTTTTTTCTTTTTTTCATAAATTATGCAATGTAGACATTTTTGTTTAGATTAGCTTTTTAAAACAATGAATTTTCGGGTAAATTATGAAATGGAAACTTTTTTTTTTAATATAATGTTTTGTTGTTGTTGTTTTTGCCTAGATTATGAAATACATTTTTGTGCTGTCACTTTTTTGTAAAATAATATTTTTGTGTATTTATTACATGAATTTTGTCGTTTCTTTTTTATTTTTTTGTAAAACAATTAATTATTATTATTATTATTAGTTTGGAATATAATGATTTTTGCCTAAATTATGAAATGGAGACTTTTAGATTTAATTTAATTTTATTTAATTTTATTTTATTTTAGTATATAATTACGTTTTTTTCTGATTTGTTAAAAAATGTAAAATGTTGTGTCAGTTATGAACACTTTGGAGACACTTTTTTTTTGTAAAATTACAGATTTTTCTATAAATTATGAAATGGTGACATTTTTCTGTTTTGCTTTGTTTTATTAAAAAAGCAAACATCTAAAAGCTTAAATGATTTAAAACACACACAAAAAAAAATTGAAGAGCATAACTAAAAAAAACCCCTGAAAAACAGTCTGTCAGAATGATGCATTATGATCATTTGTAGGGCAGCCTCTGAGTGTTTTTATTCTCACAGTGTTGTAAATTAAACTATTAATATGATTTTTAATCATTTCGCAGCTATAATAAACATTTGTAGAAGGTCGACAGTGAGAGCGTGGGTGTGCCGAGGTTTTTATTACAAACAGTCATTATTCTTTTCATAAGCTAGGTTGTAAATTTTCCATCATAGATATTTTTCTCTGTCAGTAAAATATAACTCTTACTACTTTAAAGTGACATTGATTTCACAAGAACTTCTAGAAGGAGCTCTTTTAGTCTAATCGAGCACTGTGTTTTGATTTTGTTGCCGTTTATGTTTAACAGATAGGAAACATTGCACTCTTATTCTGCTTGATTCAGTGATCGATGTCTTAAGAATTACTCCTGGTATCTCACATCTCTCCTGTCTATTTTTGCAAGAGCTCTATGCAATTTTTTTTTACTCTTGTTGTTATTAGGATTATTATTGGAAACTTCAAAGAAATGCAACAGAGCTTATACTTTTCCTCCCTGACATTTATTTGATTAAGAATGCTGAGGAATCGGATTAAGAAAATCAAAAAATAAATCTTTCCTCTGTAACAATTAGATTTTTCTCTGAGAGAAAAAACGATTCGCATGGCAGTGACGGAGTTATCTGACAACAGCCAAGCCCTTTATTCAAGCCTAATGAGAACAGCAGCTAAATTAGCACGACAGTGAGATTAATTACACCAACAGACTAATTCATGCATTCCGCCTAAAGTCTCTGTGTTTGTGTACATGTGAGTGTTTGCATCTGTCTGTGTGATATCTCAATCATCTCTGATTGATCTTAAGCATGTTGTTGAATGTGATACTGAATGCTGCTAATGCTCAAAGTGTCCCAAAGTGGGTTGAGAGACGAAACTGTAATGGACTCGCAAACATTTACAACTAAATTAAGCACTCCCACTGTCTCCCATGAAATTACAATGATGAAAATAATGGTGTTGTCACATAGACCTGTCAATCATGTTTTCCCCAGCTCACAGATCGGCCCGTTGAGATCTGCCTCTTTCATATAACACTGGGTTCTATAGAGGCCTGTCAGTTATTAATAGTAACAAATCTGTTTAATGGTAAAGTGCTTTCTAACCATGCCGTCAACAGCACAACACGCCTAAACTGAAGCGTGTCTGACTGTCTCGCAATTTTGGCTGGTTTTGATGTTCATTTTGTGAAAGGCAGTCTTTTTAGATTTAGCAGTGAAAGTTATTCATTTTTATAGATTTCAAGTTTTTTTTCTTTCATTAAAATATAAATGATAAATAAATACAATTATTATAATATACATACACACTGCCGTCCGAAAATTTGGGATCAGTAAAATTTTAGTAAAAAGTCTTTTTTTTGCTTATCAAGGTTGCAATTATTTGATTAAAAATACAGCAAAAACAGTAGGATTGCCAAATATTATTGCAATTTAAAATAGTGGTTTTCTATTTTATTATACTTTAAAGGAGAAGTTCACTTCCAGAACAAAAATTTACAGATAATTTACTAACCCCCTTGTCATCCATGTTCATGTCTATCTTTCATCAGTTGTAAAGAAATTGTTTTTTGAGGAAAAACATTTCAGGATTTTTCTCCATATAGTGGACTTCAATGGTGCCCCAGAGTTTGAACTTCCGAAATGCAGTTTAAATGCAGCTTCAAAGGACGTTTGATCTTCTTTGCACGTTCACTTTGTAAACTCTGGGTCGGTACTTCTGCAGCGATGTAGGACAGTTTTGAAGTTTGAGGAGAAAATGACGTGGGAGTTTTTCGACATATCCTAACTGTATTGAACAGAGTGTATACACAGAGCTAGACAATCATTTAGAGCCCTTTGAAGCTGCATTTAAACTGCATTTTAGAAGTTCAAACTCATAGGCACCATTGAAGTCCATTATATGGAGAGAAATCCTGAAATGTTTTCCTCAGAAAACATAATTTCTTTACGACTGAAGAAAGAAAGACATGAACATCTTGGATGACAAGGGGGTGAGTACATTATCTGTAAAGTTTTGCTCTGGAAGTGAATTTCTCCTTTAAAATAGAATTTATTTCTGTGATGCAAAGCTGATTTTTCAGCATGATTGCTCCAGTCTTTAGTCTTCACATGATCCTCCAGAAATCATTCTAATATGCTGATTTATTTTTCAATGTCAGTGTTTCCCCTGCCATTATATTAGGGGGGCGAGGGTAGGGATACCAACAGTACGGTACATTACTCTCTGTGTAATAACAAAACATTTATTTCAGTGAAAAAATAAGTTGCAAAATCTCAGTTTCAACATTTTCCCCCATCACTTCCTCCCCATCAGTCCCACCCCCCCTTGTGTGTTTTACCTTTTCTGATAATCAAATACAGGCATTAAACATTTATTTTTGCCATTGGGCAGTATAATATAGGTGTTTAAATATTCCTGTTTCTTGCAAATTTAAATTAAACAATTAAACAATTAACAATAAAACAATTAAATGCAGAAATTACAATAATAACAGAAAAAAAAAAACTGTGTTTGGCAACAAATAAAAGTGTTCAATTTTAATTTCAGTAAAAATAAATAAATGTTTAATGCCTGTATTTGATTATCAGAAAAATAAAACACACAAGAATTTCTGAAAAAAAATAGATTGTTCAAAATGTTGAAATTAAGATTTTTCTCTTATTTTTTTCACTGAAATAAATGTTTTGTTATTACACAGAGAGTAATGTACCGAGGAAAAAAAAAACTACCGTACCAGTGTTATCCCTACCCAAAACTGGAATCCTAGGGGAAACACTGAATGTTGAAAACTAGGGTTGGGCAATGTCTACAATGTCAGATTCTGAGCACGCGTATTAATAGCGGCTCCCTGATGCCCACAATTTATATACAGTATAAATACCCAGCGATACAACTGCGAGAGAAAATATTGAAATATATATATTCATCGCGATGGTATCACGATGCCGCCTCAACATCGTGATGTCTGTCAGCTATCGGAGATGGACGATGGCATCGTCTATCAGCCCAACCCTTTTGGAAATGGAAATTTTCAGCAAATTTCCTGTCAAAAATGTTGAAACTGTTAAAAATCAGATTTCATTACTAACTGTTATAACAATCTCTTAAAGGAATAATTCACTCAAAAATCCAGGTTGTAGGTGAGTTTGTTTCTTCTTGATTTGAAGAAATTTAGCATTACATCACTTGCTCACCAATGAATCCTCTGCAGTGAATGGGTGCTGTCAGAATGAGAGTCCAAACAGCTGACAAAAACATCACAACAAACCGTAAGTAATCTACAACAACTCTAGTTCATCAATTCATGTCTTGTGAATCAAAATGCTGTACATTTGTAAAAAGATTCATCATTGACATGTTTTTTAAAGGGGTCATCAGATGCCCATTTTCCACAAGTTGATATGATTCTTTAGGGTCTTAATGAAAAGTCTCTAATATACTTTGATTAAAAATTCTGTAAAACAACACCCTTTTTACCTTGCCAAAATCAGCTCTACAAAAAATAACTCATTCTAAGGGGTTCCTTTAAATTAGCGTTTCTCAACGGGGGCGTTCGGACAGCATTGGGGGACGCTGGAAGCAATATTTTTGAAAGGGGGGCGTTGAGCTGTTCCTGGGGGGCGTTTGGTCAAGACGAGTTTACACCAAAGATGTATGAGCTGAAACTTGCAAAAGAAAATGGTCTGCCACATCCTGACGCTGTCTTTACTGGATACATTAAAACGCACTTTCTATATCTATTTTTCAACTTGTCGGTAGCGCAGGCGCGTGGAATCCCGCAGGCAGAAATAGAACGCGGCATCAGTTTACTGTAGCGCTCGCGCTCGGTTGTTACTGAACGACTGATTATAACGGGATCGATGTGCTTTAACACAATGTGTCGCGCTGTGCGCGGCTAGTGTAGTAGTGCTGTTCGCTGCTAGTTTACACCAATACTCCCGCTCCTAGACTAGACGGTGTATCATTTCATTAGCAACGATTTCCTTTGCTTGACTTTCTGTAGCGCAGCCGCTGCGTCAAAACAATAGCAAGCATTTAGACACGATAAAGCAAGAGATGTTTTTTCTTGTTTAGAAAAATTAATATTAATACTTTTTGTTTGCTGATTGGCTACAGTTGGTTTGAATGCGAAATTTCTAAGGAGTTTATTCAAAGCTCACAATTATAGCCTAATTTATATCCACGTTGCTTTTTTGCTCCTTTTTTGCTTCTAATGATAATGATACTTAAAATGATAAATCAAAAATGTGATGAATGTCATGTGCCATTTAATGACATTAAAAAATAATATTATGTATGAGCTGTTTTAAGGGTTAAGATACATGCTTTCAAAACGGGCCTATATATTATAAATAAAATATAGCCTTGAAAACTTTATTGAAAGTCTCCAAGAAAGTCTCCTGTGTACTCGGCATGCCGTCTTTCTCGTGTGTTCCAGTCTGTCGTACCTGTTCGTTTGGTATCTGTACTGTTTGTACTCATGTAGACTCAGTGCTGACCTACGATCGCAAAGCCCTATTCAACATCAAAAGTTGTATGGAAGCTGGTTACCTGGGAAGCTGTTCTGTTCTATACTTCAGCTTTCAATCCTCGTTTAAACAACCCGCGCCAGAGTACGCTCACCGGCTACCTTGCTGCGTTCCTGCTTTACGGAAACGCCGCAGGAAGAGAGGCAGTCGTGGCGGTGTTCGGGTTAGAATTAGACGGGCAATTGCTTCCGCCATACAATCCTCGACTCAGTTTTCCCTGGATTTAATAAATTTGGATGGCCATAATTTGGCTCCTGGGATTATAGATATGCTTTTCATCTTCCAGTCTACCCGGTTCTCCGTGACTCATCTACCTCCGCGTTGCCGCGTTTACGACTTCGTCGGAGAGGAGTGGAATGTTTAAATCTCCGTAAACTGGACTTTGTTCGATTGGATCGGAACCTGTCATCACAGTCTCATCTTAACATGGCTCTAGTTAATGCTAGGTCCGTGTGTAACAAGAGTTTCATTTTAAATGACTTTTTTACTGGACGCAACTTTGACATCCTATTTCTGACAGAGACATGGGCCTGTGCTGGTGAGTCGTCAGTTTTTGAGGAACTCTGTCTGCCGGACTGTTCTTTTATTAGTACACCACGGTGTACTGGCAAGGGCGGTGGGGTTGCTATGGTTTTTAAACAATCTCTTAATATACGGACTGTTTCTGTTGGGAGTTATTCATCGTTTTAATTACAATGTATTGTGCTAGAGTCAGATTCGTTTGCGGTGTTCTGCGCGCTTATTTATAGGCCACCTAATTTTGACAGTGTTTTTCTACCAGAGTTTTGTGAATTTTTAACTCTTATTATGTCGTCATATGACCAAATGTTATTATTGGGTGATTTTAATGTACATGTGTGCTGCCCAGGTCGACCTTTGGTTGCTGAATTTTGTAACATTTTGGAATCTTTTGGTCTTATGCAACATATAAAGGGAGCAACACATGTCCATGGTCATACTCTGGACCTTATCTTGTCCATTGGTGCTGCTGTAGAAAATATAAACATAGATGATGCCTCCTTTTCTGATCACAATCCCATTGTTTTTAATATCCATGTTGTGAACCCTGCAGGTGTGAAAAAGCATGTGGGCTATTACTCTCGTTGCATAAATGCAGCTATTCCTTCTCAGTTTAGTGAAATCTATCGTGCTAATGCTGTTGAAGAATCCTTTTTGAATGCAGTTGAGTCTTCCATTGGGCCTGATGAACTAACTTCTTTATTTTATACATCTTGCTCTAATATTTTAGATTCTATTGCACCATTTACGTTGAAATTACCCTGGCAGAAATCCTATTATTGGCTGGATGACAATGCTCGCTCTCTTAGGCAGGCTTGTCGTAAAGCTGAGAGGAAATGGAAACATGATTCTTTAACTGTGTCTTATGAGATTTTTAAAGAGTGTTTGATTAACTTTCAGAATGCAGCAAAATCAGCTAGGTCAAAGTATTTCTACTTACTTGATTGCTACACACTCTAATAGACCTAGGATTTTGTTTTCTACAATCAACTCAATAATTAATCCAAGTTGTCAGTTTCACGTGGAACCCTCAACAGAACTCTGTGAAAAATTTTTAAGGTTCTTTTCTGAGAAAGTGTTAGCTATTCACTCCTCTTTTACCTTGCAGTTATCAGATTTGTCATTGTTTTTGCTGGCTAGTCCGGCTTCTTTTTCTTGTTTTCAAAATGTCTCTTTGAGGGAACTCTGTGATTTGGTCAACAAGATGAAGACAACTGCCTCCTCACTTGATGTAATTCCTTCAGAGATTATTAGGACCTCTTTTTCTGAAATTGGTACTGCCATTCAATCATTGATAAATTCGTCCCTAGCTGCTGGGGTAGTCCCGAAATGTTTTAAGCATGCTGTCATTCAACCTTTGCTTAAGAAACAGGGGCTGGATGAAAGTTGCCTTGATAATTATCGACCTGTCTCTAAGCTCTAATTTTTATCAAAACTTTTGGAAAAAGTTGTATATTCACAATTGACTTCATTTTTGAATGCAGCTAAATTAACAGAACCTCTCCAATCTGGTTTCTCTGCCCATCATAGTACTGAGTCTGCTTTGCTTTGGTGGCAAAAATACAGTTCTGTTGCTTCTTGATCTTACAGCTGCCTTCGATACAGTCGATCATAATATTCTTCTTAGGCGGTTAGAGTATTTGTTTGGGATCAGGGGTACTGCTTTGGAATGGTTCAGTTCATATCTTAGAGACAGGTCCTTTTCTGTTGAGTTAGGTAAGTTCTCTTCATCTGTTGCTCCTATTATCTGTGGAGTACCACAAGGATCCATTTTAGGTCCACTTCTTTTTAATCTATATATGCGGCCTTTGGGGGATATTATTAGGAGGCATAATCTTTCATTTCATTTATATGCTGATGATACCCAGTTGTATCTACCATTGAAAGCTGGCGATACTATTGAACCCTTATTGGCCTGCCTTGCGGATATCAAGAAATGGTTATCTGATAGTTTTCTTCGACTTAATGAAGATAAAACAGAAATTATCGTTTTTGGACCCCCAAAATTGAGAGGTGATCTTATCAATGAGCTTGGCAAACATTTCTCTTCAGTCTCCACCCAGGTCAGGAATCTTGGTGTTATTGTGGATTCTGAACTCTGCTTGACCAAGCAAATGAATACAGTTGTTAAGAATAGTTTTTATCAGTTACGGATCATTTCGAGACTGAAATCATTTTTGTCTTCTCAAGAACTGGAGAAGGTCATTCATGCTTTTATCACCTCTCGTCTTGATTACTGTAACTCATTATATTTGGGTCTTCCTCAGTCATCCATTGCACGTTTACAGTTGGTACAAAATGCTGCTGCAAGGCTGTTGACCAGGACAAAGAAACTGATCATGTTACACCAATTTTAGCTTCTCTTCATTGGCTCCCTGTCCATTTTAGAATTCAATTTAAAATGTTGTTGTTTGTTTTTAAAGCTCTTAACGGTCAAGCCCCTTCTTATCTCACGGATCTGCTTACTCCTCTTTCATCCTCCAGATCTTTAAGATCTTCTGATAGGGCTTTTTTAGTTGTCCCTCGATCACGATTGAAAACAAAGGGTGATAGTGATTTTTCAGTCGCCGCCCCCCGTCTTTGGAATCAATTGCCACTGGACATCCGCCTTGCACCATCTATTACAACTTTTAAAATGATGTTGAAAACACACCTTTACTCCCAGGCTTTCTGATTGGATTTTATTTGTTTTACTGTTTTATTGTTTTATTCTTTGTTTTATTTGTTCTATGCTTTTATCTCTTGATTTTGTTAAGCACTTTGGTCAGCTTGCCGAGAGAAATGTGCTATATAAATAAACTTTACTTACTTACTTACTTACTATAATATACACTAGCATTAAAAGTCAGTATGATTTGTTAATGGGTTCATAAAAAAGGTTGCATTTGTTTGTTTAAAAAAACAGCCTACATTAAAAACAGTAAATCTGCCATTAAAAAAAAAAAAAATTATATTTTAAAATGTGTTCTCTTCTCATGCTAAGCTACAGTATATTACTACAGCTTTCAGTGTCACATGATCTTTCAGAAATTATGCTGACTGTTGCTTAAGAAACATTTCTTATTATTATTATTATAGCTGGCACAACACACTGACAAAAAAGCAAGATTTGAAATGTAATTGACTATAACAAATCCAATGTTTTCACTGGCCAACTTAGTTTTATTTTGTTAATATAAACAAATTTTGAGCCATGATCCAGCTTTGCTTGCGAAAACTAAGAAGCTCCATTTATAGCCAAACATGATTCCCTCACCTATTACCAATTCACCTGCTTGCTGTGTTTCAAAGCAGTTTATTTGGTTATTCTATAACCTTTTCACTTTTATTTTGCCTCTGTCCCAACTTTTTTGGAGTGGGATGCATACTTCAAATAAATAAATAAATAAATAAATAAATAAATATTTTATAAATAAATATGTTTATATTTACAAGTTGGTCAGTGAAAACTTTGGAAATCTTTTCTTTGTACTTTTGTCAATTAAATAAAAGTTAAATAGAATGAACAAATTACAGATTTTATTATTTTACAAAATGTCCCAACTCTTCTAGAATTAGGGTTGTACTTAGTTTTTTTAAAGTAAACTTTGAAATATTCTCACAAAATCTATGAAAAATAGTAAAGTAGTAAATATAAAGTAAAGTAAAGCATGAGTACATGTGGTATTTACTCACCAAAATAACAATGTCCACTGTGTCATTTTTATTTAGTCTTTTTAAATTTGGGGCAACAAGATATATCCACATCCCAACAACACTGAAGCTGTTGCAATGAAAACCACCAACATGCTTAAAAACTCTGTAAATTAATGTTATTACACTTATTTTAAAATAATTTACTCTAAAAAAAGTACTTCATTGTCTTTTTTGATCGATTCAATGCATTCTTGAAATAAAGTCATTTCCTAAAAATCATAATGACCCCATACATTTGAATTACTGTAAATATAATAACAGTCCTTATTATGAACACAAAATAATAATAATCAACTTTAATATTCAGTGAGGACAATTAGACTACGATTTATTTGATGGGGGGCGGTGAGGGACCTGGATAATGGGTAGTGCTGGCCCAAAAAAGGTTGAGAACCACTGCTTTAAATGCAAATGAGCTCTTCATGAGCTCTTCATGTTCAAGCAACATGAAAAAGTGAACGTAGCACCCAATGGCCCCTTTAACATCAAACCATTGTTTCCAGCTAAAAAGTCCTTTATCCATAATATTGCTTTCTTCTGTGAAAAAGTCATCTTGACCGAAGCAAGAAAAAAAAAAAAAAGTCCAAAACAGTTCTTCACAAATAGGTTGGTGGATTTTGATGTAAGGGGACAACAGGAAATGATCTTTTTCACTGGCGGAAGTGTTTTTATGGATTATGGACTGATATTTTAGACAGAAGCAATGCTTAAAACTTTTATTGTAAGTAATTATGCACACATAGCTCATCACTTCACAAGATGTTAATTGATGGACTGGAGTCGTATGGATTACTAATGGTTTATTGTGATGATTTATCAGCTGTTGGGACTCTTATTCTGACGGCACCCGTTTACTACAGAGGAACCATTGATGAGTAGGTGATGTAAAGCTACATTTCTCCAAATCTGTTCAGATGAAGAAATAAATTCATCTACATCTTGAAAGGCCTGAGGAATTTCAGCAAATTTTCATTTTGGGGTGAACTGTTCTTTTAAAGGTGCTTGTGCCACACTCCCACAGCAGTACCTGTGGCCTTCATGACTGTGTTCGTAGATGATACATCATTTTTGTTAAGCTTTGATGAATTCTGCCATGCAGAGACTGTCATTTGGATTTTTAATTAGATATATTTGGCATTCAAAAGGTTTTTCTTTGAGAAAGTTTCTTTATATTAAACAGAGACTGGTTTATTTGTGCTCTCACAAAAGTTCAGACTGTTCTGAACAGGTTTTTTTTAAAAAAAGGACAGAGCAAAATATAGCAATTTTAATATTGCTGTCACACTTTGTCCTCCAGTGAATGTTTCTCAGGGGTGGTGTATTTTTAAAAGTCAATATCTTAAAGTCTTGGCTACAAAAGAGCCATTGAACAATTTCACCATTATTGAAAGAGAGAGAGAGAGAGGGAGATATCCCCATCTCCCCTTCCTCATGAACATTCAAGAGAGTGTTTTGATTGGCATTTGGTCAGCAGCGACCCAGGTACACTGCTCATGAGAGCACATGACAGATGTTTGTGTTTGAGCCTTCTCTGATAATAGAGCAACAAATAGATGAATGTTTTCAGAGCAACAAAGCAAATCAGAGAAGCAAAATGCTACAAACAACTTAAGTCTAAGGCTGCAGCAATTATACTATTTTAATGAATACCTACGGGAGTTTTAAAACAGAACGTTTATCTTTGAAGACACAGATTCGCTTGGTGTTAAACTCATACCATTTCATCACTAGTGAAAATATATTAATGTTTTAAGTGAAGAATCATGAGCTTTCTACCTTATTGATTTGCACAGCTATAGAATTCAGTTGACTGTCAACTTTTTTTTATTATTGATGAAGTTTGTGGCTTGTGTAAGGTCAGTACAGTAAAAGATACATTTTCTAGCACTATTCGAGTAATGTTGTGTTACGTGATTGTCCCATTACATATGTATACTGTATTATGTATTGAATTACTTATGATTAGGGGTCAACCGATTATTGTCCTGGCTGATTATCGGCACCGATATTTTGATGGTTGTGGTCTTTTTTCAAATCTGATTTGCTGATAAAATAGTTTAATAATTTTTACATTCATTTTTATTTTTACACCAGACATATATATCGGTTCAAAATATGGGTTATCGGTCTACTTGATCTGTAATAATCGGTATTTGCATCAGCCCTGAAAAACACATATTGGTCGACCCCTAAAGTAAATTAATTGCGGTTAATCACATACAAAATAAAAGTTTGAGTTTGCCTAATATATGTGTGTGTACTGTGTGTAATTATTATGTTTATGTAAATACAAGCACATTCATGTACATATTTAAGATATATTTACAAGTATATGTATTTATTATATTTTTTTCTAGAATTTATATATATATATATATATATATATATAAATAAAAATATTTTGTATATAACATATTTCTCTTAAATATATACATTAATTTGTGTGTATTTATATATACATAATAGTACAGGGTATACTGCAAAACCACCTTTAATTCATTAGAAGTACACTATATATATATATGTAACCCTGGACCACAAAACCAGTCATAAGGGTCCATTTTTTTTTTTAAATTGAGATTTATACATCATCTGAAAGCTGAATAAATAAGCTTTCCATTAATGTATGGTTTGTTAGGATAGGATAATATGACCTAGATATAACTATTTAAAAAAAATCTGGAATCTGAAGGTGCAAAAAAATCAAAATGTTGAGAAAACTGCCTTTTAAAGTTGTTCAAATGAAGTTCTTAGCAATGCATGTTACTAATCAAAAATCAAGTTTTGATATATTTATGGTAGGAAATTTACAAAATATCTTCATTGGACTTAATGGGACTTCATTTTAAACGAATCTTTAACGTGACTCACGAAGAATGAGTCATCTCGGGGAGTGATTCGTTCAGTCGCGCATGCGCAACATCCTATTAGGTTCTGTACTGGAATTGGGAACTGCTAATTCAATTATTTTTGCAGTAAATGGTTATATACATAACATAAAAAGTGTCAATTAATATAAATTCATTATAAGTAGGGGGTTGACCGATATGTGTTTTTCAGGACCAATGCCGATAACGATCAAGTAGACTTAAAAACATTGGTGTTTAGATCGATAATCGGTCGACCCCTATGATCCTTGTAAAATGAATGAACTTTAAGTAGATTTATGCAAAATAAAAAATAATAAATTAAAAAATGTATAATATAATGAATAGTATAGGACTAAATATATATTTTATTATATACGCTTATTTTCTTCAGACTATGTATTTTGCTTTTAATCATAAACTTAACAAGAAAACAAGAAAAATCAATGCAAGAAAACATGTCAAAGGTGATAAAACCAATGAAGAAAAGACGAGAGGTGCACATGAAAGAGGAAGAACTGACACTCGTGCTGTTTTTTATTCTTCTCAAGCAGAAAAGTTAACAAATTTCACAGAGGCTCATTGAACAAGTTGATAAGTACGTTTCACTTCATCTCCTCCCCCCTAACAAAGGTGAAGCCCCCGACACCTACACACACACGCACGCACACACACACAAATTCCAGCCCTATGCATGAGCGCCTCTTGACACGAGCACCATGTGCCACAGAGGCACAATGACAGCAGCTTTAAGTGCAGAGCTAATTAAAGCACTGAAAATAGAGGAGGTGATGAATGTGCTGTCAAAACCTGCGTGTGTGCGTGTGTACGTGCTCCAGAGAGAGAGAGCATATGAAGGTAGAGGTAGCGTGAGCTGAAGGAGAAAGCGAGGCAGCAGAAATGTGGGAATCTTGAGCGTGTTCAAGGGAATCGGTGCGTGTGTGTGTGTGTGTGTGTGTGTGTGTGTGTGTGAGTACATCTGTTGGGGCGTGTGGCAGCGGTGATCAATAGCGGACATCAGGAGCATGACACAGCATTTTTCAGTAATGAGGCAGACATTGTTATCAGTTTAATTAACTAGACTCCTGCTGCAGCTATGCCTGTCCATCAGCGCTAAAGCCCACAGCAGGAACATCCTGATGATGACACAAATTTCGTCCTGTTTATGTTTTAACTTATTAAATAAAAGCGGGTTAACAAGGTTTGCATGATGCTTCATCGTGGTGATTCAGTAGACTTCAAAGACTTATATTACTGCAAGAGTCATTGTTTTTGTCTTGTTTTCCAGTAAAAATATCTAAACATAATTAAAACAAGACAGATTTTGCTAGAGCAGCAACATTGTGTATATTAAGAGTTATTTTCAGGGAATGAATATTAAGCACAACTTGTTTTTTTTCTTGTTTTAACCCTTGTGCATCAATTTAAAAATGTACACAGAGGTCCTGAGGACAAAAATGTCCATGTCAAAAATGGTAATGAAAATATTATAAATTAATATATATTTTTTTTCCACTTTCACTTTTTTCCCCCCAACATCAAGTTTGATCATAACTGCCAAAAATGTATTGAGTTTTCAAGATGAAAACCCTTTAATTGCCAGTTTGTTTAAGTTTTTATGGGTTTTTATGGGTTATTACATTGTGGTTTCTGAGTGTAAATATTTCTTGCTCCTAGTGTAAGATAGATTTATTTAAGGAAATAATGGTGAAAAAATAAAAAATCCAATAAAAATACAAATTGTATATATATATATATATATATATATATATATATATATATACAGTGCCCTCCACTAATATTGGCACCCTTGGTAAATATGAGCAAAGACGGCTATGAAAATCTGCTTTGTTTATCTTTATGATCTTACATTCAAAAAATTCACAAAATGCTAACCTTTCATTGAAGTAAAACAATTAAAAGTGGGGGGAAACTTACGTTATGAAATAAATGTTTTTCTCATGTGCATGTTGGGCACAATTATGTATTCCCATTCATATTTGCATTTATTTAGCACACTAGAATGACTAGGAGTATGATATTGTCCAGCAATAACTTCCTGTTTCACAGGATTATAAATATGAGGAGCACAAAGGCCAAATTTCCTTAATTATCCATCACAAGGAATAAAACCAAATAATATAGTTCTGATGCGCAGAACAAGACTGTTGAGCTTCACAAAATAGAAAGTGGCTGTAAGAAAAGAGCTAAAGCATTGAAAATCCCAATTTCCATCATTAGGACAATAATTAAGAATTCCAATCAACTAAAGATGTTACAAATCTGCCTGGAAAAGGATGTGTGTCTATATCGTCCTAATGCATGGTGAGGAGGAGAGTTTAAGTGTCCAAAGACTCTTCAAGGATCACAGTAGGAGAATTGCAGAGATTAGTTGAGTCTTGGGGCCAAAAGACTAAAAAAAAAAAAAAAAATTCAAACAGCCCCTACGTCACCACATGTTGTTCAGGAGGGTTTTAAGAAAAATCCTCCTTGCTCATCCAAAAACAAACTCCAGCATATTCAGTTGTCAGACACAATTTCAAATGGGACTGGCTTCTGTAGTCAGATGAAACTAAAAAAAGAGCTTTCTGGCAGCAAACACTCAAGATAGGTTTGGTACAAAAAGTACCCCATGCCCACGGTTAAATATACTGCTGGATCTTTAATGTTGTGGGCTTATTTTCCTGCCAGAGGTCCTGGACATCTTGTTCAGATACATGACATCATGGATTCTAGCAAATACCAACAGATAAAAAATGTAAACCTGACTGCATCTGTTAGAAGTTCTATAATGAGCTGTGGTTGGATCTTCCATCAGGACAGTGATCCAAATCAAACATCAAAATCAACACAAAAATGTGTCACTGAGCATAAAATGAAGCTTCTGCCATGGCCGTCCCAGTTGCCTGACCTGAACCCTATAGAAAATGTGTGAGGTGAACTGAAGAGAAGAAGCACCAGCATGGAGCTGGGAAACTAAAGGATCTGAAGAGTTTCTGTATGAAGGAATGGTCTCTGATCTCTTGTCAGGTGTTCTCCAAACTCTTCAGGCATTAAAGAAGAAAACACAGAGCTGTTATCTTGAATAAAGGACATTGCAATAATTGGGTGCCAATAATTATGGTCAACATGAACTACAGAAAAACATTTATTTCATAAAGAGATTTTCCCCCTGCTTTCCATGGTTTTACTTAAATGATAGTTTAGAATATTGTGAATTTTTTTGGATGAAAGATTAAAAGGATAAACAATGCAGATTTATTCTTACAGCCACCTTTGCTCATATTTACCAAGGGTGCCAATATTAGTGGAGGGCACTGTATATATATATATATATATATATATATATATATATTAATAAAATTGTAATAATTAAATTTAACGATAGATATAAATTAGGGCTGTCAAATGATTAATCGCGATTAATCGCATACAAAATAAAAGTTTGAGTTTGCCTAATAAATGTGTGTGTACTGTGTGTAATTATTATGCTTATATATTTACATATAAATTAATGTATATATTTAATAGAAATATGTTATTAATGTACAAATATTTTTATTTATATATAATATAAATTCTATAAAAATTATAATAAATACATACACTTGTAAATATTTCTTCAATATATACATATATACATGAATGTGTTTGTATTTATATATACATAATAATTACACACAGTACACACACATATTTTAGGCAAACTCAAACTTTTATTCTGTATGCGATTAATCGTGATTAATCGTTTGACAGCCCTAATATAAATATTCATGGTCATAAATTGTGGTTATGTTCTTAAGAAAAGGAAAAGACAAAAACATCACAGGACACAGAATGTTTAAACAAATACCAGTTTTGGTAATAAAAAGATATTTCTGATGAATATGATGCTGTGGATTTTTTTTTTTTTTTTTTTAAGAAATTATTATTTTCATTCAAGGAAGCATTAAAATAAAAACATTTTATACTGTTACAAAAGATTTCAAATACTTTTTGCACAGAATGGCAAAAATATGTATGACGGTGTCCATAAAAACATTAGGCAACACAACTGTTTTCAACATTGATAATAATAATAATATTTAAAAATCATATTATTAATAATTAATTAATCATTGATAATTACTAAATTAATTTAAATTAATTATTTGAAATTGTAATAATTTGTAACAATTTTATTCTTTTTCTGTAATTTTGATGAAATAAATGCAGCCTTGGTGCGCATAAGAAACTTAAAAAAAAAAAATGCACAGACACTTTTGAACGATAGTTTATTTCTGTATAAAAATATTTTCCACCGCAACTGATGGGTTTAGTTTTATGACATAAGTCAAGTATATCTGAAGACTTTAATAACAGTTCGTCGTGATCTGTTTTAAAGACCAGACTCATTACTGGGTCTTTATATGACTGTTACTTACATATCACAGTTGCTGAGGTCATTCAAAGGAGTCACAAATTGAATTTCCAAATTTTATCTGAAACTGGCCTTTATTACTTCAGAAAAGATTCAAATTGATTATATACATCACATGCTGTAGATTTGTTTTAGCACTGCCAAGTGGCCACACTACCAGAAAGTATCATATAACTACCATGGTTTTTGTATATGGTATCACTGTATTAACATGCTGTTTAATATGCATTAATACGTATTAACCATGTTTAATGGTAATAGCGATTTCAGCCACAGCTTCAGCATCTATTTATAGTGTAGGGGACGGGACGCTTTGGATTCTAGAGAGCATTTGATTGGACAGAAAGTTTGATGAGAAGCTGAAATCGCTGATTCAATTTGCTATTCCTTACTCTTTTAGAAAAAGGGAACACAACTTGTTACTTGAGCAGTAAACTTTCAAAATGTGCTAATGTGTATACTTTAGGTACTAATATGCATCCTTTATGGGTAAATAAGGTATAAAAATGTAACCTTTGAAAAGTTACCAGCCCAGTGACAGCTTTTGTACTTTTTAGCTTTGTTAGTTAAAAACCATGGTTTGTCCAAAAGCTATGATATAATAGTATTATGAAAAACCATGATATCATTAACCCGGTCTTATGAGAAAACGTAACTACTTTATGCAGTGATGATTACGTAGGTATTCGTATTATATGGAAACATGTAAACAGACCTTGCAAAAGCATACAACTGAAATAATACATAATATGAATTGTCATGAGAGTGTGTTGGGTCTGACCATGATACTTTTCTATTATTAAAATGTCAATGAATTGCTTTGACAATGTAGACAATTAAGGTCATAGTATTTCATAATAAGGCCTTAATTGCTGTTAAAGTGTAAGAGGGTAAGACAGCATCATCGAACCACTGCAGAACAGAGAGTCCCGCAGTAGACCTTGCTGAGAGTGTGTGTGCGTGAATGTGGGAAGTGTGACAGCTAACTCCCCGTTGTACTGCGAACAGTATTTTTAGTCATTATCACACTTTTAATGGAACTCGTGTGAGACCGTGGAAACACCCACTGCCATGCGAAAGGCCACAGTCTGCAAAAGATAAAGTGAAAGTTATTTGTGTGCATTCTCTGTAAAAGCCTGGTGTTCTTTAATTCAGATCCAGTTAGTTGTTCTTTTAGCTTTCATTTCCTTCCTCCTCAATCAGCGAGACACATTTAGAGATAATTGGGGGGGCAGGAATCAACTCAGGAAGTATCTGAGGTGGCCACGTAACGCCAGAGTCCCGCATCAATATGCATCAGCGCTGGGTTTACATTATGCATCCTTAATCAAACCTCCACTTCAGGTTCCGAGACCTTTCCTGCTCCAAAACCGTCATCTAATTATGACGCCAGACGGAAAGCTTGAATGCAACGAGCATTCGCAGTTCCCCTCTAATCAAGAAATGATATTCTCCAGCAGCGCGATAACAGCATTTATGGGGGTTAATGTGGTGGTTCACTTCATGTTAATTTCAGTTCTCATTAGGTTTGTTGTATTCAGCTGTTTATTGGTGTAGTCCGGTGGATGTATTAGGATGTAGCCAGTGTGCCAGGCTTTCATAAATATCAGAATGTGATGTTGTAAAAAGAGAGTGCACACGTGTGGTGTATACGTTATTAGCTTGATGGCTGTCGGGTCTGTTGAGGTGTGAGCTGTACGAAGTTTGACCTGCAGTGCTTGCCAGAAACTCTTCCGTTATAAGATTCACATCTGTCTGATTAATGCAGACAACTTCAGATGTGGTCGGGTACGGTGGCAGTAACTGACTGACTGCATTAATGGAACGGAAGCACAGAGTGTGGCCTCTTTTTTGTCTCTTTTACTTTCTCACTACTGTATCTCTCTGTCCTAGATACTGAATTAGTATATACTGTGTTGTAATGTACAGTAAGTGCCCTACATTATGTTTCTGTGAACAGTGTAAATTGGATAGATGTTGAGAAAACAGGGTTAATTCACCCCAAAATGAAAATTTGGCCATTAATTACTTGTTCCAATAGGTTGTTCCAAACCTGTAAGACCTTTGTTCATCTTCAGAACACAAATTAAAATATTTCGGATGAAATCCAAGAGCTTTTATACTCTCCATAGACAGCAATGCAACTGACACGTTCAAGGTCCAGAAAGATAGTAAGGTCACTGTTAAAATAATTCATGTGAGTACTGAATAGTGCTCTTGTGAACTCACAGCGAAGACTGACAAAGAAGAGAAGAATGGACTATTTTAACAATGTCCTTACTACCTTTTTTGGCCTTGAACTTGGTAGTTCTGTTGCTGTCAATGCAGGGTCAGAAAACTCTTGAATGTCATAAAAAAATTCTTCAACTGTTTTCCGAAGATGAACGAAGGTCTTACAGGTTTGCAACTTCATGAGGGTAAGAAATGAATGACAGATCTTTTAAACTTTTGGATAAACTATCCCTTTAAATCAGTGTAGGTTGTTAGTCTCCCAGACAGGTCTGTTTTGATTGTTTTAAAGGGGTCTTGGGGAGCTTGACCAACTTTACAACAAGTTGGCCAGTCTGGGAGACTAGCTAATAAACAAGCAAACCACTTTAGACTAGTTTGAAGTTTGAAGTGTACAACCATGTTTACTTCTGTGATATAACCCAGTTCGGAGTGAAAAGAGACATTCAATGAGAAAAAAAAATGTAGGACACGGCGTGATGCATTAGGTATTGATTGGATGTTGAAAAATGAGCATTACATGCCAGAATAGAGCCAAAACAAATGTGAGTTTGCTAAAATGATGATGGATTATTGGATGGTGATGTCAGCAAGAAAGAATAGTCATTCTAGGATGAAGTTATTGTGTGAATGGCAAATAAGTATATTAAAAAAATCAAATTGTCGAAAAGTAGGACTGTTAAACGATTAATTACAATTAATTGCATCCAAAATAAAAGTTTTTGTTTACATAATACATATATACGTGTGTGTACTGTGTATAAGAAGATGAAGGGTTAACAACAGACAGGCAGGAGTGGGTTCTGAAGATGGCCTGATGACCGGAAGGAGGACAACAAACAGAGTCCAGGGTGGTGATGATCGAGGGAGGAGCCAGTGAGGATTGTATGGAAGAAGAAGCCATGGTGGAACTGACAGAGGGAGGAGCCAGAGAGGAGCCTGGAGCAGGAGGAGATGGGACATCCCAGGGAGATGGCCCATGGTGGAGCCGATAGAGGGAGGAGCCATGGTGGAGGAAGGGATGACGGAGGCGAAGACAGTGGTAAAGGAGCCCAGGGTGGAGACGGAGAGCTGCAGGGCCAGGGTGATGTGAGGATCCAGGGGGCTAAGGTGGAGCAAATGGCTCAGGTGACTGAGACGCAGGTGGGAATCCAGAAGGCCGCAGTGGAGCCGGAAGAAGTGAGGAGATCAACAGATTCAGAGGGACAAGGCAAAGAGTGTAGTCCCGAAGCGAGGACAGGCTGACGACCGACCAAGGCGGAGCCGGATAGACGAGGAAGGCTGGGGAAGCTAGTGGACTGACCGGCCATGGTGTAGACGAGGGAGCTGTGAACCATAGTGGAGCCAATGGGTCAGGTCGACAGGCCAAGGAGTTCGGAGGTTAGAGGCGGAGACCGGGAATCCTCAGACTTCGATGAAGCAAGAAACCAACATAGCCTAAGCGAATCTGCTCCACAGATCGAGAGCTGAGGATGAGCTGAGGGACTGGCAGGATGCAGCAACAGGGGGACAGAGGATGGCAGAAAGCTCAGAGGGAGAGGGAGGTTGGGTGGGAGTTCTCACTGACAGTGAAAGGTTTCAAGAACGGTGTATGGTGCCCACACACACCATATAGCAATTCCCATCACAGGGAGCGCCACGGAGAGGAGAACAACCTCAGTGGACGTGACAGGACAGACAGACAATAATCCAAGGCAGGAAGACAGTTCAGGGCAGACAGACAGTTTAAAACCGACCTCCATGGTAGTGACGGGACAAACAGACAGTTCAAAGCAGACAAACAGTTCATCGTTGCGTGTATTGTTGGCGGCTCTCGCACATGGTCAGACATCAAGACCACTAAAGCTAAGCAGGGTTAAACCTGGTCAGTACCTGGATGGGAGATCTCTGGAGAAAACTAGGTTGCTGCTGGAAAAGGTGCTAGTGAGGCCAGCAGGGGGTGCTTACCCTGTGGTCTGTGTGGGTCCTAGCGCCCCAGTATAGTGATGGGGACACTGTACTGTCAAAAAGCACCGTCCTTTGGATAAGATGTTAAACCGATGTTCTGACTTTCTGTGGTCATAAAAATCCCAGGATGTCTTTCGAAAGAGTAGAGGTGTGACTTTGGCATCCTGGCCAAATTTGCCTATTGGCCTCTGACCATCAAGGCCTCCTAATATGCTGCCCCATATTCTGATTGGTTTCATTACTGTCTTCTCTCCATCAATAAGCTGGTGTGTGGTGGGTGTTCTGGTGCACTATGGTTGCCGTCACATCATCCAGGTGGATGTTACACACTGGTGGTGGATGAGGAGATACCCCCTTGCAATGTAAAGTGCTTTGAGTGCTTAAAAAAATCGCTATATAAATGTAATGAATTATTATTGTTATTATTATAAAATGAGGCTTTGGCTCTGAGGCTAACCTCAGCTATGTCGTTCCTCTTGACGATGGCTTGGTGGGAGCTGGCTCTCCATCTGCGGTGTGCTCAGGCTGATGCTCCATGCAGCGGGGTGATGCTTGGACTCTGGATTGGGAGTGGGACTGATGTAGCTGTCCGCATTTTACTTATTTATGTGACGAAAACACTAACAATGTCGGACAGAGCTCATCTGAACAAATAGGAACTTAAATACACAGCTGTGAGGTGGACTCACTGCAGGTCTGCCAGTCTTCATTGGCGTTGTGGCTGGTGGATCCCCTGTCTCCACCTCCAGCCTCAGAGTGCAGGACTCCGCCTAGGCCTGTTGACCCAAGGGCTCCACCATGGCTCCTAGCTCCCTCCTCTCTGCTGTGGCCTGGCAGTCCACTGGCTCCGCCGGGCACCCTTGTCCCTCCGGTTCCGCCTTGGTCTGTCGTCGAAAATCCTTTGCCTCGGGACTCCACTCCTACGGCTTCGCTTCATCCCTCCATCCCTCCATCCCTAAAGCTCCGACAGGGTCCTCCATTCCTTTTGGCTACACCTTGGTCCTCTGTCACTCCGGCTCCACCGCGACCTTTTGGACCCACATCTCCACATTGGTCATCGGTGCCATCTGTTCCACCTCGGCCCTCCAGATCCTCCTCGTCACTCTGGCTCATTGGCTCTCCGTCTCCACCTCAGGCTCTTCCAACACATGCTCCGCCGTGGGTCGCCATTATGGCTGTGGCCTGGGTCCCGCCTGGCTCCTCCTGCTCCAAGTCCCTCCTGTCTCCGCCTGGTCCACCCTGGACCCCCCCCCCACCTCTCCTCTGTTGACTCTGTCTGCCAGCCCCCTTCCAGGTGTCCTTCCTTCTCCCGAGCCTCCTCCCAAGTTCCCTCCCATCCCTTCCTTGGTTGTTTCTATGGCACAAGGACATACCTTCCGGGAGGGGGGGCGATATGTCAGGAATAAGGACCAGTTTTGTTGTTTTCCCACCCCACATGCTCCGTGCCCCAGTTTCTCCCTTGTTTAAATGTTCATGTTATCCAGGTGTGTCTTGTAATTAAGCTTGTTACCCCATGTATTTAAGTCCTAGTCTGTCTCTGTCAGGTCTACATCGTCTTATATGCGTGTCTTCACCGTTCCAAGTGCGGATTACACTGTGTTCTGGATTATATATAAACTCTGTTCCTTTGATCTACATCTCAGTCGTTGCTTCCGACACAGTGTGTGACAGAGACTTTGTATTTTGCTGAAATTTATTTAATATCAAAATAAAAAGTCGCCACCAGTTTGATTAATTAATTTTAGTTTTTCATAAAAATGACCAAAAGTCTGTTTAGTACAGAAATTGAAAACACGTTCACCAGAAAGGAGGTTTTTCATGTGAATTGCATTTTTAATGTTCTTTCTTAAATAACCTCTAACTTCAAAAAAATAAATAAATAAATAAAAACATCAGGTCACTGACCTTATTACGTTTTGATTAAATATTACAAAGACAAACAATTTTTCCTCCAATGAATCATAAAACCAGAGAGAAAATAAATAGGGTCAGTTTTGATTTGATCAAGCTGTTTTCTTCAACAGGGGTGTGAATCTCTGTTTACATTCGCCACAGTCGAGGTGGTGCGTACAATGTGCATGTTTCTTTGTATGGCTGTTTTCACACAGAGTATTTGCATTTCAATTCTTGATGAAGATTTTAAGCGTGCACCATGCTGGCACAATCTAACCTCTGTGCTTTTAAGGCTGTAGCTGCCATCGTCTTTGAATGCCTCCACCTCGCTGTCTGTTCCATCGGCCTGCGGCGAGGCAGCACGTCTCTGCTTTCGGCATTGTGTGAACAACCCTCCTCCCAGAGCTCTCCACGTTTTTCTCGCTTTGTCTCTCCTTCTGTTTTGCTTTCTCCCTCTCTGTATCTTTCCACCTCTATTCTTGAACGCCTCGGGAAGCCAGTCCGCGCTTTGTGGAATGGATACGTGTTTGTGTTCATTTGATTTGAGGAAGAAATTGCCTACATTTCTCATTCTCATATTTCATTTGTACAATAATTGACTGTTTTTGTCCCCATGCAAATGCGTGGCGTATTGCAAGTGTTTGTTTTGAGAGCTTACAGCGGACGAACACACACACATCACAGAAAAAACATTACCGAGCGCACAGAAGCGGCTCTGTCGTTCAGACGTGCCGTCGTACTTATTGACCTGCTAACTGTGATTTGCGTGCTCTCTTTCTGTTGACACAAAGTGATCATCTGCATTGCACTGCAGGCAGAAAAAGTTGATCTATTCTGTCATTACGGCATTAGTAACCTCTCGCTTCTCCTGTAACAGTCTGTTCCTTCAAATTATGTTTTTTTTTTTTCATTTTCTACCCTGGTTCTCAAGATTCTTTTATTTTTCTCTCCTATTATGTACTGTGGAGCTGGGCGCTTATTTCTGAAGCTGTAGGAATGCAATATGACCAAGCATGGGATCTCTCTTGCCCCTGCGAATTTAATCAAATCACTGTAAAAGTACACAAGCTGTCCATCAGTGATTGGTACATTACTGAGCTTATTACATTAGCACCACTACATATTCAGTCTAAGTTATAGGCGAAGTCATTTGATATATGTGTCTACATTCTATAATAACACGTTAGACTGTAGCATGAGGCTGTTTACTGACTAGCGGATGCATATTGCACATTAAAATGGCAGAAGCTGACTTAAAATTCCAAACTTTAACTGACTTTAAACAATTTTCGGGGGGTTTTGGCCCTTTTAACACTGATTTGATTTGAATTAGTCCAGTCAGTTTATTGGTCTACATTTCTTCATGTATAAATACACTTGTAAATTTGTTAATTTATCTTTGTTAATAATACATGAATGTTTACTTATAATAGTTAAATGTTAATTTGCAGCTTTAAGGATAAAAATATATTAGTATTTGAAGAAATTAACATTTACCAAAATTAGTAAATGTAGTAAAATTGTTTTTTTAATGCTAGATGTTTAATGTTAACATGCAGAGGTTTAAAGGGATAGTTCACCAAAAAAATAAAATTAGCCCATGACCCCATACTCACCCTCAAGCCATCCTAGGTGTATATGACTGTCTTCTTTCAGATGAATACAATCAGAGTTATATTCAAAAAAAAAAAAAATCCCGGCTCTTCTAAGCTTTATAATGGCAGTGAATGGCTGTTGAGATTTTAAAGCCCAAAAAAGTGCATCCATTGATCATAGAAGTGCTCCACAATAGAAAATTAATACTGGATAAAAGAAATTGGCTAAACTGATCTGATAATGGACAGTAGCTCCGCACAAAAACATTATCACTACTCAAATATTGCTTATGTGTAATTAACTAAATTGTGCAAACCCAACTAAATAAAATAACTTTTTGACATGAACTGTTGGCAGGTGTTGACAGCTAGAAGATGGTTCTTGTTCTTTTATTAAAGCAACTTGAATTCGTGTTAGTAGGTGCTTGACACTTCACAGCAATTAATATTAACATGTCTCCCCCTTTCCTCATCTTGCTAAAACAATTTATGAAGTAACACTTTATTCCTTTATGTCCAGCAAAGCATGGAACATGGAAATCCTCATAGTTGTGTGGATTACTTGTGGATACTTGTGATGTTTTTATCAGTTGTTTGAACTCATTTTGACAGCACCCATTCACTACAAAGGATCCGTTGGTGAGCAAGTGATCTAATGCTAAGTTTCTCTAAATCTGTTCTGATGAAGAAACAAACTCATCTACTGTACATCTTGGATGGCCTGAAGGTGAGTACATTTTCAGAAAATGTAATTTTTGGGTCAACCATTCACTAAAGGTTTATATAATGGATGGATGATGAAATTAAAGACATGACTTTTCTCTTTTTTTCAACAAGCAGCAATTCTATACAGTTGAAGTTAAAAGTTTACATACACCTTGCAGAATCTGCAAAATGTTAATTATTTTACCAAAATAAGAGGGATCATACAAAAATGTTATTTTTTTTCATACTGATCTGAATAAGATATTTCACATAAAAAACTTTTACATTCAGTCCACAAGAGAAAATAATAGTTGAAATTATAAAAATGACCCAGTTTTACAGTTGTTGTTACCTGAATAATACACTTTTTTAAAAATTTTATTTTTTATTTTTTAGTGATAGTTTTTCACAAGTCCCTTGTTTGTCCTGAACAGTTAAACTGCCCACTGTTCCTTAGAAAAATCCTTCAGGTCCCAAAAATTCTTTGATTGTTTGGCATTTTTTTGTGTATTTGAACCGTTTCTAACAATGACTGTATGATTGTGTGATCTATCTTTTCACACTGAGGACAATTGAGGAACTCATATGCAACTATTACAGAAACTTCAAACACTCACTGATGCTCCAGAAGGAAAAAAGTTGCAATAAAAAACTTTTTAAAGTTGAAGATCAGGGGAAATCTGACTTATTTTGCCTTCTGAGAAACATGTAAGTATCTTTTGTAGCTTCTGAAAGGCAGTTCTAAAGGAAAAAAAAGATATTTAAAGATTTAAAGAAGAAAAATGTACACATCTTCATTCTGTTCAAAAGTTTTCACACCCCGGCTCTCATGTCATCGTTTTTCCTTCTGAAGCATCAGTGAGCATTTGAACCTTCTGTAATAGTTGCATATGAGTCGCTCTGTTGTCCTCAGTGAGAAAAGATGAATCTCAAAATCATACAGTCATTGTTGGAAAGGGTTTAAATACACAAAAATGCTGAAAAACCAAAGAACTTGTGGGAGAATTTCCCAGGATTGGATGCTGGTTGCTGGAATCCATTATTACAAATGCCCTTTCTAAAAAAGTTACTATATATAATGGAATAATAATGGATTCCAGCAATCAGCATCCCAATCCTGATTCCAATATGGAAAAAACAACAAGCTGGTGCCCAACTATAAACTCTTCAATCAGAAGTTTTATACTGTGAGAAGACTGATGAGGAAAATCTCAATGTTTTGTAATTAGGCCTGTTAATGAACAGTCTTCATTAAAATTTAAGCACAGAGGAAAACTGAACGAATCGTACAAACATCCATCCACTCCCACATCCTCGCACACACACAAACTAAGGCAAAAACTAGCTGATTTAGTCTATTAGCTTTTTCATGGTGCTCTCCAAATTAAAATCTAATTTAAGGGGCTTTTAAATTAAAAAGTACATTTTTTTTCACTGTCCTCTTCGTCGTAGAAAGCTTCCATTCCATTAGGTATCTAATTTTTACCTGTCAGAAATAGAGCTATATAATCTTCCCTGAGGAGAGCTATTGCATGGCCCTGTAATTAGGCTGGGAGTGTTGGGATGTGTTTTCAGAGTATGTGTGCGTGTCTGTGTGTCAGCAAGAGAACGAAACTGCAGTCAGAATCATCTTTTACTTCATAATTGCTGTCTTCATCTTTTAATGCATCTCTATGCGGTATAGACTCATATTCTTTCATCTATATTTAGCCTGAGGTAAGTCATTTCAAACTCATTTAAGTTTAACTAATGTCATGTAATGTTGCTGTATCTCAAAACATATAGTGTCGATCGTTTGGGCTCCAGTGATTAGCATTGCGTATAAAAACATATGTGCAGTGTTGGAATACCATTAACTGCTTCATATGAGGCATTTAGTGAGTCCTTAATGTCTGCAAATAAAGCTGACTAGCAATTCATGGAAATAATCCCTCCCTATACTATAATACACTCAGAAGCAAACAAATAACGGCTTTATTTGATGTGAAAGTGAATTGCATTATATCCTAATCAGGCTATACACAGCAAGATTCAAGCATTTGTCTATATCATGTGTGAACATGAAGCAAATTTCATCAATCAATCACAAAACAGACAATCATAACAATGCTCTCTCAAACAGCAATGGCAGAATGTCAAACTAAGAACACATATCTTGTATTTACAGAAACCCTGCAATGCCTTTTGCTTATCGCTTTCCTTGTGGAACTTGAGGGATTTCTGGTTTATAATATCCAACTGTAAACTTGCTCAATCAGTGTCCACTCATCCTTGTTTGCTGATTTATATGCATGAGCTTCTGTACATTGGTCCAGTGTGCTTTAGGTGTGTGTAGGAACTACAGTACAACCTGCAGAAATGGAATGTGAACAACTAACAAAATGTAGTGTCTGTCATCTACACTGTTCAGTTAAAGGAGTCATCGGATGCCCATTTTCCACAAGTTGATATGATTCTTTAGGGTCTTAATGAGAAGTCGCTAATATACTTTGATTAAAAATTCTCAATGGTTTTTTAAAACAACACCCTTTTTACCTTGCCAAAATCAGCTCTGCAAAAATCATCTCATTCTAAGGGGTTGTTCCTTTAAATGCAAATGAGCTCTGCTCACCCCGCCCTTCTCTCCGGAAAGATGGTCTTGTTTACATTAGCCGCATTTAGCCGCGTTTAGCTGCTAAACTTCCTAACTACCATGTTATAAGGAAAGGCGATCGCAAAGATTCATAATAAAACGCTTATACACACTTCTGCTGTAAGTGAAGCTGGATCATGAATGATTCGTGCGAACATAGACGGATATATGTAGATCGAGAGGCGCATTCCATTTACAAACAAATGTAATCCACTGCATCTTCAGCGGCTCAGATGTCGGGAGTAAATGACGACCATTATGTTCACTATTGCATCCAGCAACACAACACCTTAATCGCTCAGTCGGAGATATTCTTGTGTAACTTACATGGCTGCTCTGGCATCAAAACATGGAAAATTACTGGACTGTGACAGCTGGTCTAAGGTAAGAGCTCATGTCAATCAACTATCGTGGGAGCGGCCTCTGTCGGTGTGACGGCAAAATAAAATTTTGAAACCTGTTTCTAATTGTTTGCTTTTTCAGGCCCCCCAAAACGCTGTTGTCGTGTAAATTAAGTTTTCTATTTTTAGCTGAAAACGGTATTGTGTAAACACCTCCTTAAAGAAGTTCTTAAAATTATGTTTAAATAATTATCTGTATTGGGATGTTTTGTCAACTATGAGCACTTTTGGCCCTGTTCCCTGTTTGTTTATTTATTTTTAAGTCATGCAAATTTCAACCACAATCATCATCTTCCTTGCTTCCTTACATACAATTTACTAATGCATCATTAGAATCACAAGTTGCATTTGTTAACATTTAATGTACTGTGAAACAACAAACATTGAATGACTGTATTTTTTATTAACTAACATTAACAAAGATTAATAAACACTGTATTGTTCATTGTTTGTTCATGACTTACTGAGGCAAAATAATTTGGTATGGTGGAAATAATGATTCAATTTGCAGTTTTCAATTTTTGAAAATTTAATTGAAGTAATTTTCTCTCAATGGAAATATCATCTGTTTGTTTCATTCTTTGTATCAGTTTGAACATGTAATTCTTCTTTGTATGATGGATTTTCAAAGTCTGGGTTTAGGATGAGTACATTTAAAAAAAAAAAAAAAAAAAAAGTAATTTTAAAAGTATAAAAAATTAAGGCATAGTAAAAAGCATCCAAGACTGTTAATGTTACCTTAATAAGAATAAAAAGACTGTCAGTTTTAATAAAAATCAACCTACACTACCAGTCAAAGGTTTTTTAACAGAAAGATTTTTAAAGTTGTTTTTTTTTTTTGTCAGCCAGCCTGCATTTATTTGATCCAAAGTACAGCGAAAACATAAAATTTTGAAACATTTGTACTATTTAAAATAACTGCTTTATTTGAATATATTTAATAATGAACAGCAAATCAGCTAAGGATCAGGTGACACTGAAGACTGGAGTATTGATGCTAAAAATCTAGCTTTAATCACAGGAATAAATTACATTTTAAAAATATTCAAATAGAACGCAATTATTTTACATAGTAAAAATATTTTACAATATTACTGCTTAGTTGCACTTTGGATCAAATAAATGCAGGCTTGGTGAGCACAAGACAATTCTTTAAAATCTTACTGTTCAAAAAGTTTTCACAGGTAGTGTATGTGACCCAAAAGTTAAAACTTCTTTCAGTACCTTTCAATAATTGTAATTTGATTGTGTAGGTGAATTCAATATTAAACCTCCATAGTAAAAATAAAAAAAGTACAAAAGCTGTCACTGGGGTGGTACCTTTTCAAAACATTCCCATTTGCACCTTTAAGGTGCAGTATGTACACTTTAGGTAGTAATATGTGTTGTACCTTTAAAGCGGACATAACACTCACAGTTTCGTGTTAAACTTGAGTACCTATAGAATAGTATTGCAACATTTATATCCTCCATAACTCGTTTTTTTTTTAACTTTGGTCATGTTTAGCATGGGAATTCAACTCTTTAGCAGTGTAAATAAGTCAGAATGCATGAAATAGCATTAGACATCCCCTTTAAGGGTCCCAATATGGACCCTTTAGATGCAAAGGTGTGCCTTTAGAAAAGGGCAGTGACCGCTTTCGTACCTGTATTTCTGAGAGTGATATGCCAGTTAACTGTTGCACAGAACAGAGTAGCTTATCATGTGTCTCACGTCATCTTTCATCAGGCTTGTACGGTTGGTAATTTCCTCTGATTTCACAAACACGCAATTCAAACTTTCATTCCAGGCTCAGGAAACGCCACACAGTGTAATTTTGAAATGTTTTCTACGCCCTTGAAATTGTTTGCCCTTGATTGTCTCTGTCCATTTCCCTCCTCTTCGGTGCAGAAATGGAACTGCCCCCAGATTACGTTGTTTAATTGAATTTGCCTGCGTTTGGTTCCTCGTAGTGAGAAAGAGGAATATTTCTCTGAGCCCCGTGCTGACCTTCAGGCACACTGTGATTACATTATGTTCTCATTAGCAGGGTGCACTGACTCAGTGGATGGCACTCTGCCTCCCAATGAGTGAGGCTGCTCTCCATCAGGTCCTCTTTGACCTTCAGTGCGCTGCTTTATCATACTCCTCTCAATACTAATTACTCACTTTAATCGCTAATGAATTATTGAATAATCTATTATGGGTATGCACGATAGGCTCATGAATATGGCATTTGTTGATTTAATTGGACTGTCGTTGTTTTGGCCATCGTACTGGAAATGACTGACAAACTCCACTTTGTAAGTGAGAATGACTGTAAGGGGCACGTGTGTTGTGAACAAATATGAGAATTTCATTTGAGAAAATAGGCTTATACAGTGCCACAAATTAAATCTAATGTAGTTAATGTGCTGTACATAATTAATAGTGGGCCTTCGATATTTTGCCAAGGAACGATATTTGGAATTTTTTTAAGTATTGGCATGGGCCCATTTTTTTTTTTTTCCTGTTATGTTCTGTTATCTGTTTTCTTTTGTTCTGATATGGCTTTTATTTTGACTGCACTAAGAACGCCTCCATCTGAGCTTACATAGCTCCTGTTTAACAGTTAATAAAGTTATTAAGTTATTAAAGAATACACAAAAATTATTATAGTGTTTGATTTTTATATTAGTAACAGAAAGACAAATGCTATAATACTTCTTCTACAGTCAGCATTCAGCAAACATGCATTTTATCTAAACAAGTTTTTGAATATCTAGTAAACGTGTAATTTCAATAACCTTGCAAACTTTGTCAAATTTAGCCTTGAGATACTTGTGTGCAATTGTAAACTTCATAAAACATTAGTGTACAAGTGCGTTTAATGGTACGTGTGAATTGGATGCAGGACAGTTCATTAAAGAAAGACACACAGACATGCAGGATCAACATACTCTTTAATTTCAAACAATGCTGCTCTACATCTATTTTGCAGCTATGTTGTATTTGTCGTATTTGTCGTATTCATGGCGTATTAAAGTTAGCACGAAAGTCTTTGTTTGAAAAAGTGTGCACTAACCTATGGGAGATCATTAAAAAAAAAGGTAAGTGCTACATTTTATCTTACAATTCTTTTTTTTTTTCTGCAACTGCGAGTTTACATCTCACAATTTGGACTTTTTTTTCAGAATTGTGAGATATAAACTCATAATCGTGAGAAATAAAGTCTGAATTGCAAGATATAAACTTGCAATTGTGAGTTATAAAGTCAGAATTGTGTGATATAAACTTGCAATTATGAGAAAGGAAGTCAGAATTGCAAGATATAAACTCGAGATATAAACTTGAAATTGTGAGAAATAAAGTCTGAATTGCGAGATATAAACTCGAGATATGAACTTGCATTTCTGACTTTTTTCTCAGAATTTTGAGATATAAACTCACAATTGCATGTTATAAAGTCAGAATTGCGTAATATAAACTTGTAATTGTTAGAAATGAAGTCAGAATTGCCAGATATAAACTCAAGATATAAACTCGCAATTCTGACTTTTATTTTTATTTTTATCACATTTCATTGCACAATTTAGACCTTTTATTTTGTGATTGTGAGTTTACATCTCGCAATTTGGACTTTTTTTTTAGAATTGTGAGATATAAACTTGCAATTGTGGGAAATAAAGTCAGAATTGTGAGATAAACGTACAAGAAATTAAGTCAGAATCGTGTGACATAAACTTGCAGTTGTGAGAAATGAAGTCTCGATTACGAGATATCAATTCAAGATATGAACTTGCATTTCTCAGAATTGTGAGGTATAAACTTGCAATTGCGAGTTATAAAGTCAGAATTGTGTGATATAAACTTGCAGTTGTGAGAAATAGTCAGAATTGCAAGATATAAACTCGAGATGTAAACTCTCAATTGTGAGAAATAAAGCAGAAGTTAAAGATACAAACTCGAAATATAAACTCACAATTGTGACTTTTTTTCCTCAGAATTACATGATACAAACATGCAATTGTGAGAAATAAAGTCAGAATTTTGAGATATACAATAGTCACATTTGAAGTGGATCAAAAAAGTCCAAAGAAAGTCCTAAGACAAGAACTGGTGTTGTTTTGGTTTTAGGACAACTTTGACAAAAAGGTTTGATCCACTTCAAATGTTGACTATTGTACATCTCGAGATATAAGCTTTTTTCTCAGAATTGTGAGATATAAACTCGGAATTGTGAGTTATAAAGTCAGAATAGTGTGATATAGACTTGCAATTGAGAGTAAAGTCTATAAAAGCTATAAAATCTAGTTTTGGGGGAAAAAAGGCTGATATTTTCTCAGAATTGCAAATTGATATCTTACATTTCTGACTTAACTCTCAATTGTGTGCCCTAAAGTCACAATTGCGAGATATAAACACTCAGTTGTGAGTTTATATCTTGCAGTTCTGACTTTATATCACGCAAATTGAGAGTTCGCGTTGTGGTTTCACAGATGGGCCTTATCCTAAGTCAGGAGGCCTTAGTTTTAGTCTGGGTTTAGCCTCAAGCCTTATCTGTGAAACCCGGGGGTATCTAAAATAAATCTAAACTTAATTTCAGCAATCATGCATGTGTTTTTACTATCTTTAAATCGAATAGTGCAATATCATACACTGTATATTGGCTTTTCAGTGGCCACCCTGTCCTTTAATGATATCAACATCGACCATCAAAACCTCCATATCAGTTGACCACTAATAATTAAAACTGTGAAACTGCATGAAAATGGGTGTAATCTGTACATCGTTGATAGCGTCTTTCCTGATATTAATGTGCTGTTGGAGTTTCCTTTATTTAAATGCCCCCTGACAAGGCCGGAGAAAATGAAATCAGAGCACCTCCTCCCCGTACCGACTCAAATTAGAGCGCTGCCTTCCTATCATAACTAATGCAATCACAGACAAAAGATTATGCTGCGTTTGAAGTAATGCAGGAGAGACGGAGAGAAGGAGAGAGAGGGAACGAGAAAGGGGAGGGGTTTGAGGATTAAGCTGTGGAAAAATTTGTTATTAAGAGAAAAGGTCACCGAATGATATTACCCACAACCTGATTAGCGAAAAGGCCTCAGGCCAATGCATCAATGCCTTCTTCCCGAAAGCCCCGCGGTTGCACAAACGCACACATGCGAAGACAAAAACGGCGACAATGGGGGAGTTGCGGAGTCAGTTGTGATTTGGTATTTCAATGTGTCGTTCTCGACAGTCTTTACAGATCAATTACTGCAGTGTCAGCCATGTGGCGGTCTGGGGGCCGGGGGCTACATTAGCCGTATCTGACACAAAGAGAGGCAGACAATTCAGCTGGAGCACCGAACCATTCCCAGCATGCTCTCCGGCCAACACGGGCCACTGCCATCCGCTCCCTCAAGCCAGTCGTGCTGACAGACCACACAAACGTGTTCGCGTAGATTAAGACTACAAGCTGCTAATTTACTCTGACACTGCTCGATCCCTTTAAACTGTGAAAGACCGGTGGAGACACACTGGTGCTAATAGAGTCAGCTGCAAGGAAATACCAGCACAGCTGATGTCTCCCGAGATAAGTTTGTTTGTCATCCTAATGAAAAGGCAATATTAATATTGGAGTCTTTATTCCCTGGAAACTGTCAGATATTTTCATAACAGGAAGAACATTCTTATGAAGGCCCCGTTAGCTGTTTTTTCTCTCTGTTGAAAAGGTAAATGACATGCCATTTTTTGTGTTGGTCCAATAATACATTAAAAATACACTAAAGTTTGTATTTAATGAATACACATCTTTGATGATGAGCATGTTTTTACTTTACGAATCAAAATAGTATTTTGTGGCATAAAGTCGAAATATCCAGGGTGGCAGAGCCAGTATTATTTTAGTGTTATTTTTTATATGATAGTTAATCAATATTAGTTAATGGCTAACTATTAAAAAAAAATAACTGAACATAAGTTCACAAATACAATGTACTGTTTACATCGTTACTGCCTTGAGTTATTATTTTTGAATAAATGTCAAATACTTAAAAACACTAACTTGATGAGATTCATACTTGGCTTATATAAATAGATTTAAGTTTTGGCAATTCGGCCTTAATTTTTTTTATGTCAAGACAACATTTACAATTTTCTTAATACAAAAATATTATATTTATTATAGCTTTTATTTCAGTGGATTTTAATAGTTTTAGTTAAGATTCAGATCAGATCTAGTTCAGATTGTGAAATGTCATGTGGTGCAGCTTTCCAAAACTAAATGGAGTGATTTTTTTTTTTTTTTTAATATAATGATTTTAGGCAAGAAAAAAAAATTACCTTGGGGTAAAAAATAAAATAAAATAAAATAAAATAAATGCATGTTTAAGTTCATATATTGATCATTACATCACTTGACATTTTTTTTCATAAAATAGTAATAAATAAATAAATAAATAATTTAAATTCAAAATTGAGTCAGGTTGATAGAGCCACTGTTATTTTAGTGTTATTTTTATGCGATAGTTAATCATTATTAGCTAATAGTTAACTATTAAATAGAATAGCTGAACATAAGTTTGCAAAATATCCTGTTTAAATTGTTACTGTCTTAAGTTATTATTTTTGAGTAAATGTTAAATGCTTAAAAACACCAACTTGATGAGATTCATACTTGGCTTGAATATAATATTGAATAATAGAGTATTATTATAATATAGAATATTGATTACATTATTAATGTAAAAATATAAAATAGATTTTTTTTTCTTTTCCTAATAGTGTAAGTAATGTTTATTTACCAAAGAATATGCGACTGGGTCATGAATTTACATTTTTATAAAAGAAAGAAGGGGGCCTTTGTCTCAAATATATATACAATTTATTTTGATTGCACCTTAAGTTTTAGTAACTCAGCCTAAACTTAATTTATTTATTTTTTTCAACATTTCTAATTTTGATTTGTTTTCAGTTGTTCATACATATTATATTTATTACAGCTATTATTTCAGTGGATTTTAGTAGTTTTAGTTATTCAGATCAGATCTAGTTCAGATGGTAAAATGACATGTGGTGCAACTTTTTTAAAATCAAAATGATGTATATATATATGACTCTATGGCAAAAAAAAAACACCATTTAGTTTTTTTGGAAAGTTGCACCACATTTTTTTTTTTTAATCTTCTGGTGAAAAATTAAATTAAATTACTTTAAATTACATTTTTACAAATTAATGTTTAAGTTCACACGTTGATGATTACATCGCTTGACATTTTGCATTAAATAGAGAAAAAATAAATAAATTCATTCATTCATTAAAAAGTTTTAATGAGTACATTTCTGTTTTACATTACATTAATTGTTCTATTCTTTATTGTGGCCACTCTTTTACATCACCGAGTTGATTTGCTCTGTTAATTTAATGGGCTACATCAAATGGCTCTGTTACTAGTCAAAGAAAACTGTGGTTGACGGTTGATTGTTTTGGAAACGGATAAACCGCTCAACATTCCTGCCTTTGAACCGTTCTCCGCCTTCTCTCTCCATCGATATCGGCGAGACCCCTCTCTTCAATCCGTTCCTTCTGTTTGAAACAGATGTGAATCCTGACCCAGTTCCATCTCTCCAGCTTTTCTTAGGCATCCATTGAATCCACAGACAGACGCACAGACACACAGACAGACAGAAGTTATAAAACTTTTATTCTGACTGCAAGCAGGGAGAACAAACAGCAAGAACAAAGCAAAGGCACAAAAGGGAATAATAGACAAAGAAGAAACTGCGTGAGAGAAAAGACAGCACGCTCCTTTACGACTGACTGATGCGCTGTCCAACAGAGCCTTTCAGTCTTTTGCCTCCGTATAGATTTGTCGCCAGCCTATTGCAGTTACTGGTGGAGACAGACGCCGAGAGTCCATCCTGTTTTCAATGCTGAATACACATCTTCAATACCTTAATGTTTGTTCCTGTGAGTTAAAATACTGAAGACTGTTATTGCTGTTGTCCTGTTAAGCTATGGCTAATGAAGTGGTAAATTAAAGCGGATATGTCACACTCTGACACAAAACTCATTTTCGGATAATGCAGGGCTGAAGTGTTTTACATTGAAAATGTCTGTCAGAGCCGTGGCCTGTTAGCACAAATTCTCCCAGGAACCATGTGCTTTTTTGTCTGTTTGAGGGAACACCACTGATTACTTTTGCCACAGTGTCCCAGACAAGTTAAGACATGATAAAACAACACTTCTTAGTAGTAGTACACTTGGCCTTTGGTGTTTCTGAAGTTTTTGTAAGGCCTCTGAGTTTAATTCCGGACCTGATATATAATTTTTTTCCGAACTTGCCAAGCAAAATTGACTGAGCGACACAACCATACATCACCATGCATTTTAGTTTGCATGGAAAAGAGCTTTGACATTTTGATAATGGCTTCTTTTGCTGTACAGAAAAAACTGTCATAGGAAATTCAAGCGACATGAGGGCGGATGATGACAGAAGCAACTGCAAATGATCTGTGGAAGGTGTGACTCATTTAGAACAACCAAAATTAGACTTGCACTGAGAAAAAATTACCTTTGAAACTATTTTCTGTCAGAAATTGCTAGTAAATTGAACAAATATTGCAAGTAAGATTGAAATAAACATGAAATTAAGTGGAAAGACTGAAATAGTATTTGCTATTTACAACATCGAAATTTACAACTTGGTGATTGGGTGATTTGTTAAGGCCGAGGTGTTGTCGCCTCGTGTTGGCAGCGTCTGGACAAAAAGCTGTGCTTGAACACACCGCACAGACTACAGTCAACTGCAAACAAACTGCGTTCTGCGCCTGCGTGAGAACATTTACCTGTCTATATCAGCAGTTTTTATAGTATATATTCGTCATTCAAAAGGAGAAGCCAAAACAAAGATATACGAGATAACGTCTCAGGTTACGTATGTAACCCTGGTTCCCTGAGAGGGGAACGAGACACTGCGTCCTCTAGGGGGCGCTATGGGGAACGCCGTCTGCGTGACCCGTGTCTGAAGTCTACATACAAAAACATCAACAGAGTTGGCCGGCGACAGCCTATGACGTCACTTCCGGCGCGACTCGTCGCTGCCGAAGCGTCACTACCGGCGCGACCACAGTATAAAAGGACGCCGGTAGAGCAGGATGGTCACTTCTTCGTCTGAAGCTTACATCCTGAAGCATGGCCACGAGCCTAGAGGACGCAGTGTCTCGTTCCCCTCTCAGGGAACCAGGGTTACATACGTAACCTGAGACGTTCCCTTTCGAGGAACTCGAACTGGGTCCTCTAGGGGGCGCTATGGGGAACGGTTATACCCATGCTGCCATGATGAGGGGAGTGCCTGTCGAGGAGAGACAAGCACTAAGTACCAACTCCCTAGGATTTAAGGGAGTTGCCCCGTAGATAGAGTGACGGCTGTCAGTGACATATCCCCTACGGCCAGAGCCTGGGCTGCATACCCAAACTTACCTGCAAGGGTCGGAACACCGGACCCGGGGTAGAGCCTCAAGATGGAAACCGAGGATTCCTTTTAGGGGATACGGCCAAGTGCCTAGGATTACCTAGGTTGGCCAGTCACCCAGGAGCTACCGCAGCTCTGCACAATTCCCTCAGTCGTATCACAGAACGCAAGTGGTAACTCCCTGCTCAACTCGGTTGAGCGTGAATAAAGAGCGCGCTGGAACTAGAGCGCGTAATACCGTTCCTTTAGCCTGGCAGATGCTCTGGAGAGGGACCCAAGGTGACCGGGGTTTCAACCATCTCAAGAAAGGGTACGGGCAACAGCGCGTAAATCCCTACCATAAAGGATTTTAGAATGGACACAGAACTCCGGTGCATTCCATACCACAGCGTGGATTTTAGAAAAGTGCCCAAAGGTTCACGTGTGCACTTACCATATACATGGATTTGAGAAAGCACCCAAAGGTTCGTGTGGGCCTTACCATAGAAATGGATTTTAGACGTACCGTTGAGAAACGGTGGAATAAGACGACCCTCAGAGTGAGGGGAGCACTGCCGGCTTAACAAGGCTCTAAGGGGAAGGCAGTAAGGGCGCATATCAGCCGCCCAAACAGGCAATGCTCAAAGCAAAACCCTCAAAGAGAGGGGAGCAGAATATGCCAAACAGACAGTAGCCGCAGATATCTGTCTATTAAACTGCCATAGAGCCGATACACTCAACCACGCAAGGAAGGCAGTGTATCGGGACAGGCTTCTACCCCCGACGCAGGAGGAGCCACTGATCCCCCCATGGGGGACGAGCTCAGAAACCCTTTCCGTAGAGAGGGGAGCATCATCGCGTCCTGTACAGGAGCCTTAGATGAGATCTGATCCCGGCGATCAGTTTCGTTGGCCTAGGGGGGAGGCAGTAAGGGCGAACCTCAGTTGCCTGCTAGGGTAGTGCTCAAAGCAGACCCTCGAGGGGAGGGGAGCATTTTACACCAAGCAGACAGCGGCCGCAGCCAGCTGTCTAATAATACTGCCAAAGACCTGATACATCTGACCACAAAGTGGTGTATCGGAACAGGTTTCTACTCCCAAAAAAATGGAAGGGACGCCTGATCCCCCAGGGGGGACGAGCTCTAGCAAACCCTTCACGCAGAAAGGGGAGCCTCGTCGCACCCTGCCCAGGAAGAGATGCAGGGACCAGATATGATGGGGAGCCACCTCTACAAAGCTGCATAGAAAGCAGTAACATCCCCAGCCCTCAGGCTGTTCTGCGGGTAACCTCTCAAGGGGGCATAAGCCCTTCCCACCTCACACAGACCTATGCTTTACCACCTCAATGGAAGCATGGGCCCTGCTCTACCAAGGCCCGCAGAACCTTGGGAGCAAGGGCCGAGGGTGGAAAAACCCAGCAGCAGAAGGCCCCTCAGGGCGGGACGCAGTATAGAGGGTCTCAACCAGGTGGCCTCAGGTCCATGTGTCTATTCCAAATGACCAGGAGCTCCCTGCGAAAAAAAGGATTTCCGAAGAGCTTACCTAGAGATAGGACTGAAACCTTAGAAGTAGTGCAGTAGAGGGGAGCTGAAAGCTTTCCATTTCGTAGCCAGAGGCAGATCCAGGCAAGCAGACCATAGCCATGGTCGAGGACCAGAGGGGGGTGCTCGAAGAGGACCTACCAAGGAAAGCACACGAAATAGGACCCAGGCATACAGCAAGATAGACACATAATACTGGGCCGTACTCACGTGGTTCCTGTTGCATGACTCCAGATAGCTCAGAAGTTGTTCTTGAGAAACCACCTGGACCATCTCTTATCGAACCTAGCAAGGGAGATAATATAAACTAGGTTATAGGGGAGTAGACCGCGCATTAACCAGAACATAAAATGGGCTGTCTACCCAAACCCACAGGGGGAAGACAGCACTCACCTGGTTACCTCAAGGAGACCGCTATTAGAAACCCTAAGAAGGGAAGCGATCACCGAGCTAACACCTGGCTATTCATAATAGACAGATCTAGAAAAAAAAGTTTTCTAGAGACATAAAAATGGATCGAACTCACCCATCCATGATTCCCGCGCATAATACTGGAGAACAGTCCCAAGGTAGATCCAGACCATCAGTAAAGGTTGCTTTTAAGAACATAAAAGCTAACCTAAAACATCATAGGTCTGGCGGGGTGCGCAGGAAAATACCACCAAGCCTCAGTCAGGTGGAGAGATTTTTCATATAAAGGGGGAATTAAGAGGGGGGAGACAGGAGTCCCAAAAAAAGGAAGGTGAGTAGAAGCTATTTTCTACTCTGACCCAGGCGAGCACTCTGTCTCGTCTGAATCACTTCCCTCAGGTCCCGTCTACCTCCTCTGGACCCACGCTTCCTCCCGGAACCACCCGCGGGTGGGGGAGGGGCGCTAGTAGCTACACTAGTCTTCTGGGCCTGTCTTCGCTCCTCGGAGCGGATGGGCCAGAACCCCCATGCTGTTCGGGCTCAGATCTGGATCTTCGTGGAATGAAGGTTTTGAAGGCCGCTGAGCGCGTCCTCGCCTCCCTGAACTTCTCGACCACCGTCTCAACGGAGGCACTGAAAAGTTCAGAAGGCGAGATTGGCCGGTCGAGAAGAAAGCCCCTCTCTTGCTTCCCGAGGTCAGCCAAGTTCACCCACAGATGTCTCTCCGTATCCACCATGGCTCCCATAGACCTGCCCATGGCAGTGGCAGCCTGCTTGGTGGCTCGGAGAGCGAGATCCATGGTGCGACGCAGCTCAGCAACTTCATCAGGGGAAAGACCTTGACCCTTATCCAGATCTTTCAGCAGGTCAGCCTGGTAGGCTTGAAGCACAGCCATTGTGTGCAACGCACCCACAGCCTGACCCGCTGCTGCGTACGCCCTGCCATTCAAACAAGATGTTACTTGAAGGGGAATGGATGGCAGGGAGGGAGTCTTCAGAGAGGTTGCTTTACCCATAGAGAGATAGCTAGCTAGCGTCTCTTCTACAGGCGGCAACCTCTGATAGCCGTGCTCACGCATCCCTTCAATATTCGCATAATTAAAATGCGGGAAATTATGGATGCGCGAGGAATGCGGCCTTTTCCATACCTTCTCGATCTCGACCTCGATCTCGATCTCCGCCTCGGCTTCTTCACCCTCGGACATCTCCTGCACTTCTTGGGAAGGACCCAACAGAGCACTAGCTGCCAGATCGGATGATGTAAGAGAAATAACATCATCGTCAGCCAGCAGCTCGTCCTTGTCCACAACTGACGCGCGTGAAAGGGAAAGTCCCTTTTTTAGCTCGTCAGCGAAGTCCGCCTGCGAACCCCACGAGCTCATTTTCCTCCATGCCTCGGCAGCGGAGGGGCCTGAACCGCGGGGAACAGACGGCTGTCCCTCTTCCCTCGAGAAGAGAGACAGACGAGAACGGAGCTTCTTCATTGGAAAACGCTCACAGTGCACGCAGACTGCCCCCTCGAGGACGTCGCGTGCATGCTCTTCGCCCAAACAAAAGACGCAAAGATCGTGCGTGTCATCAGGTGTCTCCTTTTGGCTTATATTGAAATCCTCCAACATTTTTCTTTACAAATCCTTGTTTAATTTGTGACTGGAGTTTTGTTTTGCTCTCTCCACTGTGCTTCCATGGTCGCCACTGCGTTCACCTACGTCCTATATCATTTGCAGGAGTGCCACTGTTTCGTGAATGCACATTGTTACGTCCCAAGACGTAATTATTTTTATGTCTTTTGGTGTTATATTTGTGAAGTATTTGATATTGTTACTGATACAGTTTGCATTTTTGTCAGTGTTTTTGGTGTTTTGTTTCTTTGTCTCTCTCTTTCTCTCTCTCTCCTCCCTCTGCTCAATGCTAAGCTTAATGAAGGTCAGCTGGTCCCAATTGTCATCAACTACTGGCCTGCTCTGATTGGCTGTTGGAGGGAGAACTTGTGGATAAAGCTGGAAACTCTGTGTGGAGAGGCCCCCCGTTCTTTTTCCCCTCCTCTCCCAGACATTAGCATGTGTGCTACCTGTTGTCTGTTTGCCTTGTTGTTAGTGTACAACTTGGACAAATGTTGTTGTTTCACTTTGCTTAGGTAAATTCACAACTTGAGAGGTGAGCTAAAGCTTTATAATTGTAATTTTTGGAGCAGTAGGGAGGTGGGTGCCTTTTTTTTTAGGTCCAAGTTTTCTCCTGTTTTTGGTTAGAAAGGGAGTAAGGTAAGACTTTTGTTGTTTATTTTGAGTTTAGAAAGTACTACTCCCCTAAGTTCGACCTTTTATGTTTGTTGTTTTGGCCTGGTCCCCTCCTGAAGCTTTATTTGCTCCCCTCTTTGTACCCTTTTCTTAAATTTGTCCTAATAAATCACTTTTCTTGAGTGTTACCAAAAATCTGTTTTTTTTTTGCGGAGTGCTGGGACAGGAGAGAAGAGCTCCTGCTTGCCTGTTTCTTGGCTTGCATTCGTTAATTTCCTTGTTACTACCTCCCTAACCCTAGACTGGGGACGCATGTAACAACATATAGTCATGGCCCAAAATATCGGCACCCTTGCAAACCCTTCTCTCAGAAAATTGTTGCAGTTGCAAATGTTTTGGTACTCACACTGCATTGGAACAACACAAAAAAAAGGAAAAAGTCAAATCTGATACAATTCCACACAAAACCCAAAATATGCACTGGACAAAATTATTGGCACCCTTAACTTAATATTTGGTAGCACCCCCTTGTGAAAAGAAAAAAAAATAACTGCTATCAATCGCTTCCTGTAAGCATGAATGAGTTTCTTACACCTCTCTACTGGAATTTTGGAGCACTCTTCTTTTGCAAACTGCTCCAGGTCATTCAGATTTGAAGGATGCCTTCTCCCAACTGATGGGATTCAGATCTAGACCACTGATCTATATATAATGACTGGATCGCTCATTGCGTTCTAAACTGTCGTTAGGCAGTGAAGCCACCGGAAGTGTTCGATCCGCCATCTTACTATTCCCTACGGGCAGAGAGTACCATTGACTCCCAGCCAAACCGCTGACCTAAAATCAACCGATTTTAAGCGTATCAGTCACACAGGACTAGTTTTTATAATATGTGTATGTAAATTAATTTTTACTTAAAATGTTATTTGCGATGTTTATCGTCTTTTCGGGCAGGATAAGCGATGTTTTGAAATCGTTCAGGTGGGTGTGTCAGCTGCGCACTTGCCGACACAGTTAACTGATCCAACACAAAATATATTTCTTTATGTAAGGAATTATGCAGGACATATTAAACATGAACGTATATCTGGTATCTGAAATTGATTTGAATATACAATAAACAATACACAAGCCTCTTATTATATTGTTCTATGCTGTATTGAAATTCAAATCTTGGAAAGCTCGATTTATTTAAATCCGTACCAGCATTATTTCTCCAAGTTATTATGTGTATATTTTAATGTCCCTAATTGAGAAACACCAATTTCAAACTCTTAAAGATCGCGCAAATTCTATTATATTAAGTGCCTAACATTATCGGACTGTAACTCTACCTGATTTTGCCCAATTTCGTCAATGAAAATAGTCTGAAACAAAGTCACAGCTGAGCCGCATCTCTGTTCAAACAGCTGTGTTCCGTTTATAAATGAACGTGCGATTTTAAACGAGTCATTGATTCAATTACACATTCGTAAAGAGAGTGGCTTGCTTCATTTCTGAATGAATGATTCAGTGATAAAATACCGCCATCTGCTGACAGTTTTAGTTTCATTTTTATTTTATCTTTTATTATTTTATTTAAATCATTTGTCTATATTCAGAATGTTATATTTGACATTTTTGTATTATTAACGTTTATTATTAACATTTATCTCAACATGAATGGTGTGTAGGCTGAATTAAGAAACGTTTAAATCATTACCTGCTTCAAAATGATTGAACGAAATAATTGTTGAAACATGCATTTAGCCTGTAGGAATAAAAACACTATAGCAAAACAGCATAAACGTGATTAACTGTAAGGCAAATTACATGTATACAAAGCATAAATGTTTATTCAGATTTCAGAACGAGCATTTTGTCATTTGTAAACATGGTGAACGTCCGATGTTTATCATGTTCCTCTGCTGTTCGCTCCTGTAATGTATATGAACGTAACTTTTTAATAAGCAGAAGGAATTCCGGACATTAAACAAATAAACGTTTACATGCTTAGGACGTTTGCGTTGTGAGAATGTACAGTGAGACGGCAGATATGAAAACGCTGACTTGTTATGTGATGTTTTCTCATTAAAATCGTATAATTTCCTATTCATTCAATAGAATGTTTGCGAGTACTAGGGAATAGCAATATGGCGGCGCAGTGGCTTCACTTCTATGACGTCATGAGCTATCCAATTCTCTATTATAGATCAGTGATCTGGACTCATTGCTGGCCATTTCAGAACTCTCCAGCGCTTTGTTTGTAACCATTTCTGAGTGCTTTTTGAAGTGTGTTTTGGGTCATTGTCCTGCTGGAAGACCCATGACCTCTGGTGGAAACGCAACTTTCTGACACTGGCCACTACGTTGCGCCCTCAAAATTCTTTGGTAATCATCAGATTTTATGATACCATTCACACAGTCAAGTCTTACTTTTTTATGTCTTTGTGTCAGCAGTGGTGTCCTCCTGGGTCTCCTACCATAGCGTCCCTTTTAATTCAGATGGCGACAGATAGTGCGAGCTGACGCTGTTTAAGTTTTTTGCAAAGTTACTTATAGTTAGTAGAATGAGCTATCAAAACAAACCAACTTTATTTTGTCTGTGAAACACAAATGAAGATATTCTGAAAAGTGTCTGTGTTTTCGTCTGTTTAATGAAAAACAGTGGGTTCCAACCTGGTTTTTGGCTGATCTGTCCCTTCCAAGACGGATATTAAAGTCAGGTTTTATTATAGGAGAACAATTAATGGCAGTGTGATAGAGGTTTTAAGTGAGAGCTGAGGTTGAGTTAGAGAAACATATTTTTAGTTTTTGACTAATGCATAGTAGAAACTATAAAATATTCAAACACAGAAGGAGTTAATGATTTTATGCAGGTTGTACTAATGTGTCAGTGTGCATGAGGCCTGTGTGTGTGTGTGTGTGGTTGCTTTAGCAAGAGTCCTCCCTCTGGATTTGATGTGATGAAGCAGCACAATGAGGACACTGATATTAGAGAAGAAATCCTAGGATGCACAAAAAAGCATTTATCTTATGAAATGAGAAATTTATTTGAAGCTTTTTTGCTCATTTTTCTAAGGAGATCTCTGGGGAAATAACATTTTTTAATGAGCCATGTTTAGATTTGTGAGGGAAAAAAAGTTTACGTGTCATAAAAATAGACCCTCTTTTTTCTTAAAGACTTTTGTCTCCCAACGGCAGCAGGAAAATGAGCAGTATTAAATTGTACCAAGCTGTGAAAAGAAAATGATACAGAGCATAAGAGAGGCCAAATGGTACTGTGAGAGACTGATAACAGCCTTGTACTAGGGCAAGACCTCTTATTTTTCTGCCCTTTTTTATTTATTTATTTTTTTTCCACTTTTTATTAAAAGAGATTCAGAAAATTGAAGAGTCATTCTGGATGCATTAACACTGAGATTCATTTTCAAATAAAATAGTGCATGTGACAACTGTAGTTCAGTCAGAACTATATGAAGCTATGAAAATACTTTTTGTGTGCAAAGGAAAGAAAAATAACTTTAAGAATTTTTATATGGGGTGAACTATCACTTTAACTACATTTTTTTAGGAGCACATCAGTAGCTCTGCTGTTTTCAGTTTCCAGTAACAATAACAAGCTCCTTTTTCCAACAAGTAGCAATTTAAGTTAACAAAATTTCATTTACCCTTTATTTAACCAGGCAAGTCAATTAAAAGAGAAGTCCACTTCCAGAACAACAATTTACAGATAATGTACTCACCCCCTTGTCATCCAAGATGTTCATGTCTTTCTTTCTTCAGTTGTAAAGAAATTGTTTTTTGAGGAAAACATTTCAGGATTTTTCTCCATATAATGGACTGATATGGTGCCCTGAGTTTGAACTTCCAAAATGCAGTTTAAATGCAGCCTCAAACGATCCAAATGCGGTTGTAAATGATCCCGGCCGAGGAAGAAGGGTCTTATCTAGCGAAATGATTGGTTATTTTCATAAAAATAATACAATTTAAATACTTTTTAGTCTCAAACGCTTGTCTTGTCTTGCCTTGCTCTCCCTGAACTCTGTGTATTCTGGCTCAAGACAGTTAGAGTATGTCAAAAAACTATTTTATTTTCTCCCTCAACTTCAAAATCGTCCTATATCGCTGTTTACCTTTTTTGTTAAGGGCGTTTGATCTTCTTTGCATGTTCACTTTGCATATACTGTGTCGGTACTTCTGCAGTGATGTAGGATGATTTTGAAATGATTTTTGAAGTTAAGGGAGAAAATACGATCTGAGTTTTTTTGACATACTCTAACTGTCTTGAGCCAGAATACACAGAGTTCAGGGAGAGCAAGACAAGATGAGAATAAAAAGTATTTAAATTGTATTTTTTAGTGAAAATAACCGATCGTTTCGCTGGATAAGACCCTTCCTCAGCTGGGATCATTTACAATCGCATTTGGGATCGTTTGAAGCCGCATTTAAACTGCATTTTGGAGGTTCAAACTCGGGGCACCATATCAGTTCATTATATGGAGAAAAGCCTGAAATGTTTTCCTCAAAAAACACAATTTCTTTACGACTGAAGAAAGAAAGACATGAACATCTTGGATGACAAGGGGGTGAGTACACTGTAAAAAATGACTGCGCCAATTAGTTATCACAACTTAACATTTTGAGTTAAGTTAGCTCATCTGGATTGGACTTGAGATAACTTAAATATTAAAGTTTTTCTTGGCTGAACTTATCAGACTTAAAATATTGAGTCAGCTGAACTCAGATATATCAGTTAACTGCTTCAAACATCTGAGCCTTAAATAGTACAAATATGTGCAAATGAAAACGAATTATTATTTTATGATATCAATACATTTTAAAATTGTATTTGTATGCAATCAACTATGTTGTAATTTATTTGTTATTTGCAGACTGTTTCTGTGTCCAGATTAAGAAGCTCCGGTTCACCTGATAGGTTTGTTTGTTTGTCTGTATATAACTGTAGTTTGTTGAGCAGTATTTTTATTCACATATCAGTTATCTCTAATTCTTTTGTTATTTGCAGACTTACACCTCAGAGTTTCCTGTTTGTGTCCAGATTAAGAGTATTATTGTTTATGCAGTACGTTATTATGTGTTTTATGCAGTATTGTTCATGCAGTACATTACTCTGTATTTTTGCAGTATTGTTTATGCAGTGCATTACACTATTTATGCAATTTTGTTTATGCAGTACATCACTGTATGCTTCATATAGTATTGTTGTTAATGAATTGAACATTGTAGTGGAAAAATAAATTTCTAACGTTTTTGTCAAGACTCAATTTCTTGTCAGTTAAGCCAACTGATATTGTTCATTGCACGAGTCTTTTCAACTTTATTCTTAGTTGAGACAACTTCACAGTTTAAGTTCACTAAACTCAAATTGTCCATTGCACTTGTTTTATAAAGTCCTGTGAACTTTATTCTTAGTTAAGCCAACTTCACAATTTAAGTTCACTAAACTTAAATTATGTTTATTGCACTTGTATTATAAAGTCTTGTCAACTTCATTTTAAGTTAAGACAACTTCACAATTTAAGTTTAGTAAACTTAAATTATGTTTATTGCACTTGTTTTATAAAGTCCTGTCAACTTCATTCTTAGTTAGGACAACTGTACAATTTAAGTTCATAAAACTTAACATTTTAATGCAGCACGAACACTTACTTTTTTAAGTTGAAACAACTAAGATTTTTTTACAGTGTACATTATCTGTAAATTTTTGTTCTGGAAGTGGACTTCTCCTTTAAGAAGTTCTTATTTTCAATAATAACCTGGCAGGAGAAATAATATCTCCTGAAAGATACAAAAATACATTACAATTCATAAAAAACACACACACACAGGCACACACACACAAAACCCTCAGTTAAAACATCTACAGGTTGAGGTAAGAGCAGTGCTACATCATATTTATTCATATGTTTATTTATTTTTAGTGAATTAATAGGAGTGCTGTGAAGTCTGATTCATTTTAGTGAACTGGTTCACTAAAAAGGCTCATGCAAGATAATGCTTTTAAATAAATAAATACATACATAACCAATTTGAGCCTCAGAAGTCCATATGCAACATTTTTTTTTTGTAGTGAAATACTTAAACGCTGTTCATCACAGTTTTTAAAATATGATATTCAGTAACACTTTACAATAAAGTTAGATTTGATAACATTAGTTAACTATTAGTGAACATGACCTAACTATAAAAAATCTAACGCATTTATTATCCTAATATTCATTTCAACATTTAATACTTTATTATAACATTGTATCTGGTAATATTTAATGGACTTGACCTAACATGAACTAACAATGCATATTTTTATTAGCTAACATTTAATAAAGATTAATAAATACTGTAAGAGATGTGTTTAATACATTAGCTAACATTAACTAATGGGACCTTATTGTAAAGTGTAATAACATTTTTTATTATGTGCATTTATTTATTTAGGTTTAATGCAATAATTTCCAAACCCTCAGTGTTTTTTGCACCAGAAAATTATTGTTTTAATTAAGTTATATAATCTAATAGTTACACATTTTCCCACTTTAAATAGATTTTAATGTTGGAAGTTTGTTTTCAGAGTGAAATAAACAGTGAAAAGTGCTTTAGGACTGCATATTAGCACTCTAGGAATGCCGTTCAGCCAGTCCAATTCAAGGACCAGAACTAATTGTTGTATAATTGTAATGAGTTGGAGGACTTTTGGGTCATTTTATTCATGGGTCTTTTGTCCTGATTAATGTCATGTCCCTTATTTTTGTACTTTAGTTTCTAGTTCATGCCACGTCTGTGTTCATTGTAACCTCCTTGATGGTTCCCAGATGTGTCAGGTAATTATGCTTCCTTCAAGTGCACCTTGGAAACTCGTACCTCTGAGTCGGGCGGTTGTTATTACAACATGTCACGCGTTCAAGTGGGACGCATAACATGGCAGTAGTTTCAACATTCAAAATGATGAATATATTATTTATTTATAGAAGGTATCAAACCTAAATATTTGTTAAATAAAGCAAACCTTGAACTATTGTTACTGGAAGATTGTGTTCAAATGGACCTTTGCAGAAAAGCATTCAGTATTAAAATGCTTCTCTCTTCTTTCATCCATATAATTAAGGTTTTAGGAGTAACGACAGGGGGAGCAGTGGTGACTTTGTTTCTTGCAACTTGGTCTAACAACTTCATCTTGATGCAGTGCTTTTGTCATTTAAGAAGACATATGTTCTCCTGAGAGCTGGGGACTGTGCCTGGATGTGTGGAGTACCGAAGCTGATCAGACTGTGTCAGAGACCTGCTGAGAAATAGATTACAGTGAGTCAATGCAGTGAAAACTGCTGCGAGTCAAGATGTTGAGTATGAGAGGATGTCAGTTAGCGTAAGTGTGTATGTGTGTGTTTAACGCTAGAGAGAGAGGGGAAGACGGCGGTGCAAGCACACAGCCTATGGCGAGGATTATAAGGTTGGAGTTCTCCAGTAACCTTGTATGAAAGCGTTTTCAATCAAATTTCCTTCTGCAACCGGGCTAAAGAATATTGAGCTCCTTACTAACTGTTATAGCAAACTCTTAAAGGAATAGTTCACCCAAAAATGAAAATTTGCTGAAAAATAGCTCGCCTTGAAGCCATCCGAGATGGAGATGAGCTTGTTTCTTCACGGGAACAGATTTGGGTAAATTTAGCGTTATGTCATTTGCTCACCAATGGATCCACTGCAGTGAATGGGTGCGGTCAGAATTAGAGTCTAAACAGCTGATAAAAACATCACAATAATAAAAATATATAGCCAGATGTACAAGATATAGATGCGTTTGTTGTTTTCATCTGAACAGATTTAGAGAAATTTAGCATTACATCACTTGCTCACCGATGGATCCTCTGCAATGAATGAGTGCCATCAGAATGAGAGTCTAAACAGCTGATAATAACATCACAATAATAAAAAGATATAGCCAGATGTATAAGATACAGATGATTTTGTTTTTTTCATTTGAACAGATTTGGAGAAATTTTGTGTTACATCATTCGCTCATCAGTGGATCCTCTGCAATGAATGGGTGCCGTCATAATGACAGTCCAAACAGCTGATAAAAACAAAACAATAATAAAAAGATATAGCCAGATGTACAAAACATAGATGAGTTTGTTTTCTTCTGAACAGATTTGGAGAAATTTAGCATTACATCACTTGCTCACCAATAGATCCTCTGCAGTGAATGGGTGCCATGAAGATAAGAATCTGAACAGCTGATAAAAACATCACAATAATAAAAAGATATAGCCAGATGTGTAAGATATAGATGATTTTGTTTTTCATTCAAACAGATTTGTAGAAATTCTGTGTTACATCATTCGCTCATCAGTGGATCCTGTGCAGTAAATGGGTGCTGTCAGAATCAGAGTCTAAACAGCTGATAAAAACAAACAAACAAAAAAAAAATATAAAAAGATATGGCCAGATGTAAAAGACATAGATTAGTTTGTTTTCTTCTGAACAGGTTTGGAGAAATTTAGCATTACATCACTTGCTCACCAATAGATCCTCTGCAGTGAATGGGTGCCATGAAGATAAGAATCTGAACAGCTGATAAAAAACATTACAATAATAAAAAGATATAGCCAGAGGTACAAGTCATAGGTAAGTTTGTTTTCTTCTGAACAGGTTTGGAGAAATTTAGCATTACATCACTTGCTCACCAATGGATCCTCTGCAGTGAATGGGTACCATCAAGATAAGAATCTGAACAGCTGATAAAAACATCACAATAATAAAAAGATATAGCCAGATGTATAAGATATAGATGATTTTGTTTTTTTCATCTGAACAGATTTGGAGAAATTTAGCGTTACCTTATTGGCTCATCAATGGATCCCTCTGCAGGAATGCCGTCAGAATGAGAGTCCAAACAGCTGATAAAAACATCACAATAATAAAAAGATATAGCCAGATGTACAAGATATAGATAAGTTTGTTTTCTTCTGAACAGATTTGGAGAAATTTAGCATTACATCACTTGCTCGTCAGTAGGTCCTCTGCAGTGAATGGGTGCCGTCAAAATGAGTCTCCAAAACATCACTTCACAAGATATTAATTGATGAACTGGAGTCGTGTGGATTTTTTTTTTTTTTTTATCAGCTTTTTGGACTTTCATTCTGATGGCACCCATTCACTGCAGAGGATCCATTGATGAGCAAGTGATGTAATGCTACTATATCTTGTACATTTTCAGCAAATATTTATTTTTAGATGCATTATTCCTTTAAAAGGGGTCGTGTGTTGTTATTTTTTTAAGTGGAACATAAAAAAATCTGCTTGCAGTTTTTATTTAAAAAATGTCCTGAAAATCACTGAAAAGTCACTCAAGTTTACTGAAAATCCTCCTTTTTTATTCTTTTAAAAGTATGTAGGTCAGTTCTTTAGAAATATTAAATATATTCACCCTCTCTTCCATTGTTCATAGAGACTTGGATTAAATCATTTCTGAAGATCCTGCATGTAGATCCACTGAAGGCAGTGTGTGTGAGTAAGTGGCTGTATTGAGAGTGTGTCACTGGGCTGTGGGAGTGGGATAGTGGGTGGCAGGTGGATGAAGAGCATTGCATGCTGGTCTGTATGGTAATAAGATATAATTGCACAGTACGTTCAGCCTGCCTGTCGTCTCTAAAATTCAAAGGAATTTGCATCGTTATGCAGACTTTTCAAATATGCTAATGGATTTTTTTTCTCCTCACCGCTCACAGGCATCTTTCATTGCAATTAGATCCTCTCAACTGACTGTGTAATCACAAGATTTCCAAGCAGGGGGGTGGGGGGGGACACTTAAATGTTTCGGTTAACTTTAAATTACACATGGTGAAGTGCCCTATACAGAAGTCTCTGACAGCTTTTTGTAATCATATCCAGAGGAAATAGTCCCAGGAAATGAAGTTCATTATAATTTTGAATTAATTATAATGTGTAATGATTTAAATTGTATGTAACACAAATTCAAATTCAACTTTAAACAAAGCTGGAGGATGAAAAGAATGAAGCAGCATAACTTGATTCATAAGTTGGTTCATAACTAGGCAAAAAGAACATTCAATCACCGTTGCAGGCCAAGACTCTTCCATTCAGACAGAGCCTAACTAACTATCACGTATAATTACCTACCAGAGTTTGTTTGTCTTAACATGACATTCAGTGGTGGGTTTGTCTGAAATAGCTAATAGCACATTAATAGACTGTGTGGGAAAAATCTTTTTTTTTTTGTCTGGATTTACTGGTTCAAAAATACAAACATAATGAGGCTACCCATACTTACAGTGATTCGAGCATGCCTCTTTAATGAATATTTCTATTTCTCATGAAAAGGTGGAAATTCAATGCAGTGAAAACAGTTTAGTGAAAATGCAGTGAAACTTCAAAATGTTTTCATCAAAATGGTTATAACTTAGATATAAATGGTCATTGTCCACCCTGAATTTATGCCTTTGATTTGAATGCTCTGTTGGAAAGTGTGTGTCTGCTGAGGCTTCAGTGTAAACGCCCACTGCTGTGATTGGCTAACAACTTTGCATATGTAACGAGCAGTGCTGTCAAAATGAATTTTTCCAGTTTAATGATGTTAAAAATATTTAACGCAGTTAATGCAAGGGCGGAGCTAGGGTTGGCCACCCCAATCACAACTATTTCTTCTGTCTCTTTTTTCTTGACAAGAATTGTGTTTATTTAGATGCATAATATGTTTTCAGGCACGCACTACAACTTCACTTCAATGCCAGGTGCTAATCAAACAAACACGGAAACAGTACAGGTGACGAGGGAGCTTCAGTAGAACAAAAGTGAACTGTGGTCAGATAAGATGTTGTCAGGTTATATGTCAGAAAAAATTATTGTCAGCTGTAATACTGTGCACCATTCATTGCGGGCGTCGCGGAGGAGGAATGCGACGACACGGTAATAGCAGCCGCGAGGTTTAATCAACTGCAAGCCCTGGGACATTCAAGTTTGCTGATCGTTACTCTGGTGTGCAAAATGTCTCGTAAAATGGCGGCCGCGTAAATGGCGGTCTCGTAAAATGGCGAGCTCACGTAATGGCGGCGACAACAACGCTTCGTCATGTAACTCCTGCCATCCCGGTGTCATGCAATGTCACAGCTGTGTTTCCTAAGCCAAGTCAAGTCTCAGCTGCTATTCCTAAGTCAAATCAAGTTACAGCTGTTGTTCCTGAGTCAAGCAAAGTCAAAGCTTTGTTTCCTGTGTCAAGTCAAGTAACAGCTGTATTTTCTGTGTCAAGTCAAATCACGGCTGATCTTCACGAGTCAGGTCAAGCCACAGCTGGTCTTCATGAGTCAGGTCAAGCCACAGCTGGTCTTCACGAGTCAAGTCAAGTCACAGCCGTTCTTCCAGAATCTAGTCACGTCTCAGCCGTTCTTCCAGAATCTAGTCATGTCTCAGCCGTTCTTTCAGAATCCTCCCAGAGCCTCGTCACGACTCATCTGACCTCCAAGAGCCTCCTCACATCTGTCCTCTCAGAGCCTCGTCACGCCTCGTCTGACCGTCCAGAGCCCCGACATGTCTCGTCTGACTGCCCAGAGCCTCGCCACATCACATCAGATCGTCCAGAGTCTCGCCACGTCACGTTAGATCGTCCAGAGTTTCGCCACGTCACGTCAGAGTCTCGTCACGTCTCGTCAGTGCGGGCTGCAGGCATCCCTCAGCGCCTTCAGGCCCAATCATTATAGAGATCCTGCCACCCGCTGCTACTCTTCCCCTAATGGCGGTTGCCATTTTGTGTGTATGGGCTGCACACTCTGGTCCAGAGGTCTTGTCTGTCCACGAGTCTGCTCCAGAGGCCTCGTCTGTCCACGAACCTACTCCAAAGGCCTCGTCTGTCCACAACCTTCTGCAAAGGCCTCGTCTGTCCACGAGTCTGCTCCAGAGGCCTCGTCTGAATCACCCTGGTGGGCTCCTGGACCGCCTGCTCTGACCTGGTGGGGTTCTAGACCACCTGCCCCACCCTGGTGGGCTCCTGTTTCGCCTGCTCCGCCCTAACTGTGGTGGTCCCTCGCTTACCCTGCTCTGCCGGTCCTACCTCAGTCCTGGTGGGCTCCTTCTCCACCCTGGATTCGCCTCCGCCCCACCACTCTCCTGGACTGTTTGTTTGGAGCGTCTGGAAGTCACTCTTTTGGGGGGCTATGTCACGAATCTGGGCGGTGACCTTCGGTCTGCTCACCACCAGATGTCACCCTCTCATTACATTCACATTACACAAACTGTTGCACCACACCCCGGACTACGTTCCCCATCTTCCACTGCACTGATCACATGCATCCAATCAGACATTGTATATAAGCCTTGGACCTCCCCTTGGCATTGGCCGAGTATTGTATTGTGTTTAGCATCTTTACGGAGCCACCTTGTCAATCTTTAGCCTAGTTCAGTTATGTTTCTAGTTCAGTTATTCCTTGTCTTGTTTTCTAGCCTTGTTATATCGTTTAGTCTGTCTCGCTGCCTGCCCTTTGGAACTCTAGCCTGTCATTTTGGATTACCCTTTTGCCTAGCCTTGGATAACATTTGCCATTGATCGACCCCTGCCTGCATCTCGGATTATTCTTGTGTTTTGTCCTAACATACCTGTTTGCCGTTGTTCGACCCTGCCTGTTTTATGATGATGTCTCTGTCTAAAGCCAATAAAGCTCTGCATATGAATCCGCCCGCTTCACATCTCCCTCATCACGTTACAATATCATTTTATTTACAACTCTTCCTGTTATATGAAATGTTGCAGTCTACTCAGAAAACAATGCGCTTTCTGCAATTTAACGAATACTTTTATAATAACTAACACAGTTAAATGATGTAAATTACAGACTCATTGAGCGGTGTAAACTATCATTGATTATAACAGGAGTTTTGGCAAAATGCAGAAATCAAATCACTGATAGACTCCAGCAATTATACAGAGAATGACCTTTGACCGCTTTCAGTATGTTAAATAATCACAGTATGCTGTGGATAAAAGATGGTTTTCATGCTACCAACAAGAGCAGTGTGAAGTTGATCATTTAGTCAATGGCTTGTTTCAGCAAAAACCACTTTGCAACCTGCAACACCACACAACATATGAATTTAAACTTTTCAGAAATGTATATAAAGGTTTTTCAAAACTATATGGAACCAGTATAAGTACAAATAGTACATTTCTATGTTTTAAACTAGATTTCTAAATGATTTTTCTTTGTCTTTACTGACAGGACAAACTATTTCACACACATAGATTAGAAAATAACAGCAGAATACACCGGTTCTGCTCATGGATATATAGTTTACTTGCTATACTTTGACAAATTCACTGATTATTTAATCATCATCAAAAGCACTTCTTGTATCATCCTGGTACAGTGTAAACAAAACTTTGTTTTTTCCCCCTTATGGGTCAATAAAACACCTTTTTGTGCTTACTCTCAGAAGTTGTGTAAAGCCAGCTAATCAGATTAAAGTTTCCCAGATCAGTCAGTGAGACTAAGGTTCGATTAAAGACAAACCTCTTGCATGAGTCTAAAAGTGGTGGGGCAACAGAGTTTAACAACAGCTAATGAAACATCAAATCTTTTTTTTTTTTTTTTTTGTAAATCCATGATCAGCATGGAAGAAGCCCTTCAGCTTGTTATCGTTTTATTTCATTATATATTAATTCTTCTTTTTTTCATTCCTCAGATAGCAGCTTCAGAGGGGATAAGACATGCCCATAAACCCATTCCTTGCAAACCTGTACCGCCTCAGAAAATCTGAAAATGATCATTTTCTACAAAAGGTCATTGTGGGCTGCTTCTCTGGTAGAAATCAATGGTTCTCCCAAATCTTCTTGAACAAGGCTGATTGCGTGAGACAGATCGAAGAGCACAATAGACTTTCAACAACAGAGCTGTGCTAGCCGGGGACTTGGATTTGTTGAGTTAAGGTATCTTTTGACGTTGTTTTTTTAATAAAGAGAAAATGAATGGAGCTGGAGCAGGTGTTCTTTGCGACCTATCTGAATGTCTGCTCGTTTTGCATCACTGTTTTCACCTCCCACACCATGTCCTTCTTAATTATGAAACAGCACCGGTGGCCATTTTAATTTAATGCTTTAATAGTTTGTATGTCCAAAATGAAATGAAAAGATTATTAGTTGTGTTTAATCATGCTGATGACAGGCCACGCTGAATGCAGACGGAGTAAGCCTCGGACTTGCTGACCGTGGCGTCTGTTTGTCGATCTGTTTGACTGCATTGCTCATTTGGGTCAAGTGCACGGTATAATCAATGATGCCTCTAGGCAGACGAGTCAAAGGCGATATTTCACTTTAGAGGAAAAAAGAACAGAGAGAAAGATCAAAGCCTGGCATGAAAAAGCGGTCCACTGGCCTTGGCTTTGAACTTCATGCTGATATGAACTGAGTCCATCCCTTCACTAACAGAAAAAAAAAGGGAAATAACAATAATCATACATGTCCTACAGCATGCTAAATAATAAGACTTAAAGGGACAGTTCAAATTATTTACCCATTCTCCTTTTGTTTTGTTTTTTTATTTCTTTTAGTTTTATATTTCATGCTGCTATTCCATAAAGTAATGATAGGTTGCAGTGACAATTTGTAGGTGTGAGCAAAATGGGGGTGGGGGGGGGACTTGCTATGCTAAAATTGAAGCTAAAATTGAAGCCATTATTTAGTGATAATGTTCCCCTTCAGTAAGTTCAACTGCTGTTTCCAAATACATTCAAAATACAGAAATAGCACAAAGAGCCAAATGCAAGCAAAATCATTAGTGAAGCGCAGCACTGTGTTTTTTAACAAACAAGCATCTCATGATCCATCAAGTTCCATCTGAAACTGTGCTGTACTCGTGCTGCAAGTACTCACAACACAACCAAATACAGATACACTGTAAAAAACGATTTGTTGAGTCAACTTACAAATAATTTGTAAGCTGGCTGCCTTAAAATTTTAAGTTCAGTCAACGCAAACAAATTTTATTCAACTTGAAATGCTAAATTATACTAAGTGACAGCTTAGATATTTGAAGTTGAATCAACTTAAAAATTTAAGGCAGCTGGGTTACTTACCCATCTGTTAAGTTTAGCAAACACAAATATCGAAGTTGTTACTTAGTACAACTTAACATTTCAAGTTGAATAAACTTATTTTAATTGACTGAACTTTTAAGGCAACAGGGTAACTAATTATTTTAAGCTGACTCAACAAATTGTGTTTTTTATTTTTTACAGTGTACATGCTGCAAATGCTCTCAATGCATCTAAATGCAGAAACACACTGCAAATACTCACAATGCAACCAAATACAGACTCGTGCTGCAAAAACTCACAACACAACCAAATACAGACTCATGCTGCAAGTACTGACAATACAACCAAATACAAATACATGCTGCAAATACTCATAATGCATCCACATGCAGAAACGCACTGCAAATACTCACAATGCAAAATACAGACTCGTGCTGCAAGTACTCACAACACAACCAAATACAGATACATGCTGCAAATACTCATAATGCATCAAATGCAGAAATGCACTGCAAATAGTCACAATGCAACCAAATACAGACACACTGCAAATACTCACAACCAAATACAGAGACATGCTGCAAATACTACAGAGACATGCTGAAAACACCCACAAACAAACCAAATACAGAAACATGCTTAAAATACTCACAAGCAACCAAATACAGGACATGCTGCAAATACTCACAACAACCAAATACAGAGACATGCTGAAAACACCCACAACACAACCAAATACAGAAACATGCTAAAAATCTAAAGAAAATACAGAGACACGCTGCAAATACTTACAATGCAACAAAATACAGACTCATGCTGCAACTGACAACACAACCAAATGTGACTCATGCTGCACGGTACTGACAAGCACAACCAAATACAGATACAAGCTGCAAATACTCACAATGCATCCAAATGCAGAAACACAGTGCAAATACTCACAATCTGAAACAAATACAAAGGCGCTGCAAATACTCACAACTAACCAAATACAGAGACACAATGCAAATACTCACAATGCAACCAAATACAGACAAATAAAGCATGACAAATACAGACTCATGCTGGTACTGACAACACACCAAATACAGATACAAGTGCAAATACTCATAATGCATCCAAATGCAGAAACGCTGCAAATACTCACAATGCAACCAAATACAAAGGCGCACTGCAAATACTCACAACGCAACCATATACAGAGACACGCTGCAAATACTCACAACGCAACCAAATACAAACTTGTGCTGCAAGTACTCACAACACAACCAAATACAGATACATGCTGCAAATACTCACAATGCATCCAAATGCAGAAACGCACTGCAAATACTCGGAATGTAACCAAATACAGAAACACGTTGTGGTTACTTACAATGCAACCAAATATTGAAACGTGCTGCAAATACTCACAACCCAGCCAAATACAGAAACATACTACACACACTCGCAACACAAACATTTCTGTATTTGATTGCATTGTATTTGTACCACATGTTGTCAAACTGATGTTTTCTTATTTTGTTGATGCTTTTTCTATTTGCATGTGTTTTCTTAAGTTGCAGTGCATTGATCTCTATTGACCACCGTAGTTTTGTGCCAAAAAGGTTACAGAAATAAAAGACAGGTTTTCCTTCATTTTTTTGTCTGTAGCTGATCACATGCCTGAAAAAACAACCCACTCAAAAAAACAATTTGTTCACACAGCAGTTCACAGCTCAATGGGCGAGAAGATTATCTTTAGAAGACATGTAATATAGGATATATGTCATATGAACCATTTTTATCAGGATTTTTTTTCTTTGTTATTACTGAACTTTTTATCCATGTGAAGATTGTTAAAAAAGTCTGCTTCGGTGTTGCACAGTTATACAGTGTAAATTTGAAACACCATGTGATTAAAGGGTTAGTTCAGCCAAAAATTATATTTCTGTCCTCATTTACTCACCCTCATGTCATTTCAAGCCTTTTCTGGTTTTCTGTTTTAACCAAACAGTTTTGGGATGAGGGTGATTAAATGATGAAAGAATTTTCATTTCTGAACAGACTATTCCTCTAAATCATATACTACTACTACTACTACTAATAATAATAATAAGTTTTATTATTTATTACCTAATTGTTCATACCATCAAGTAGATCAAGGTGTCTCACATACAAAAGCAGAGGTCTTTGAGAATGATTTCTCTTTCTCTTTCTCTTTTATCCATCTCATGCTTTTTGCATGTTATTCTTAACAGCAGAGGCTGGTTTTAATTGCAGGGAGCAACAGCTTAGGGTTTAATTGCAGCGATTGCCTGAGTTGCTTTTGTCCATTCTTGTCTACCTGCTGGTCCCATGTTCCACCCCTACCAACAGAAATAATAGTGCCTTTCATTTAAAAACCCACTAACCACAACCGTGAGCTTTAAACCAAATGAAGGCCCCGCATTCATAGCAATACAAAGCCATTAATGGCCACTCATCCACAAAACGCAGGTTTTGTGGGGAGAATCTAAAGAGCATCAGCGTCAGGGAAAAGAACAGTGATATTTTGCTCGAGCCCTATGTATTGAATTGTGATATTTTGTGACATTTAGCAGTTGTCATTGTGCTGAGTACCTATGTGCTGAATACTGATTGATCGCAGGTCTGCGGACAGGGTAAGCAAGTGCAAGTGACGCTTACCAAAACGCCAGCAGAAGGGTTCAAAATCTTTCTTTCAAAAGTTTTCTGAGAACCCTCTGTTCTGGTTTACCTACAGGAATCATCAAGGATGTAGTGTTTTTTTCTTCTTATCCTATTAAAATTTTCTTTGCAGACTATTTATGAACCAGTACTTGTTACTTTCTTAAAACTTTATTTGTAGCCTTGAATGTCAAGACTAACACACCCTGTGCTAAAGTCACAGTGCCACACAGTCTTGCCGAACGCAACAGTGTCAAAACCTTTTTGTGATAGTCGTGAGAGGTATGTGCTAATGCAACACCAAAGTAGCCTTTGTGCCTTGGAAGTCTTGTTATTTAACTAATTTGTGATTCCTAACAGTTTTAATCACAGCTTTAATTGCAGTGTGTCATGATGTCCTGTTAAGATTAGAGTTATATGATTTATAATTAAATGCAAAAGTCAATGAAGTCTCAAAAAAAAAAAAGAAAAAAAAGCCCTTAGGTAAGACTTGATCGGTTCCACACTTCATACAATGCTTTTATTGTGTACATACATTTTTACATTGTGCTTTTATTTTGAAAAATACTTGCATGTAATTACTTATTTCCTAGCGTCACTGCAGTGTATAAAATAGTTTGATGTTTTATTTGAAGGCAAATTTAGCCCAAAAGTTAAGGATGTTTTTAGGATTTCCTCTCTAAATCTAAGTAGTATATGAGAAGGTAGGTATGCTATTTTCATCATAATTTAACAGCATGATTTATATTTAAAAAATGTCACAACCTTTTGAAAACTACATTGCTGGTGAGGCTAAAAAAGCGTGAAAAGTATGACAAAGTTGCATGATTTGAGTTTATATTTAATTTGCAGTAATGAGATAATGTGAGAGTTCCCTCATTGTCCTCTTTTCTTTGTATTATTACTTATATTTTATGTTCTTTTACTACCTGCTGACAACCTCCATCCAATTAATTGCTTTTGCAATTAGAAAGCAGTTATTCCCAGACAAAAAAAGAAGAATTTTAAGCACAATAATAGTACGTATATAAAAATCACTTTTGAATACCTCATTATAACTTTTTTGGGGGGTTTTATATATATATTTTTGCAACTGGTCAACACGTTTATTGATTAGTTCTGAGTATGTTGGCTTGATCTGAATCACGGTCTACTAACCACTTAGAAACCATGCAGGACACTTTAGCAACTGCCTACAAATAATGAGTTATACCTCTACATAAACTTTAATATTTTTTAAACTTCTAAGCAAAGGCTTTGTCAAGCCAATGTTCAAACTTTTTAAAGTTTTGATTATTATTGTTAATCAAATTGGCATTAAAAGTTGCCAGGCAACTCTACAAATTAAGGCACACAAAGAAACAGCCCTTTACTGAATAACGCATTTGCAATATAACTAAGTTCGTCCTAATTAAAATGAAAGGGCAGTGTGTTGAGATGTGCTCTGTTTGAAACACAGCTGTTAAATGCTAAATTCAGCTGCGGTCTTCACACTACAGTCCATATGTCTGGTTCCTATTTTACAGTAAATGCAAAACGATGCAAGTGCTTGCACAAAAATCGGTAGAAATGAATAATGAACAACTCTTCTGAAATGAGTTGCAAACAGGAGGTTGCATCATTGTGCTTCAGTATTTTAAATTAAGTTTAAATCTTCAGATTTGCATATTCACTGTGGAACATCATGTGGTCTTTTTCAAATGTTTAGAAACTGTTGCTGTTAAGACATTTTTTTTTTCCCTTATGTCCTTCCAAACCCACATCCCTTTCTGTTTTCTGTGGAATACACAAAAAAGATGTTTTAAATGCTGGGAACCAAACACATCAGAACCTATTGATTTCCTTTGTGTGGACAAAAACACTGAGATATTTGAGTAAATAGAAGTTGAGGAGTTTTATGACATACCCTAACTGTCTTGAACCAGAATACACATGCAGAGCAAGACAAGACGAGCGTTTGAGATTAAAAAGTATTTAAATTGTATTTTTTTTTTTTAATGAAAATAACAGATCGCTTCGGTTTACAACCGCATTTTGGATCATTTGAAGCTGCATTTAAACTGCATTTTGGAAGTTCAAACTGAAGAAAGAAAGACATGAACATCTTGGATGGCAAGGGGGTGAGTAAATTATCTGTAAATTTTTGTTCTGGAAATGGACTTCTCCTTTAACCATGTGTTGGTGTGGAAAAGGTATGTTACCATATACAATTTAGTTGCCGTTCTACAAAAGTATTTTGAAGAGAACGTCGGATACCCATTTTCCGCAAGTTGGTATGATTCTTTAGGGACTTCATGAAAAGTCTGAAGCATACTTTGGTTAAAATTCCTCAATGGTCATGTAAACAACAACTTTTTACCTTGCTACAAGGCTGTGTTCACAGTGACCCGTTTCGGTGCATGTTTGTTTAAATGCTGATGAGCTCTGCTCACCCCACCCCTCTCTTCCGTTGTATTGTGTATTTGGTGTCACGTTACCATCAAAAGCAAAACCAATCCACTGCATCCTCAGTGGCTCTCATGTCGGGGGAAAATGAAGACTCTTACATTCACTTTTACGTCCAACTAGTGGCTGAGGGCAGAAATATGCTAATCTGTCAGCGGTTTAGGTTTTTGGGCATTAAAGAAGTTCAGTTCCAGAACAAAAATTTACAGATAATTTACTCACCCCCTTGTCATCCAAGATCTTTCTTCAATCAAAAATAAATCGTTTTTTTTTTTTTTTTTCTCAATTGTGCCCACGAGTTTGAACTTCCAAAATGCAGTTTAAATGCAGCTTCAAAGGGCTCTAAATGATCCTAGCTGAGGAAGAAGGGTCTTATCTAGCGAAACGATTGGTTATTTTCTAAAAAACAAAAGACAATTTATATGCTTTTCAACCTCAAATGCTCATCTTGTCTAGCTTTGCATGTACTCCGTGCTTTTGGTTCAAGACAGTTAGGGTAGATTGAAAAACTCCCATCTAATTTTCTTCTCCAACTTCAAAATCAGCCCACATTGCTGTTTTACGTTTCTTTGTAAAGGGCGTTTGATCTTCTTTGCACATTCACTTTGTAAACACTGGGTTGGTACTTCTGCATCGATGTAGGATGATTTTGAAGTTGGAGGTGAAAATGAGATGGGAGCTTTTCAACATACCCTGTCTTGAACCGGAATACAAAGAGTTCACACAGAGCTACACAAGGCGAGCATTTGAAGTTAAAAAGTATATAATTTATAATTATTATTTTTTTTTTTTAATAGAAAATAACCAATCGTTTCGCTATATATGACTCTTCTTCCTTGGCTGGGATTGTTTAGAGTCCTTTGAAGCTGCATTTAAACTGCATTTTGGAAGTTCAAACTCGTGGGCACTATAGAAGTCCACTATATAGAGATAATTCCTGAAATGTTTTCCTCAAAAAATAAAAATAATAAAAAAAAAAACTTCTTTATGACTGAAGAAAGAAAGACATGAACATCTTGGATGACAAGAGGGTGAGTAAATTATCTGTAAATTTGTGTTCTGGATGTGAACTTCTCCTTTTAAGGAATCAATGGATTTTTATTATTGTTTTATTAAAATTTCTATTGATGAGTAAGGTTTTGATTAAGTTCATTTAAGATCATTTACTCACCTTTATAATGGCAGTCAATGCGGCTAAATGCGGCTGATGGTTTATAATGGCAGTCAAAGATAAAGTTGGATGAATGAAGTCCAATAAAAATACATAAATCAAGCATAATGAATGCTTCACATGGCTCCAGAAAGTAAATAAATGCCATCTGAATCAATGTGTTTTTGTAATAAAAATATTCATATTCGAAACTTTATAAAACATAAACTGTAGCTACCACTAACTGTCATACATGCGTTAATGAGAGTGACGTTACAGCGGATAACGTAGATGAACGCAGTGATGAACAGAGGCGCAGATGAGAGAGCAAAACGAAACACAGATCACGAATTAGAAGTACAAAACAAGGATGTTGGAGAATGTTGGAGGATTTCGATATCAGCCAATAGCAGACTGGTTTTCCTTCGCTGTAAACAAAACTTGGTTCTCACGAGACTAGCATATTCTCACCGGAGCTTACACTACGCCTACGTATTATGTCATCTGCTGGAACGCCACTCTGTTGTGAGAGCTAGAGATTATAGTTTATAAACTTTTAAATATGGATATTTTTCTTAAAAAATGCATAAATTCACATCAGAAGGCCTTTATTAACCTCCTGGAGCCATGTGGAGCATTTTTATGATGGATTTATGCACTTTTATTGGACTTCAGCCATCCAACTTTATCTTAAACCCCATTCACTGCCACTATAAAGCTTGGAAGAGCCAGAAATTTTTTTTTAATATACTGTATATATATAATTAATTGCTTTCGTCCGAAAGAAGAAAGTCATATACACCTAGGATGGCTTGAGGGTGAGGTAATTTTCATTTTTTGGATGAACTATCCCTTTAGAAAAAAATCTTTTAATAAAGAAGCTTTAGTTTTAAAAATGTATAATAATTGAGTTCCTGTGTGTAAATGTCAGCTCTTGTGAGACTACATGGATTGTTTAAAAACTGCTGCCATAGCAGCATTTTTAATTATGTTTTTGATTTCCTCTGTTCTCTTTGGCTTTCATTATTACTTTTTTTTATTATTATTATTTTCAGAAGGCTGCCAGTATATCTGTTAATATTCATGAGACTTTGCAATACATAGTGATAGCTCACAAAATAGCTTGAAATGTGGTTATATCTGACATACGGTTATGACTATGACATGATTATTCATAAAACATAAAACAGAGCTACAAATGATGTGATGTGTTTTCTGGAGAAAGTGAATACAAATACAAATGTTAATAGACATTTTCAAATGCAGGCGATTTGCGGCTGTGCAAACGTGTGCGTTTGTGCGCGCTGTCTGTGCGTTTGAGCTGATAACAGAAAATGGTGGTGTATTTCTCACAGCTGGAACCCTTCGCGCGCTGCATCCGACAGCATCACTTTGCAAACCATTCAAATCAAGTCACACAAACACACGCTCGCATACGCTGCAGCTGCATTTAATCAAAATCATTCATAATTCACACCTCTGTGTGTGACTCCTTCCCGTGAAGATAGAATAAAAAGCCATTTGTGATGAAATGGCATTGATTGGCCAACATTACTTTGAGCGGCCATTATGGTCCATCTTTTATCCTAGCGATGTTTCTGCAGTGTCTTAATAGAACAGACGTGCATGCTGTTGAAATTGGACTGGGCTGTTTTGGCAAAGGGGATTTTTTTTTTTTTATTTGAATGAGCATAAGGCTGGTGATTAGCTAGACTAGCACATTAACAGAGCCATTCTCGGACTATTGCTTGTGTCTCGAATAGCTCACCCACCTTTATCATCGGTCAGTTTATTCTAAACGGCTAATTCCTGTTCTATTGGAATATCACAATGTGTATAGGCTGTTAAAAAAAGAATTATGATATTTTGACTTCATGTAATGATTGATAACTTGAATATATCCCATAAGATTTGAGATCAGAGGCCTTAAACATAAGGCTTTTTATTAAGCTTATAAGCTTAATTTATAAGCTTTTTATTGCCACTGGTCTTGAGAAACATTAGATTCTGTATAAAACAATGATTTGACGTGAACTCAAGGGGGTGCTTTTCTATGTTTTCATAGCTATAAAACAGAAAATACAGCTTAAAATTAAAAATTTGCCTAAGCAGAAGATTAGAACAATGAATCCTGGTTAGTTTTATTACTTTCGCAGTTTAGTTCCCTGTAAAAACAGAAATTGCCGACTACTGTTACTGCCAACACATTCTCCCTCCCAACTCGTCACATATTGACTTTTGGTTAGGGCGCCTTGGTGTCACATTTTGACGCAGACTGTACCCCTTTAGCATCATTTTTTGATGTGCAGGGTCCTCTATTGCTTTAAATAAGAAACCTTTGGCAATATGACACGAAAGGCATTGGGAATTTTATCATCATGATTAAATTACATACAAGTTCGGAAGTATCTTTTTAAATGTTATATGGGTAGGAGCAAGATAATTTTTAGCGATTAAAACCTTATGATTTACTCTGTTCTTCGCATAAACATATCGGAGGGCTTGGAATGCAATGTGACTGCTTTTATACTGCTTTTTATGGTCAATTTTTGCAATAAATACCTGTTACTGTACTGTTATTTGCCTGTTGTGTGTTTAATACTGTTCAGAAGTAGGTGCGTTTAGGGTAGGGATGGGGTTAGGTGCTCCAAAATATGTATGAAAGTATACATTTATATTAAATGATTTTTGTAAATGCATGCAAACCATTAAATGTGACACATAATGCAAAAAACTACACTGTAAAAAACAGAAAACACAATTTGTTGAGTCAGCTTAAAAAAAAATTGTGAGTTCAGTCAACTAAAATAAGCCAACTTGAAATGTTAAGTTGTACTAAGTAACAACTTAGATATTTGCGTTTGCTAAACTTAACAGATGGGTAAGTAACCCAGCTGCCTTAAAATTTTACGTTGATTCAACTCAAATATCTAAGTTGTCACTTAGTATAATTTAACATTTCAAGTTGAATAAACTTTTTTTGAGTTGACTGAACTCAAAATTTGAAGGCAGCCAGGTTACAAATTATTTTAAGTTGACTCAACAAATTGTTTTTTACAGTGTACAAGCAATGGAGGACCCTGCACGTCCAAAAGTGATGCTAAAGGGGTGCCTTAAGCGTAAAAAAATTGACGCCAGAGGTCCTGCCCAAGCGTCAATATGTGACGAATTGGGAGTGAGAATGTGTTGTTAATGCAGAATTACCAAAAGCGCAACAGTAAACTCAACAATCTTTAAATTACATCACTGAAATATACATATGGGCCTTGAATGCGTCAGTTGCAATGCTGTCTATTCAGGGTTAGAAAGCTGTAGGATTTCTTAAAAAATACCTTAATTTGTGTTCTAAAGATGAATGAATGTCTTACGGGTTTGGAACGACATGAGGGTGAGTATAATCACAGAATTTTCCTTTTCTAGATTCATAGTAGAAAGTTGAAATTATATAAATTTAATTATTTATCATAGTAGAAATTATTTAAAATAACTTTCCTCTAATGATGTTTGCACAAACAATGTTTTCATGGGTAATGGTGATGTTTTATATTTAATATGGTTTGATGACACTTTAATTTCACAACGACTGCAAATTTAATTTAAAGTGAATTGTGATAATAACCACTTTATTCTTGTTAATGATTAAGGTTAAGTGGTGATAATGCTAATTGAAATTGAGAGACATTTCTAGTTTGGGTCTTGATGAAGGGGTACTTGAGCTTTGCTAATGGGGCTGTGTGGTCACTTAAGACAAAAGGTTAGGAAATACAGCTATAGAAGATTCTTGCTTCACAATTTAAATGTGTACATCATAAGCCACATTGAATGAATACGCACTGTGAATGAATACAGGTGTTTCTGGCCAAATCTTCTTTCGAATGCTAATTTGATTCATGGTTACTACAGTACATTTACATGTCTTGCTTTCTTGTTATGTCAGAATTAGATTTTGCATGTAGTGTAATTTCAAAAACATTTTTAGCAGCACTTTCTGTTTGCTGTCATTATAAAGATGCTTTTGGGGAACAGCTTGTTATGATATAGTACAGTAAACACGGTTTTTGAGAAATGCAGCCTTAGGGCCTGTCCTTTAATTTTAACTTGGCAAACACAGGAAGGAACCTTCTTTGTATAGAAACACAGAGTTATTCATGATTTAAGATTTTAATGTTAATTATATTATAAGGATATCTATTTAAAAAAAAAAAAAAAACTGTTAATTTCTTGTATTCACAGGGACTTGTGGCAAAAATGCCACCAAATAGGTCAAAAATGCCCCCTCACGTCTTTTGCTAACAAATTGAAAATGAAAGAAAAGTGTCGATTGTGGCATTGCACCTTATTTCTATTTAGGTGAATCACATACGATTCTGTTGATCTTAGAAATGAAGTGGCCAATCAGAGGCGTTCAGATGAGTCATCGCTGAAACGCCGGTTTTGTTTAGTGGGTGCGCTCCCTGACTGAATTTTCTCTTTGTAAACAACAAATTAACATACAATATAAGAACGAAATTCATTGCAGTGTAGACAGCTTCAGTGATTATAACGGTAGTTTTGCTTATTTAAGAGTGTTTATCCTCACGATAAATCAAAGTTCTGTTCTTCAATCGCTTTCTGTATAGTATAATGTAAATGCTGCTTGAATATGCGTGTAAATGAAAACGTTAGCAGCTCACATTTTTTTATTATTAAATTGTGAGCACGTTAAATAAAAATTCAGTCTTATTAAAAATATTTTATTAGCCTACATTACATCTGGTTTTGTCTAAAGATGGGTTTATAATGTCTGTAGTTAATAGATTACAACTAACATTAGGCTACTTTTTAGCCTTACCCTGGAGTTGGTTCACCCTCCACCCATGACAAAATAGTAAAAATAAAATTTTTTACTGTTAAAATTGTTACATGTTAAAAAAAAACTATTAAGAATTTGCTATTAAAAAGAAACAAAGACACACTACATAGGAAGTAACACACAGTTACGTGCTGTATGATGTTCCCTTCCAGTTATAATGCTGCCAGCGTGTAGTCATAACTAATTACAGCTGAAATATCATATATCTTTAATAAATATATTTATAATATTGTTTTTACATGAAATCTGACCCTGCAACACTTTTCACACTTCAGTAGAGTTAACTAATGAGATTTGCGTGAGCGTGGGCTAGATAAGTGCCTATAAATCTCTTCCTCCTCCTCCTCCTCCTCTTCTTCCTCCAATGTCAGTTACAAATCTGCTCCAATAGCCTGTACTATGTTGCACGTCAGTCACAAGTAGCTATTGAATGATGCTAAGAGCTTAAACCAGATGATCTATGAATGCAGCTTGCTAAATTCGAAGACATGACGCTCGTGGTGTTTAGAGATGCAAATAAATGAGGAGACACTGATGCAATAGCGCCCTGATAAACATGGGTACCTGCTTAAATCGTGCAGAGCCTGTTAATTAGAATGATTAGCCACAAATACCTCACCACTGAGTAATTAATTTAGAACAGGAGTTGTTGACATGAGGACAGCTCATTAACATAGGCAATAATTGTGTTGTTGTGAGTGCATCTGCATTTAATTTTCTTCGAATAGTCACAGAAACAAAGAAATATTTTAGTAAAACCCACATCCTCTGCTTTTTTTTTTTCTTTTGTGTGCAGTATGCATGGACTAAAAACTGGTGCATTTCTAAACAGGACTGTGAAACTCATATCTCAGAGGAAGAAAGCCAAGTTAGGATCATTTCCCAGCTGTCCATTTTTCATGGTATAAAAAGACTAAACATTCACGCTTTAACTCTATGATGTATAATTTATTTTTTAAAAGCCTCAGAATTATACACACTGTACTCTTTTTACTCTTTTACTAAAGGCTATTCTCAAAATATTTTGTGATAACAGATGAGAGGCTATTGCGCACGCAATTACAATTGCACGAGGCATGTTTTGAGCTCCAATCAGCCCGTAAGTGCGTAGTTTGCTTCTCACCTAAGCTTTTATGTTGACAAGAATGGAGGGAGTAAATGAAAGGGAGACACAAATAAAATAAGAAAACAGTCTTAGACTGCTAAACAACATCATCACAGTAAACAAAAGCACAGAAAAAAAAAAGTTTTGAACTTATGAAAATGAAACTAGAAATAATCTTAATTAGAAAAAAGCTATCAGACCCTAAAATGAACATAATATTGGGTAGATTTTTTTCAAATCAAGTTAAAGCAGAGAGAAGTTGTGAAGAAATGTTTGTAGAACATATGTTTCATCTTTATATTCAAGCTCATTTTTGTCTAAGAGTGAAAAATAACAATGTCAATTCTAATTTTAAAATAAGAAATGGTGTCAGTCAGAGATATGAAGGCCAAGTCATTAGAAACAAAGTCAAAATATTTATTTGTTTGTTTATTTATCATTTATTTTTTATTATGAGGGAGAAATGAGTTTCCATACATTTACACCACTATTTATCTAGCATTTTTCTCAGTTACCTGAAATGTGGTAATGGAATCCCAGCAGTAAAAGATGTATATTAATGTCGCACATCTGACACATTCATATCATTCTATTTGAAAGGCTTGCATGTTTTAGTGATATGTTTGTTAGTTGTTTATGTCTGTCTGTATTCTCATTTTCACTGATGGCTGTTTTCATTTTCATTTCTAACAGTATCGTTTTTGTGTTGATTGAATGCTTTGGCAAAATTGTATGGGGAACAGTTATGCCACAGTTATGCCAATAAAGCGCACTGAATAGAGAGGCAGAATGCGAGCCAGACATTTAGATTCAGCGACACCAACATATAAGAAAAGAGACATGATTTATGTTGTCTCTAAGGCTCCTTGTTTAATAGAGTTCCTTTATCAAGGGGGGAGAAAAATCTGTCCATCTGTTTGTGTTTTGCAGGTAAGATAACTAATAATGAGTTGATTTAATCAGTGCAGTGCTGAGACAAAACAGGCACAGGGTGACTTCTCGACTTCTTCATCCCCAGAACGAGAGAGAAAGAAGTGTGCGAGGAAGAAAAACTATCAAAAATGATTATGAATCCTGCTAGCGTTGTTGCTATTGATTTTCTCATCTTCTCTTGGCTCATAAACAGTGTAGTGAGAGTCGCTCAGGCAGAGCTCACAGCTTACCAACAGATCTGGGATCAACGGCCACGAGGAGATCGATTTTGCCACGCAGATTTCAGTCCTGCTTAACCAATGCTGGCGTTATGAGTACTTTAGGCCATCAGTCAGCTTACATGAGCTGCTGAAGCATCATGGTCCAAAGATAAGTGTGTGTGTGGATTGAGGAACAGAATGTTAGCTGAGCATTTCCTGACATGAAGGCATTCTCTGGAATTTTGATATTTAGCATTTCTAGTTATCTGTATTTTTGTTGTAACTATAAAAAGGTCCTAAAAAGATTTATTTACTTGAAATAAAATTATACAAGGAATTAAGACTGGTTTTCTGATGTGTAATAATAAAGATCCCAGAGCTGTTGAGCTTTTAGTAATGAATTCATTTTTGTTCTGTTCTGTTCTGTTTTTTGTTTGTTTGTTTGTTTGTTTGTTTGTTTTGTTCTGTTTTTGTTTTGTTCTGTTTTGATTTTTTTTTTTTTTGTTCTGTTCTGTTCTGTTCTGTTCTGTTTTGATTTGTCTTGCTTTTTTGTTCTGTTCTGTTCTGTTTTGTTTTGTTCTGTTCAGATTTTGTTTTTTTGTTTTGTTTATTTTGTTCTGTTTGTGTTGTTGGATTTTTTTCTGATTTGGTTTTGTTTCTGTTGTCTTAAAATAATTTCTAATTAATTTTGTTTTGCTTTTTGTTTTTTTTGTGTGTTTTGTTTTGTTCTGTTTTGTTCTTTTGTGTTTTGTTCTGTTCTGTTTTTTCTTTTTTTTTGTTTGTTTTGTTTGCTTCTGTTATGGGATATTTTCTATTTTAGTTTTGTTTTGCTTTTCGTTTTTTGGGTGTGTTCTGTTTTGTTTTATTTTGTTCTGTTTTGTTTTGTTAGTTTTTAGTTTAGTTTAGTTTAGTTTTGTTTGTTGGTCTGTTTTGTTGTTCTGTTCTGTTTTTTTTCTGTTTCGTTTTTGTTTTATTTTTGTTGCTTTAAGATTTTTTTTTATCTGATTTAGTTTTGTTTTACTTTTTTGTTTTGTTTTGTTTTGTTTTTGTTTGTTTGTTTGCTTGTTTTGTTTCTGTTGTTTTGGGATATTTTCTAATTTAGTTTTGTTTTGCTTTTTGTGTTACGTTTTTTGTTGTTTTTTTTTCTGTTGTTTTGTTTGTTTGCTTGCTTGTTTTTGTTTTGTTTTGGGATATTTTCTAGTTTAGTTTTGGTTTTTGTTTATTTGTTTTGTGTGTGTTTTGTTTTGTTGTGTTGTGTTTTGTTATGTTCTGTGTTTTGTTTTGTTCTGTTTTTTTTGTGTGTGTGTTCTGTTTTGTTTCTGTTGTTTTGGAATATTTTCTAGTTTAGTTTTTTAGTTTTGCTTTGTTTTTGTTTAGCTTTGTTTTTTTTTTTGGTTTTTTGATTGTTTATTTGTTTTGTTGTGTTCTGATCTGTTCTGTTTTCTTTTGTTCTGTTTTGTTGTGTTCTGTTGTTTTGTTTTGTTTTGTTTTGTTTTGATCTGTTCGTTTTTTTGTGTGTTCTGTTTTTTTTTGTTCTCTTTTTTGGTTTTGTTTTGTTTTGTTTTATTCAGTTTTTTGTGCTGTTCTGTTCTGCTCTTCTGTTCTTTTTCATTTTGCTTTGTTCTGTTCTGTTTTTTTTTGTTTTTTTTTTCTGTTCTGTTCTCTATTGTTTTGTTTTATTCTGTTCTGTTTTGTGTTTTGTTTTGTTCAGTTTTTTTTGTTCTGTTCTGTTCTTTTTGTGTTTTAATTTAAGCATAAAAATACATTTGTGCCTAAGACCCATTCTCCAAGTCTTATTTTGCACAGTTTTGCTTCTCATGCTAATTTATCTTGTTTTAAGGGTGTTTAAATAATTCTAATCTGACACAAAATGTTTTTTTCCTGTGTAGTTGTCAGTTCAGTTTAGAAATCCCCCATGACTCCAAATCGAATAAAAGCTTCAAGTTTCATCTCTAAAATAAGAGTGACAGTTCATTTCTGTTGTCGACTATGATTAACATTTTCTTTTAGTAAAGTGGATGATGGATAGACAGAATATCCTGTCCACTTGAAAAGGATAATAATAAAACAATTTTCTTTCTCCCTAGGTCAAAGCTCCGAGCTTAACCCGAGTAAGCCTGTGAAAGTGTGTAACACGATTAAAGGCAGAGAGAGAATATGTCAGCATCTTTGAGTCCACTGGGATAAGCCTGTTAACCCTGACCTCTGATGTAATAACCAGAAACCACTCTTTGGCCAAACTCTCCTTATATATACATTAATGTAATTATCAGCAAACAGGGTCACAGCAGTTCAGCACAGGCTGCAGTAAGACACACACTGTTACAGCAACGGTCAGGTGTCAAAACACTGAGCCTAATAGTCATCACATTCTCTATTTAAAGAAATAAAACAGAAAGAAAACACCCAGTGAGGGAAAAAATAATTTGAGGTCACAGTTGGAGAACTTGACTTGAAATGCAATGAATAGTTTATAGCTATTCATTTCTAACTCTGCATAGAAGAGATAGATATAGAGGGTGTGCATGTTATGCTAATGGTTTCATCAAACTTCTTTTAGCGTCTAAAAGTTTGCCTTTAAAAAAAAAAAAACACGTCTCTTCATTTTACTGCCCTATGCCTCATGTTTTTGATCACAAAATGTGTTCTGTTTGCATGGCCTCTTAGTAGGCTGCTCCCTATGTAGGCAGCTAAGCAGTTTACTAGATTTGGATATCCATGCTGACTTGATTCTCCATTTACTCCACTTGTAGCAACATACTTGAGTGAATTTAGCCATAATGAGTTCCTCTCTCGTTCAGGACTGACAAATTAACCTGAGTTCTGTTTGCTTTGTCACGTGTTAAGTCACAAACACGTACTAATCACCGAATCCAGTCAGTCAACACTTTCTCTTAAAACTAAACATATGTTAATTACCTGAAAGTCATTTCCTTCAAATCAAACTGCAGACACTTGTAGAGAAATCTGTCCTTTCCTACACCGAACACATGTTTCTCATTCCACGTAATTAGCCGCAGATTGCAGAAGTGCCATATAGGGGAAATATTATTGTTGGACAACGAGTAAAGAATTTTAACAGAGGGAAGGGTGGGGGAATAGACTTCATTGTGGTTTGTAGAGGTTAAAGTTCACAAGTGGTCTTTAAACCAAAGCCATGCTACAGACTTGACTCACCTACAAGAGAAGTCTGTAATTCATGCTGTAATGCATCTCATATACTTGTGCTTTCAAAACATGTCTGGCTGTTTTTAAAGCTGGAATGTATTTACTCTAAACTCACATGGCCTTGTCCGGGGAAACATGATATGATCATTAAAGCAGCTCAGTGTTTAATGGCAACATTTTAGCATTGCAAGTACAGCGGAAGGTATAATAAATGAGTTAAGACCTCTGTCTTTTTCGAAGGTAAAGAGCTGGAGGGCTGTTCCAGTTCTCTTGTTCTTTTCTGTGGGTGGTTTACAAATGTATTGTGTTACAAATGCATTGGAAATATCGGTCAGCACAAAAAACCTTTTTAAGAAGGTCACTCTGTGCTAAATCGTCAAAAAGAAAAAAAATAAATAAAGCAATGGTAAAAGTGAGAAAATATTCCTCTTAGAGCCCTATTATTTTCTGGCCTTCACAACGTGGCTGTGTTTACTCTCCAGGGTATTCGGACAGTCCAAAAAAATTCTAATAAATAAGCTTTTTTTTTTGTTTTGTTTTGTCTCTGTGTTGTAACCTGACATCCAAGAAATAGTAATATATATATATATATATATATATATATATATATAATAAAACTGTAAATGTAAATGTAACACAATAAAGCTGGATATAATATAATATAATATAATATAATATAATAAAGTATAAAATAATAAGTTTGGGCACTTCTATGTTAAAGTTTCATTGTATATTATATTATATTATATTATATTGGTAATGTGGTAATTCTAACCCTTTATTTAACAGAAACTCAACTGTAATTGAGACTCAAACTGATTGAAAGTAATCTTTTTTTTTTTTTTTTGTCTTGTTATTTTTTTTCTCTGCATCTGGTAAAACATATTTTAAAAAAGTATTATATATTTTAAAATATATATTTAAAAAAAAAAAAATTGAAAAGGTTATGAATAAATAGTATTTGTAGTTATATTATTATATTATATTATATTACATATATTTTGTTGACTTTAATTGTAAATTATGTGTTAATTCCTACCTTTTAATTAACAGAAACTTCGAGCAATCAAACAATCAAGATCCGCACACGACTGTACATCAAGCTAATACTTCTTCAAAAATTCTTTATTAAATGCTGCATCAGTGGTCATAAAAATACGTACAAAAAGTGCAAGTGCAAGTGCAATTAGATTTGTGGCTTTGTAATTAACAGAAACTTAACAGATATTTTTGGAGTAATTGACAGTGAAATTATTTATTTATTTATTTATTTATTTATTTTTCATCTGTATCTGGTAAGATTGTATATTTTTAAAAAATATACATATTATATAAAAAACACATAAAAAGGTTATGAGTAAATATTATTTGTAATTTTTTTTTCTGTATAACTTACCATTCTATTATTATATTATATTATATTATATTATATTATGTTATAATATTACACAATATTACATGAAATAATATTGAATTGACAGTGAGATTTATAATTTTTTTGTCTTTTAAATTTGCTTGTAGGTAAGATATATATATATATATATATATATATATAAGGAAATGGTTATGAATCAATATTATTTGTAATAGCGTTATATTATATTATATTATATTATATTATATTATATTTCTGGTACTTTTTACTGTTTGTATCACTCTGTTTGCCTTCGTTTGCGTGTTCCATACAGACAGTCAGTCTGTGCATTGGTAAGGTATTTAGTGACTGCAGTTTACATTGTTGTGCCGAAAGTTGGTGATATCAGGGTGTTGGGGCTACTGCCCATAAAGTATTTATTGAAAGAATTTCCCTTGGATTCTTCTATGTGCCAGAAAACTGCACCAAAATATGTGCACACAGGGTGCTAACAGGGTGTTCCTGACTAATGACCATTTTAAACCAGATGCCACTTCATAAACGTAATATGTAACATATGTAAAAGTAATATGTAACATATGAAAACATAACATGTAAGTGGATTGGTGCAAAATTCCATTGGGCAGATCTGATTTGCAATTACAGGAAACATTATTTCTGCCAAAAGAGTTTCAAAATCACATACTTTTCCTCGGGCTTTGTGAGTTACAGTATTTGTTTAAGCAGATTGTGTACGTCTGTTGTTGTGACTTGAAGGTCATATCAGATTTTATGACCAATTTAGTAGATGGAGGTGTAAAGTGCGTATGATCTTACTTGAATGAGTGTTTTATTTCAGCAAAAAGCACTGATGATCACAAACTCCTTATTTTCAATATCACCCCACCGAGTGGATAAATCACAGCATGCCACTGCTTCACAGATGTTGTGGGAGGACGTTGGATCATCCTCAATCCAGTTTTCTCTACACTTTTGCCTTATCATCACATTGATAATCTTGTGCTCATCTGTCCATACAGTTCTGTTCCAGAGTTTCACTGGCCCATCGCTGTTTTGTGCCAAATTGTAATCCAATATGTGGTTTGCATCTTCAGCGTGTGCTGTGAAATTCTGCTGCCAAGGTCTTCTGTCAACAGCAGATAGTAGCACTTCATCACACCATTCTGGATGTTGAACCTTGCTGTTCCTGCTGTTCATCACTGAAGGAACCAGTGCTTTTCTTAATAGTGGCCTATTATGCCCCTTTTTATAATATGTAATATAAGTCTTAGGTGTCCCCAGAATGTGTCTGTGAGCTTTCAGCTCAAAATACCCCACAGATCACTTATTATATCATTTTGAAAATGCCTACTTTGAGTGGAAGCAGAAACACGCTGTTTTCGTGCATGTCTATTTACCAGAATAGAGCTGTGCCTTTACAGCTTATATCAGATACTCTGCCAAAAAACATCTGTTTGGTTTTGATTATAATGTCTATCACGCTGAAATCGTGCGGTTTTAACCATATTAGTTTAAACTTCTCATATATGGTTTTCTGAGCGCACACATTCGAAACACACACACACAGAAAGCAGCTGTCACACGCCATGTGAGTACTAAACAAAGTTTTAAAAAAAACGCGTTACTAACGTACAATACTTTTTTCAGTAACGAGTAACCAAACGAATTACTGTATCCCTGTTACAACACCATTACCATTACTGACAATAAAATGTGATATACTGACAATATAAATGATGTTTAAAATTTGAAAAGTGGGGCCGCTTGTGGGTGTGATTACAATAGAGATGAGTTTAGACTGTAAAAACTGAAGCTCGCATTGGTATCATACTGTTTGCTTCATCAGAGAATATTTGTTTCCGACATGACTTGCTTCATTTAAAAGTAGACATTTCATGCTTTCTATACATATATTTCTCTTGTTTGCGAGGCACATATTCACGGAGATTCAGGTGAAATTTTGGGCCAAAATGTCTCTGAAGAGAGGTGATGGAGACCGGAGATGGAGAGGTGATAAATAAATCCCAATCCCATGTTAACCAAAATGACACAAATTTTACTTAATGATGATTTTGTCATAACATTTCTTTTTGTTTTTCACATTTCTAAAACTTTAAAGTTTTACATTTGTTACATTTTGTATCCCATATTTTTCTGAATTTAGGACACCATTTGAATTGGATTAGGCTAAACAAAACAAAAAACAAAACAAGAAAAAAAAATCCTTTTATTTCTGACTTTAAATTTTCCATTTTATTGACAAAGTGCGTTACAGCTCTAAGACATTACTGTCTCAACATTTCCATGTGGCATTGTGCCTGAATCATCTTGATGTGCATTTATTGTCTGTCCTTGGTAAGATTTTGTCATTTTAATGGCTCTCCTTATTTTGTTTGCTTCAATGATTTTCTTCTTATTTCTATTGTGTTTTGCCAATTTCCTACAGCTGTGTCAGAGTGCCATTCGTTAATCTGAACTTTATTTTATCAGATGAATCTGAGAGCTCTCTGCCAAGGAGGCGAACAAACAGATCTTTCAGTGACAAAGTGAGTTATTGCATCTTACAAAATGAGTCATTTCCACAGCAGGTCCAAACTCCCAGCCAAGCAGTTTACTGTTTACTCAAGCAACTGTGATTTGACCTTTAAATCCGCTCCCACCAAGGATTCGGTCCCCCAAACAACCGCATGCTCAAATACACAATCAAGACTCCCTATAAACTCAACTGCATAGTCATACAAAAGACCTGCTGAAAACTGGTTTGTGCTGGTCAGGCTGGTGGATTGCAGGAAGAGTAAACATCGCATGGCAGGTCCTCATTCTCCAAAGCCATGAAGAAAACTACTGTATACAAGATGTCCTATCTGTTACTTCATTAAAAAATGAAAAAAATGTCTCAAATACATCTCTACTACGATAAACGTGTTTCTTATTTTTTAATTAAAATTAATTTTGATTTTACTTTTATTGAAAGACATCTGATAAAAAAAAACAAAACGTCAGGGTGATACTGTCCTGATATCATCTAAAATATTTCTGTCATGACAACTCCCATAGAATTTAGTATGGTAATTTAGCATGGTCTTTAATGCAAACTGATAATAAGCATTACACTACATGGTACAAGCTGAATTTGTTCATGTTGCACACGCTGCCAATGAGCTTAACTGCTTTAAAATAAATGGCTGGTTAACATTCAGAGCAAGTTGCAGCATGCTTTCAGAGTTCCTCTAAAACCCCTCACCTCCTCAGCTCCACCTGTATAGATCTGCTATGGTTTATTATATATACTATTTGTGCAAACTGAAATTTCCTTGTTTTTTTTTTTAATGATATCTGAGGTCTAGAGGCTATGTAACTACCATATAAGTTTCAAAACAGTCAATCCACAGTTAAATGCACACAGCCTGCATAAAGTACCCTGGTGAAAAAAACAGCATATGCTGGTAGCTATGTTTTGATGCTGGTTTATGCTGGTCAAGGGCCAGCATGAACCAGCAAAGGACCAGCATAAACCAGCTAAGGACCATCTTAAACCAGCAAAGGACCATCTTAAACCAGCACCAAAACATAGCTAACCAGCATCCCAGCATCAAAACATAGCTACCAGCATATGCTGTTTTTTTCACCAGGGAAAAGCTGTACCTTTTTACAAGCCGCTGTGACTTCCGTAAAAATGTGTTGTCTGAACTACTCAGTCACCACCTTTAGCCACCACCCAGAGCACCAACCACCATCCCACCCTCCTTTTGCCAAACCCACAGACAACATCGCGTCCATGCCATTGCTGAGCAACAACAACACGGAAACAAGTTGAGAAAACGCTGTTCAGTCGATGGATGTCAGGAAACTACATCATCGTATAGGCTTCCGAACAACATTAATATAAGAAACCAGTGGCACATCAGCTTTAGCCTCGTTTACATATCGATTTCTGAAAAATACACGGATAATGACTCCCATGATTTGTTCCAGAATTGTTTAATTTGGTTCATTCACACAGTGATTTTCTGGAATCTGTGCGTGCTTTACATACAACCCGTAAAGATCCCGTAAACACTAAACTGAAACTAAACTGGCCAACGATCTGCGCTTCAGCGCGGTGAGGAACTCCCGGCGCTGCTTCATATTTTTTCGTCGTGAAGAGTCGCACAATAACGTGCATCAACACTACAACACAGCCTTTATGGCACTGGTTCTGGCTAACCCCAGCAATGTTACTAGGTTCCCAATCCGGGATCGTTCCCGGAATCAATCCCGGGACGTGTTTGCATTCACACAGAAGGCACTCTGGCAACTTTCCGGCAATTTTCCGGAATCAACGTCCAGTGTGAAAGGGGGCTTTACTAAAGCAATAGTTACGTAGCTTACTGCATTCCGTGTTTGAAAAAAATAAATTAAAAAATAAATAAATACCATTCTGAAACATCCTTTTGAGTATCACCAAGCCACAGCATGACCCTAGTTACCTGTGCTTGGCCTGGCCATGCGTCACTCAAAAATCAACAGGCCAATCAGAAGAGCGACTCATGAATATTAAGTAGACGGGCCAAATTCTACCTGTTCTTGACAGAACTCCTAAAAGAGGAGCTGTAAAAATATATTGAGATCGTTTTTGGCACTTATACCGCAAATATATATTCTTAAAACATCAAAAGCTAAAATAAACTTCCAGAAAGGTGTACAATATGTCACCTTTAAATACTCATGGCACCATATTGGTGTATGTATTGGCAGTAGCAAGTTCCTGTACTTGCTTTGCAGCAGCAGCAGCAGCAGCAGCAATAATCTACAACAACAACAACTCAGCAGCAGCAATTTAGGAGTGCAGATCTATTCCACCAAGACCAAATTCATTAACATTGTAATATCTATTATCATGCTAAAATCTTCCAAGAGCTGTTATGACAGAACTTACAAGATAAACATACAAGAGCAACAACAACAGCAAAATCTTACTTTATTTTGCATTTTTGCATCTTTTATAATTATTTGCATAATTATTTCTTAGATCAAATATATTTCTTTGCTCATTAATATTTGAAAAACTGGTGACCAACATCCAGGAAAATAATAATAATAACAATAAATCAGGAAATTATATAATAGGGAATAGTTTCTTATGGCTGTCAAGGTCAGAAAGTCTCTCAAGATATCAGATAATTTGATCTTTTATGACACGGCAAGATTAGTTCAGGTTGAAAAACATAATGTTGTTCAATTCCCCTCAAAATGTAATGATATTTATGAATAATTCAAGATACCTTGAAATTACCTTGGAAAATAGTTTCAAAAACATGATGAAAATATTCATTAAAGTGTTTTATACTTTTTTTTCTTAAAATATTTCCTTTTATGTACTGTGTAAAATAGTTGTTTGTGATTGTAATAGGTCTGGAAAGTTTCAAGTTTCAAACATTTCATGAAGTACACAAGAAATGGTCTCCAAAAAGTAAAAACTAATTCACTGCATCCGAAATTGAATACTTCCCTACTATCCACCTTTTTCTTCCCATAAGAGTGGAAGCGGACATTTAAGTCCTGTATAATCTAACCAATCCGATGACAACTTCTAAACTTCTGAAGTGTTTCCAACTAAGTGTGCAATATGCATCAGATGTTTAGCCAACGTTCCGTGGGCATTGACCCAAACCCTAATGATATCAGAATCTCACGATAAAATAATGTCACAATATGAAGTCCATGATACGATATTGCGATTTAAAAGAGAGAGAGAGAGAGAGAAAGAGAGAGAGAGAGAGAGAAATTAAGACTTGGGGAGAAAAAAATAAATAAAATGTTGTACATTTTAAAGTTACATTTTTCTATCTAATGCACTTTGAGAGTTCAAAATTAACAGCTCCAACCCATGTTCTACTATGAAAACGTAAGTCAGTAAAAAAAGTCTAAGTCTTTTTATTTGTGGTATACTGTCTCAATCTAAATTACATTCACACTGGTGTTTTAGGAAGCCAAACAAATTAGAATATAATAATAACAACAACAATTTTATATATATATATATATATATATATTTTTTTTTTTTGGACTGGAGTTACCCATTTAAAACAGTAGCTGTAAGCAATTCATACAGCACTTTTAAGCTTTTATTTTGACAGAAACGGCAGTAGAACTTTTATTTTGAAGGAAATCGCCAGCTTCTGTGAAAATGACTTACGAAAATGCATCTCACTATGAATCCAGTGAAATGCTGTAATCATCTGCCGCGAAAAAATAAAGCGCAACTGGTGGCCATTGCGTTTCCAGATGTGCGCTAAACAAAAAACGAGTTCACTGCATTCACTGTGAATGGAGTCGTTCTGAGGTGTGAAAAACACCGGATCACAAGTTGATTGCCTAAATGAAGTGCGTGCTTCACTTTGAAATGCACAGTGAAAACAGATTAGATGAAGCGATTAAGCCATTTGTTCGTTTGACAGATACTGTACCAAAGCAACTTTAAAGATCTTTTATGTTAGAATAAGTAGTTTAAATATATTTTTAAAACTGCACTTTTTTCAAAACTGTGCTTGAAATGGCCGTTCTGGTTGATTAGCTAGTTCTTCCAATGTTTCATTGTCAGACTCGTGCTTGAAATTATATGTTAAAACCAGTGGCATGTTGCTGTTCTTATCACTGAAACAGCTGTAGAGTTGAAATGCTAAATTTGTGCCTTGCGATGTTAAATTCAACTTAGGTCATTGCATTCAAGCATTGTTTGGACAAGCTTTGGCAGCAACATATAATTGCATGTTAAAACACAGGACATCTAAATGGTGTAAAATTGTCCTGGCTCTCACTTGAAGCCTCTGTAATGTTGTTTTGAAATGTCTACAGATCAAGGTTAGCTGTAGAGTAGCTCTGAGGGTTTTATACACAATAGTTCCTCAAGTCTCTCTCCACTTCAAGGCCTGTGAGGACAAGGTCATTCATGGGCCATTATGGGCCTTTCCTCTATCCTTGTAAAACTTGTAATCATGGAGGCAATATCCACAGCCCAATTGACAGCACTTTGGGGCTCTTTAGAGGTTACACTCCTAACAGTCTCTCTTCATCCTGACTGTCAAGGCTCTTAGGATCATGTAATTGTATTGGCTCGTTTAGATTCAACACAGACTTGTATTCTGGCTTTTAGTCATGAATGAGTCTTAGTCTGTATTTGTGCTATTTTTTCTCCTCTGTTTCTTTGAAAACCCTAATCTGAACAAGCAGATGAGAAGTTGCTGAGCAGTGTCAGGAAGCATGTCTGACTATTATTTGGACCATTTCTGGTATGCAGTATCATTTGGACTAACTTTGGGGGAAAAAAATGCAATAGTTCTTGTAGTCTAGTATTTCTATTAAAATTATATCTAGATGTTTTAGCATGAGATATTTTATATTTATGCATCTGGGAGATGCTTTTAAAACGACTTGTATTGCATTCAAGGTATGCATTTTATCAATTCAGGCAATTTAAATGTAATGCATGCTTGTAAAGAGAATACAATAACTGGAAGCAAAACGAGTAATGGCACCATTCTGAGGATCACACCTGTCAACATGTAAAAACATTCAGTTTGAGTGAAAATGATTTGGAAACAAAGTAGTGTGTGTGTGTTGAAGTCAAGGTGTGTATGTGTGTGAGGAATTGTGTGTGAGGAAGCATAAAAAGGCATGAAGCAAGCGGAAGGAGAAAGGAGCTTTATTTTGTGACAGCAGATAGAGAGAAAAAAGAGGTGTGTGTGCCTGGCAGGCCCAGCAGGAGGGCAAATGGGATGATAATGAAACAATGGAGCTGTAAATGCTAGGTTGCTTTGGCAGAGGACGACGTGGCAGACATTTTCTGAGGTGCCTCGGTAGGTCAGAACCTGGCCGTCTGGTTCAGTGTGATGGGTGTGAGGTGCAGAGTCAGGGTCAAACTGACCGATCTCACGAGTGACGCAACAAAAAACAGCAAACAGAGTTCAGAGGTTTAGCAGACACAACATACTATTATAGCTCATCCGCAGCAGGGGTCTCTTTGCCACGGCTAAAAATGAGCTGCTGTCAGCTCATATGCGTAATGGCCACGTAACGGTACTATGTGCGTATGTGATGTCCTGTGTTTACCTTGAGCATTTCATGTGTTCTATAAAAAGCTCTTGAACAGCAAAGGACACTTTTCCTGAGAAGTTTATAGGGCCTTTACAGTTTTGTGAGTTATTGTGTCCTTTAAAGAACGGTTAGTCAAAGGTTTAGGTAAAGAACTGGAAGTATAATTTAATATACAGTAGTTAACATTTGAAGTCAATCAGAAAAGTTCATCAAAGTTTTCCTAAGACGAGAACGGGTATTGTTTTGTTTTAGGACAACTTTGATGAAAGATTTTGATCCACTTCAAATAACGACTACCATATATATGGGCCATTCTTCATTCATTAGTTAGAAACATCTTGAAAATTTTTTTTTTTTTCCAGATAATGTCTATGTATGCAAATTGTATAATATCCAAGGTGCACATTTCTAGTGATTGTGCAGTTAATTCTCATATTGTATTTTCAGAAAGTTATGGAATATTTGTCCTCTCCCCAAATTTGTCACTCCTGAAACACAGTAATGTATTTATTTATTTATTGCTATTACAATTTTTTCAGAGGTAAATCAATAACATTTACATTTTTAACAATATTTCAAGTGTAAATGATAAGATTTGTTGTATTTTGAATCCAATTTTTCTTTGTAAAAGGCAAAAAGTTGATCTTACTTATTTCAAAGTTAAGGATTCATTAGTTGAATATACATTGAACCATCATAACATCTTGGTTGATAATTCAGTACACTGTAAAAAATAAAAAACACAATTTGTTGAGTCAGCTTAAAATAATTTGTTACCCTGCTGTCTTAAAATTTTGTTAAGTTGTACCAGGTATATTTGTGCTTGCTAAACTTTACAGATGGGTAAGTAACCCAGCTGCCTTAAAATTTTAAGTTGATTCAAATCAAATATCTAAGTTGTCACTTCTATCTAAGCACAATTTAACATTTCAAGTTGAATAAACTTTTTTTTTGAGTTGACTGAAGGCAGCCAGGTTACAAATTATTTTAAGTTGACTTAGGAAATTGTTTTTTTACAGTGTATACTTTTTTCTTTTTGGACAAAACATTCCATGTTTTGGTTGTGACTGCACATTTTCGGTAGTGACAGTAATGCTTTGGCACCGACCATATCACATCACATCATTTTAAGTTGACTCAGCAAATTGTTTTTTACAGTGTATACTTTTTTTTTAACAAAACATCCCATGTTTTGGTCGTGACTGCACATTTTCGGTTTCACACTACTACAGTATACTAAAATACAAAACAAATGCATAACTGTACTAAAATTTGGTTTATTTCCCCCAGATATGAGGATTATGTGTTCCCTTTTGTTACTACCAAAACAATGATGATATGCTTCGGTCGTGACTTTTTTTATAGAATTTTTTTTTAAAGAATAATGGAATAAAAAGCGAAAATGATTTCAATTTCATTTTCATAAATGTTGAAATTTAGGGGTTGGGGTTCTGGACAGCCACCTCCCAATTGAAAGTACCCAATAAATGATGACGTAAAATGTATTAAGCTTACTAATATTTTAAATATAATTGTGGGTTTCAACAGATAATAGAAGGATCTTAGTAAACATATAAGATTTGAATACTTTGGTCGTGGAACAACAGTTTGGCCCATATATATCTATATCTATCTGTCTATCTATCTATCTAGATAGAGCACAAGTGCTGTATATGATGATTTAAAGGGATAGTTCACCCACAAATGAAAATTTTGTCATTAATCACCCTCATGTCGTTCCAAACCCATAAGACCTTCGTACATCTTCAGAACACAAATTAAGATATTTTTGATTATATAGACAGCAATGCAACTCATACATTCAAGGCCCAGAAAGGTAGTAAGGACACTGTTAAAATAGTCCATGTGACACCAGTGGTTCAACCATAATGTTATGAAGCTACGAGAATATTTTTGTGTGCAATGAAAACAAAAATAATGACTTTATTCAACAATTTCTTCTCTTCCGTGTCAGTCTTTTAAAAAAGAAGGTAAACGAAGGTCTTACGGGTTTAAAACTAAATGAGGCCGAGTAATTAATGACAGAATTTTCATTTTTGGGTGAACTATCCCAAGTGTTGGCAGAATGGATATTGAATGGAGGGTCAGGTTTTAATGTCTAATGTTTAATGTCTTTGTTCTAAAGTGAATGAAGGTTTGGAATGTTATGTGGATGAGTAAGTGATGACATAATTTTCATATTTGGGTAAACTATCCCTTTAAATACCCATTTAATGCATTTCTAATGAGGAAAATACCCTGAGCAAATCCTGTCACAAATAATCATCCGACAGGTCTTGTGGCACATCCCCAAAGTTCAAATGAATCCTACACCACCGGTGCGTGCCCTCTTTCCTCAGAACCCATCAAAACTCCGCTCACCCCCTCTGGAGTTCTCATGATTTTTTTTTTTGAACTGTCTCATTTGTTATCCAGGTGGAATTCGATTCTTATTCTCTCCTCTACATCTCCAGCTCGCTCTTTTTTGTTTTAATCAGAGGAAGAATATGATCTCCCGACTCCTCTAGACTTTAATTATAACAGAAACCCTGAGCAATAACAGAGCAACGGGCCGATCAATAATGCATATCTGAGTTTTACACTACAAATGCACATATCCTGAGCTCTCCAGCATTCAGATGTTTGATTGCAGTATCCTAATGATGCTATCCATCAATTCTGGACACGGTTTTAATATTCCTGTCACACAAAAACCTGCCGTCCATCCATACTCACCATGACAGAGACAGCATCTGTGGTTGGAGACTAAAATCAAGACCTGATTTATACACAAACCTCACAGATAGACGAAGAGCACATCTCCGCCATGCATTGTTATGACTCTTGCAACATCTATCAGAGAGAAAATTGGGGCTCTGGTAATGAAGCTACGCTAACGTCAACACAGAGCGCCGTGCGAGATGTCCTCCCTTGATCTGTGCTCGCAGACTAAACCGTTAATCTACGCCATCTCCACATCCGAGATCATCTAACAGAAATAGACTGACGTGCAGAGGGGACTCGTAAGCGAGTGTTTCGCTAACAATTAAACGGAGAAGAAATCATGACTCCATTTGTGTCATTCTGTCACTGTGATTATGTCTGGAGCGCAGAATGGAGAGCAGAAGAGAGCTCTAAAAATACCGAGCACAGTACATGGTGTTGGCAGCCCTCCCGGCCTTCTTCATCATGTTACAGCTACTGTTGATTTAGCTGAGCAGGAAACAGATGTCAATAGAAAGGAGCTGCAGTGCCTCTCCCAACCTGTAGGGTGCAGTGTTTCCATTTTAAATGAACAGATGAGTGGTGGATGGGATGGGGTGTTTGTTTTCTGCTTTTTTTGGTGAAGGAAGGCCACTTACTTTAAGCTGAGGTGAGATAAATTCAGCTTTTTTCTCGTTCTTTTCTCTCCACGTCAAAGCTCAAGCTGTATTAAAGCTGCATTGAGAGGTAAAAGAACTATTATTAACAGTCTGGGATTGAGAGTGTAAGCTTGGTGACATGTTTTAGATGTATTTTTGATTAGGTGAGATTCATCATTACCCAATCCTTACAAAGAATTACCCGTTTGACAGGAGATCAAGAATCACATGGCAGATCCGGAGGACACCGTGTGTCATTATTCATTTTTACAAATCCTGTTATCTTCAAGGTTTGCATCTGCTTTCAAAGGTACTACACTTTATTAGTCACCAAAAAAATATTCTCAGCGGGTCATTAATCAGTTACACCGGAGAAACAGGGAGTGAATGTCACACTTTATATCTCTGTCAATGTTTGTTACAAGGTTAATTTGTTTTTGAAAGTCTATTTTTTAAATAGGCACATATCTTACAGTCAAGACAAGTTGTCACAATGGAAACATGCTGTATTTTGCATTTTGATTGATAGATAGATAGATAGGTAATGAAAAAAGTTAATAAAACATACAAATGATAATAACTGCAAATATCAAATCATGACATTCTAATTAACAAATTCTAAAATTACAATATATAAAATGAATGACAATGTTTTATACTCTTAAGGTTTTTATAAATATTTAGGAATATTTTAAAATTATCCTTTTTTATTTCAAGTGTAGATAAAGTTGTAATAAGGCCAGTTTCCACAAATTAACATATTTAAAATTGTATGTATTTTTTTTTTTAAATGACTGTTTACATATAAAAAAATGAAACATGAAAAAAAAAAACAATAAAACATAAAAATGATGATAACATAACTATCAAATCATGACATTCTAATTAGCAAAAATATAAAATTACAGTACATAAAATGAATGACAATTTTTTTATATAATTGATATACTCTTATAGTTTTTATTTATTTTTTTTTTATAAATATTTAGGAATAGATTTTATTTAGAAATTTTCCTTTTTCATTTCAAGTGTAGTTAAAGTTGTAATAAGGCCAGTTTCCACAAATTAATATATTTAAAATTTTACATTTTTTTTTTTAAATGACTATTTACATATTAAAAAAAACGAAACATGAAAAAAATAATAAAACACAAAAATGATAATAACATAACTATCAAAATGATAATAAAATCAAACTATCAACCAATTATAAAATTACAATATATAAAATGAATGACATTCTATTTAATAATTTATATACTGTTCTAAATAATTAGGAATAGATTATATTTTGAGATTTTCCCTTTTCATTTAAGTGTAGATAAAGTTGTAATAATTTAGAGGCCAGTTTCCACAAATTAACATATTTAAATTTGTATGTATGTTTTTTTTTTTTTTTCAAATGACTGTTTACATATAAAAAAAATAATATAATAATAATAAAACATAAAAATGATAATAACATAACAACTATCAAATAATGAAATTTTAATTAACCAATTATACAATTACAATATATAAAATGAATCGCACACTTGAATTATTGATATACTGTTATAGTTTTTATGAATATTAAGGAATATAATTTATTTTTAACAATATCCCTTTTCATTTCAAGTGTATCATTTCAATTTTTAATCATTTTGTGTTTTTGTCATTTGTATTATTTATTGTTTTTATATAGTATATATATATAGCTTGTATTAGTTTAGTTTTAGTTTTCATTTGTGTCAGTTTTAGTTTGATTTTTTCTTTTTTTTTATCAGTTAACATTTAATTAGAAAAATAATAATAATTTTACCTACTGATAATTTTATCTTTTTTTTTATGTCCTTACATTGGTATGTCCTTTGTAAAGGATGAAAGGTTTTATTTTTTAAATCAGTTTTTATACTTTTAATCAAACCTTGTTCAAAGATAATTCCTAACTCATGAAAGCTATAACAGAATGATTTGATAAACTATTTTACTTTATGCAGTATGTGCGTAAAAGGTCCATTAACTGGTATTGCCATTCTATACAATCTGTCTACGCATTGCATCTAATTTGCATATTAATGTGTTCTTGGGGTAAATGCTAATGAAAAAAGAAGCACTATAATAGGAACAATAACTTTTCATAAGAATATCTCAAATTTAATTGGAATATTGATAATTTCTTTCCCTATCGTGTCTCCCCAAAATGCCTGATTGACATGCCGATTGTCCTGAAAACGTTTCATAACAAAAAGTCATATTCCGATTTGAAACCCCATAGCATTTTTCTAAGTTGATTTATGCCAAACAAGTTGCTTTGAATACAAACGTCTTTCAAATGCACAAATGTAAATGTATTATTTAATTTTGCATTATTTGAAATAATGCAAATTACTATGCATTTGTTTTGAGACTTATGCAGTTAGACATTTGACTCAAAAGCTTATACATTAAACGCTGAGATTCAGCCTGGCAACTAGCTCTACTTCCCACTACACCAAAATACAGACGCATTATGCAGGTAAACCGCGTAAGTCACCTGAAAGAGATGAGTCGGTAAAGGTTCTTGATTGAAATCAAGAAATTGAAAGAGATTTGTTTAGAGCACGAATGAAGATTTGCAATTAGACTTAAAATCTCTCAGAAGCGCTTCGTAACGACATAGCAGTTAAATTGAGGAATCAAATTGGAGATGGGTCTATTCCTTTGGCAATACAAACTTTCTGTGGGGTTTAATTAATTTGAGGATGCGATTATGCTGCGCCTGCGTGCCCCAAATAATGTGTTGCATCTAAATGCATGACTATTTTTGCCATTAAAGAATTCAATTTTACTCCCCACCTCACCCAAACAGGCAGCAGGCCCAAAGCCCTAAACAAACACAATGCGTGCATTTAAGCTTCTCTGTTTGACAAATTTCTCCCCAATGCTGAAAGATTGAACTGATTAAATAGATTTGTTTTAACCGACACATAAATAAATCTATTTTATGCTTCTGTGTGATACGGCACAACCCGAGTCCCCTGTCAGCGTGCTGTGTGCTGCTCCGGCTGCATAATATCAGCTTTAAAAGAGCTCAGTCCTCAGAACAAACGACTCACTTCTGCATTTCATTACAAAACTAGTGTAGATAAGCTGACCTCTGATTTTTCTTCAGAGACTTGAGGAATGTTTTCATAGGTGCGGCGTGTAGTTTTTTGGATGTTAAAATACTTTGTCATATCCCAGCTTAATGTGCATTTTTGTAGCCTGGTTTCCTGGTGTGTAAATATTGTGGTTCTGTGGTGCTATTAAAACACTGATGTGTTTGTTTGAGGGTCCTGACCAGCCCAATGTAGGATCAACATGGCTCAACCAGTACCATTAGTTTGGGGCAGGAGCTTTATCTTACCAATCGTAGACAGCAGCTGGGTTTTCATCCAAAATTGGCAATTTAACTTATGCGCAAAAATTGGAATATCGCATAAAACATTTGCGAATAAGCCTTTCCTTCCAAGTCAAAGAGAACAAAATTGTCACTTCCTGATAAACTCCCACTATATATTCTTAAAAGTAGGAGAAACCACTGAATATAGTTTTCGTATATAATAAACTACTTGCACCTCAAAGCGAGCAGACGAAACACAATAAATGTGATCGTTTCTTTCGGAGGTGGATGTCTGCTGTTTGGGAATGCAGCTGTGTAAGACAATTGGGAGGCAATTATACAGAAATACTTTGATGACAGGTATTTCAGAATGACCATAACAACATTTCAGATGCTGTGGAGCAAGATCGGTCCACTGGTTAGACGGGTTTTGCCGTCCCATAGCGCAAAGTCACGTGACTTTCTTGATGCGCATGGAGGAATTTATTTGGCAAATGCGTTTCCATTTCCCATTATTCGCATTAACCATTCAAGTCAAAAACCACCTTAAAGCGAGCGTGAGAACTGTTTTTTGTTAATTTCTTAATTTTTTTTTGAATTAAGAGATTTTTATTCGAAATGTGGCATTTTCATCACTCGTTTCTGATGCGATACTTGAAATGCGCATAAAAACGGTGATGGAAACATAGCTAGGGAGAATGAATAAATAAACAAATAGCATGCTGCTTAATATTTTTTTGAAAACTGTGACATTGTAATTCAGGGGTTTGGGCTAAGCTAGTTAGTTAGTTAGTCTGTTTATTTATTTATTTAATCAATTACTTTTATTCAGCAAGGATGAATCACGGTTTCCACAAAAATATGAATCAAAAGTGTTTAACATTAGTGCATTAGTAAAACAAGTACATTTTAATGTAACATATTAAAAATCTTTTACATTGTTATAACATTTCACAATATTACTGTTTATGAATGAATGAATAAATAAATAATGAATGAATGAATGAATAAATAAATCAGTCAATCAATCATGCTGCTTAATATTTTTTTGTGAACTGTGACACTATACAAAGTTAAAAAAAAAACTAGTTAGTTAATGCATTTAGGATTACTACTTCTATTTAGCAAGGATGAATTAAATTGGCAATAAAAACAATCCTAACATTTCCAAGTTTTTCTATAAATGCTGTTCATTTTGCTCATCAAAGAGTCCTAAAATTTCCACACACACACACACACACACAAAATAAATAACTAAAAAAAAGTTTCCACAAAAATATTAGTCAGAAATAAAGTTTTTAACATTAGTAAAACAAGTCCATTTTAAAGCATATTACAAATCTTTTTCATTATAATATTTCACAGTATTACTGCTTTTTGAATGAATGAATGAATGAATGAATGAATGAATGAATAAAAGCATGCTGCTCAATATTTTTGGAAACTGTGACACTACAATTCAAAAATTTGGGCTAAATCAGTTACAGTAGTTAGTTTATTTAGGAAATTACTAATTGGGGTATATTTGTAGTAATAGCCAAAAATACATTGTATGGGTCAAAATTATAGATTTTTGTTTCATGCCAAAAATCATTAGGAAATTAAGTAAAGATCATGTTCCATGAAGATATTTTGTAAATTTCCTACTGTAAATATATCAAAACTTAATTTTTGATCAGTAATATGCATTGCAAAGAATTTAATTTGGAAAACTTTAAAGGCGATTTTCTCAATATTTTGAATTTTTTGCACCCTCAGATTCCATATGCTGAAATAGTTGTATCTCAGCCAAATATTGTCCTATCCTAACAAAAAAATCCTAAAAGTAACAATGTTACTGTTTTTTAATAAACAAACAAACAAACAAACAAACAAACAAACATGATGTTTAATATTAATATATGTCCAATAAATCAATCAATCAATAAATATTAATTTAAAAAGAGTACATTTTAAAACATATTAAAATGTTTTTACATGGTTAGAATATTTCACGTTACAGCTTTTTAAACAAACAAACAAACAAACAAACAAACAAACAAACAAACAAGCAAACAAACATGCTGTTTAATTTTTTTTTTTTGGAAACAGTGACACTACTGTTCAAAAGTTTGGGCTAAGTTAATTAGTTTATTTATTTATTTAATAAATTAATACTTTCATTCAGCAAGAAAAATGGCAATAGAGACATCTCTAATATTTCCAAATATTTCTATAAATGCTGTTCTTTCTGCTCATCAAAGAGTCCTGAAATTTCTAGATAGATAGATAAATAGATAGATAGATAGATAAGGCAAAAATCCCTGTATGAGAATATATATAATTTTATGCACACAAAATCTTATATATAATTTGAATTACAAGTTTTAATGGAAATACATTTTACTATTGAGATCGCACTGATGTGTTTTTGTGTGTGTATTTGTACATATGGCATTATCAGTGTATTTTATTTTTGCTGTGGAGGAACATCCAGATGTGCTGCTCATCTGGTGTCTGTACACAGATGACAAAGAACGCACGGTACAAACAAGAGCTGGAAATAAAAGTAATAATGTGCCTCTGTTCACTACAATAAAATAATCATTCCTAAAAACTCAACTGCACAGACTCATTCTGCATCTTTTTCACAGAAGAGGAATGTGGCTTTAGAAGAAAACATGTTCATGGCAGCAATTTACCATGTTGCATACCTGTTGTTTTATAATAGCCATTCCCACCTCTCCGTGATTGACTGAATTCACACAACCTGTTTGATGAACACGTGTAGCGCACGCAATTTGAAAACTCCCACTGTTCCTCGTCGGCATTCCAAGTCATCATGTAATTACACGTCACATGTTAGTTTCATGCTAATTACTATATATCCGGTCATTATGCCATTACCATTAGGGAGTTAAGTGTAATTCCAGGTCCCTCTCACAGCCAGACCTTCACTGTAGCCAGTGTAACCAAGGAAACCAGAACTGAGGTGGTGACTGGCTCATTTTAGATAATTAGTACAGAGCTCTGTGCATTGGCTCAAAGGAAGGTCTTGCTGAAAACAACCCTCATATTCAGACACAAAAGCACTCATGCCCATCTGCACATGGACATTCAAAATTAATTCCACCTGATATAAAGATCAATGATGGGTAAGAGTGTCCACGATTAAGAAAAGGAAAAATCTTTGTAAGAAATCTAGTTTAAAGGTAATTAAGATTTTACTTTATTACGTTTTAAATACATGTGAGTGTATCTTAATCATTTTCCAAACGGTTTTGAAATATATTTTTCAATGCTAAAAGTAGTTAGCATGAGGCATTCATTCAGAAATATAATTTTGTGCAGTAACACCAGATGACATATTATAACCTTAACTATCCCTTCTTCGTCATAAAAAGAAAAGATTATCTGATATTTTAAGTATCTTATGTAACATGATGCAGAAGATATCATTTCCTGGTCTTTTTTTTTTTCTGGTTTTACCACATGACTTGGTGGATGTTTATGAATTTTAATTTATTAGCAAAACAGTTTTATAAGTAATTATAATGGGGGAAAAAAGCTTTTTAAAATAAATCTTTTTTTTACGATGTTTGTGTAATGTTCTATTTTATTTCATTATTAATCAAATAAATATATTTTATTATTTTAAGGAATAAAAGAACATTTTACCAAACTCATTAAGAATTTCATTTATTTAGGAGCCTTTGTTTTTCATTATGTTATTAGGACAGCTTTTGTTTCAAAATTATTTTGATTCAAGATTTGATGGCAAAATTCATTTTAAAGGAATAGCTACAAATAAAATTTGCTGACACTTTATTTACCCTCAGCCCGCCCAAGATGAAGATGAGTTTCTTCATCAGAACAGATCTGAAGAAATTTAGCATTTACATTTTAGCATCACTCACCAATGGATCCTCTTGCAGTGAATGGGTGCCGTCAGAATGAGAGTCCAAACATCTGATAAAAACATCACAATAATCCACAAGTAATCCACATGACTCCATCAATTAAAAAAAAAAAAAAAAAAGGTTTGTAAAACTGTAAGTTGTTAAGTTGATGTTGTTACAGCATTGGAACTTTAAACCGCCGCTTCTGGACAAAATATAAGTCCATAATCCATAATAATGCTTCCTCAAGTTGTTCTCTCACACCAAAATCCGCCAACATATTTATTCAGAGCTGTTTAAGACTGCTTTCCCTTGTAAACGTTGTAAATCTGTGTATATTTCTCTTCTGATTCAAACGGGGCGACTTTTTCATTGGAGAGATCAATATTATAGATAGAGGACTCGTATTTTAGCCGGAGGCAATTGGTCTTGATGGATTTGTTTATTTTAAACACACAGCTTTTGGATATATAAGACGTTAATCGATGGATTGGTCAATTATTTGTGGATTATTTTGACGGCACCCATTCCCTGCAGAGGATCCACTGAAGTGGAAATTTCTCCAAATCTGTTCAGTTGAGGGAACAAACCCATCCACATCTTGTGAGTACGTTTTCAGCAAAATTTCATTTTTGGGTGAACTATTCCTTAATTCAGAAATGGAAAAACATGCTCCTCACAGACAGAGCGTATTCAATTCAATGTATATGCAAAATGGCTCTCAAATGTTTTCAGCTTGAGTACATGATTGAAACAGATGCAGAAACACTGACAGCTTAAAGCTTCAGGGCTGAGACATATACAATTACTGCACATCGGCCCAGTGACTAACGTTATGATTCCAGTATTGCAGTTAAGCAGATATCACATGCCTGTCATAAAAGTTATGAGCCTGTGAAGCATATGAGATCAATGGGGCATGAAAAAGTGAACGAGAGAGAAAGATTGATCAAATGAGCATGCAGCCTCATACTGTGTCTCTCTGAAGGTGGAGCAGGGCCGCTGTGTTATTTTGTGTTGGGATGAGCATACAAATGTCCTTTCCCTTTCTCAGTTTCAGAATGCTTAACTTTTTATTCAAAGCAAGACAGAAATGTATATTAGCATGTGGCCTTCAGTGCTTTTCATTAACATATTAGAATCTGCAAAGAAAAGAGCCAACGAGTGATGAAGATACAACTGTAGTCCTGACCATCTCAAAATGTCTTATGACAGCACATGGTTTAATGTCTGAATCACTCCATTTATCTGGCAAGCTGTCAGTCTGTGTGCTGTTTGACATGGAACGCTTGTTATGGCTTTCCTTGCTAGAGTACTGACAGGGTAACTTCCCATACTGTGTATTAAACGTGGGTTATTTGATATTACCTTCTTGCTTATATTTCCTCTTTTAAAGATGCATTACAGCAGTATCACACTCACTTTATCAAGTGGTAATTAAAATCTGTTAGTCTTAAGGTTATCTATAAGATAGTGTGTTCCAAAACAATGACAGAATTCACATTTAGAACAAATAAGCCATATATAAGACATATAAGACATTACCCTGCAATCAGACTTTCTGTCCAATCAAATGCTCTCCTGAATCCAAAGTGTCCCACCCCCTACACTATGAATAGATGCTGAAGCTGTGGCTGAAATTGGTCACTTGTTCAGAGTTAGTATTTTCTATATGGTGAATGGAATGTAGTGCACTATTGTATATAGGGGGCAGTAACAATTCAGATAGTGTAAATATGCTTTCCATTGGGGCAAAAAAAGTCTGGTTTCACGTTGTGCCATGTGAACCTTCTTAGTTACTGTTGCTATATGTATGACAAATCGTGCCGCTCTCACACTACACATCATGTTCTCGCGCAGTGAAAAATACATTGCGGAACAAGGAGGAAACAGGCCGACAGACGAGACAGAGCAGGTTACTTTTGGTATAAAACGAGGTTTTAGCTTTAAAATGCTATCTTTTTTTAAAGAAATTCAAACAATAAATACCATTTTCTGGCTCTTTGATGTGTCCTGACAGATCACTACATTGCCTTATTAGATCAATCGACACGTGAACCGATCGTCATATCTTATTTACTTAAAGCACGAAAAAAATATAAATGAACATCAGAACATACTTTATTTCAGCCACAGAAATACATCAATACACACAATTTTTCAAGTTTAAATCCACCGAAATTAATCTGCTTTTCTGTTTGATCTGTTTGTCTGACAAAATGAGGGATTCTGCGTTGCTGTTGGTCAGATCGTCTGTCAATCAAGTTCTTTACAACTGGTCAATTGCATGATATAAACTTACAATTGTCTTTTTTTTTTCAGAATTGTGAGATAAATGTGAGTTTGTATCTTACAAATCGGACTTTTTTTCTTGCAATTGTGAGTTTATATCATGCAATTGACCCGTCGTAAACAACTTGATTGGAAAAAAAGACTGACATTCTCAGAATTGTGACTTAATAACTCGAGTTATAAAGTCACAATTGCAAGATATAAACTCTCTAATTGTGAGTTTATATCATGCAATTCTGACGTTATTTCTCAGAATTGCTGATTTATTTATCAGAATTGCTCATTTATTTATCAGAATTTCGAGTTTATATCTAGTAATTCTGACTTCAATTGCAAGTTAAGTCAGAATTGTGATATAAACTCGCAATCGAATTAACAAATCAAAATTGCGAGATATATACTCACAATTTTAAGAAAAAAGTCAGAATTGTGAGTTTATATCATGTAATTCTGACTTTATTTCTCAGAATTGCTACTTTATTTCTCAGAATTGTGACTTTTTCTCAGAATTGAGAGTTTATATCTAGTAATTCTAGTAATTCCGAGATTATATCACAATTCTGACAATGGACTACTTGCATTGAGCCTCGTGACGCACTTCCCTTTTGAAATGTTACGGCTGAGTTATTTCCGGTGATGTACATTTTCAATGTGCTGTAATCGTCTAGTAGATTTAAACGCTAAATAAAATGAGATTTCGTGGGATGATTTTAAATTCGGACATTTTCAGAGACAGGAGAAGGCATATTCTGATGAATACTGTGTACATAATTTTCCAAACTCAACGGAACGTGAAGTTTAAATCCAACATAAACCGATCTGAGAAAGCGGAATCTCAGAATCACATACGGAAGGGAGATTTATAGTAACATTTCAGCAGGTTGAAGATGATTCATATTAATGCAGAGAATATGATTAACTGTTTTTTAAAGAAATGCCAGCCCTAAAATGTAATAATAATCTGCATTCTTATTAGAATTTGTCTGTATGCAGGTGTACTGAACGCTAGAACTCCAGAGTCGTAACAAGTAGAATGCGGAAGTAGTTGTGCAAGTAGTCCATTGAGTTAACAAATCAAAATTGTGAAATATAAACTCACCATTCTAAGAAAACAGTCCGAATTGTGAGTTTATATCATGCAATTCTGACTTTGTTTCTCAGAATTGTGACTTTTTCTCAGAATTGTGAGTTTATATCTAGTAATTCTGACTTTTTAACTCGCAATTGCGAGTTTATATCACAATTCTGACTTAACTCATAGAATATTTCACACAGAATATTGCTGTGCGTTTCAGTGGCACCTCAGTAGATCTAAATGTAGATGTATAGTTTGATTTGACATGAATACCTTTTTCACAAATGAAAAAAAAGAGAGAGAGTAAGGATTTGACTGCATACTCATTTCACAACAACTTTTTTGTTGTTTTCTCTCCTTCATTTTCATTTATTTTTCTTTCAATTCCAATTTCATTTGCAGTCTTTGTAGTCCTGGCAATACATTGCTCCTTTTTTGATGCCAATAAAGCACATTTGAATTGAATTGAACAGAGAAAGAGAGAGAGAGAGAGAGAGAGAACATTAGGCTGGAGTGAAATTAGCATGATTTGTTTTAGCTTTCAAGAATAGCTGAAGCCCATTTGCTGGACGTTCAATGAGTAAAAGACTGAAAAACAAGTAGGAGAACAGCCCACATCAAAATAATGGGCCTACGGTATTTGAAGATGAGAGTGAGAGCAAACAGTCTCATCTTTCCTTTCTTATTTTCCCAGCCCAAAGTACACATTTGTCTTTTTTTCGTATATCATCTGATTTTTCCCTCAAGGGCTTCTCTCGGTCTCTCTCCCTCTCGTTCTCACCCTCCCTCCGTCTCACATTCTCTCTGGCGCGTGCATGTTTGTGTATATGTCTTTCCAAAGCCTTACACATGTGTTTTCCCGTACTGCGCCCATGTACGGGGATGTGGCGTAAACCCAGGACCGGCAAACAGAGAAGGACAGTCTCTAGTGAGAGTTAAGGGCTAAACGAAAAGAATTCGCTACATCTGTTGGAGCTCCAACAGCCCACTCAGTGCCATGTCATTGTCATGGCTTCAGAGGCCTATATTTGTCTGCTGATTTACCATGCAGCTCACCGTAAAAGAAAATGGCTGACTCATGAGCCCGCAGTCTCCACCATATGGAAACACTCTCAGACAGCCTGCTGTGCCCTCAAACTCTTACATGACTTTCCTAGTTTTAATAAAGAAAAAGTCTGAGCTAAAGCCAAATTATTATGGCACGCTGCTTTCTCTGGGCTGGAGTAACTGTAGCTGGGGAGGTCTGGAGAGAGTTTTAAGAGCAGGCTTTAGGAAATGGTTTCCTCTAAGAGCTCTTAGCAACGGAGCCTCAGCAAATTTGATTATGAGTGGTAAGGGTGTGAATGTGACACAACTGCATGTATCAGAGCGATTACATTTAATCTCTTGCTCGCTCCTTCGCTCTCTCTCACATCCCTCGCTGTCTTTCTGTGAATATTTATTTGAAAGCATTTACACTAATGGGGCTGACTTTTGCAGGTCAACAGGGATGAAAAAAAAATGAAATTTTATCACATCGAAAAGACGGAAGAGTTGGTAAGGCGCACATCTGACTAGACGAAAGTGAGAGGTACAGACTGTGAAAATATCTATAATTAATAAACTGTAAGTATTCAGGGGGTGTTTCAGGTAATTCTGTGTGTTTCACATCCTGGGGACATTATGCAGTACTTGTACAGGTCTGGAAAATGTTTGATGTGGTGATAAAGGAATATTTCAGGTTCAGTACAAGTTAAGTTCAATCAACAGCATACAGTAATTTTGATTAGAACATAAACTGGTTTAGACTAGTCCGTCCTTCTCGTAAGAAAAAAGCTAAAATGTACGTTTTAGTTAGACATTTGTAATTGACGTCAGTGGGGCCAGCCAGTTCATAAATGATAAAATACTCTCACATTTTAACAGTGTATCCACAAGATCTGAATGTTAATATGATTTTAGTGTGAAAAAACTAACTTTTTTGGTAAGTTTTATTCAATTCTGCTATGTTATCTTGACAACGCAACACCATATACTTTAAAACCTTAAAATTACTATAGAATAAGTGATTTAAAGAATGTGACATCTCATAAAATACACCTTTTCACTGAAGAATTACTGTAAGTGCTTTTATAAAGCTATTAATAAATATAAATCAATCAGTCATTCTGTGGAATTTATAGTAGCTGTGGTTACCAGATCTTAGTTGCTTTTCCACAAGCTGAGGTAAATGATTATATATAGAAGGTGCCCAGAGTCATACACAAATAACACTAAAATAATGCAATAAACATTAATTTAACAACATAAGATGTAACATAAAACCCTAATTTACATAACTGATTTAAAAAAAAAAAAGGAAGAAGAAACTTTTTAATGAAAAACCATCAAAGCTGTCACAGAGAGGATTGTGGGTAACTTTTGTAACTTTTTTTTGCTGTAAGTCAAATGTAATGTTGCAATTAACAAGTTAAAAATAATGACAATTTTGTCATCACTTATTAACCCAAGTTGTTCTAAACTTGTTTTAATAGCTATGTTTTCATCACACAATTTTATATGTGCATTTTGTAGTACCACATCTGAAAGGAGTGATAGAAATGGCACATTGCAGGGAAAAGAAATGCTCTTAATTTGCAAAAAAAGTTTTTATACTTACTTGAGTTGTGCGAATAACGGGAGATGAAAACGCATTCATGAATAAATGCTGAATAAATTCCTCCATGTGCATCAAAAAAAAAAAAAAAACATGTGACTTGCACGATGGGACGGCATAACCTGACTAACCAGCAGACCGATTTCACACAGCATCTTAAATGTTATGGTCAATCTTAAATGCCCAAGGAAAGTCTGTTGTCAAAGTATTTCTGTATAATTACCTCCCAGGCGACGTGCACAACTTACATGACTGTGTTCCCAAACAGCATGACTGCTTTTCCATCTCCAAAAGCAATGACTGCGTTTATTGTGTTCCGTCTGCTCGCTCGGAGGCAGGGCCTAAAACTAACTTTTTGCCACACCTGCCAATGGCCAGTGACGTGAGAAAATTTACCGGCCAATATATATATATATATATTTTTTTATTGGCCATGAAACTATTTTTTGCACAAACAGGCAGTTACTTTAAATATATGCATTTATGGTGTAATTACTACATTTTTATATCAATGTATGTTCATATTTAGCGTAAACAATGAGCTGTCACTTTAATTCAGCACGTCCAGCGCAGCAAAAATAGACTCTGTGCAGAAACGATCGCTGTACTGCTGCTGACGCACCGCTCCTCGAACGCACTGCCGGACCGCAACCATGTGCAATGTGAACGCTCAAATCCGTTAACATGAGTGCGTAAAAAATATTAAATAAAGAAAAAAAATAAAGCAGCAATGTCTTCTCAGGTGAAAGTTATTAGAACCTTGTATGCAAGCTACACTGCTCTGACCTTATCAGGCCATTTGTATCATATTATTTTAATCAGTATTTATGACAAAACGGCTAACCAGCCACGATGATTTTGTCTTCGGAAAATATTATTTTATTCGCTGACATCAGAAACAGCGAATCTCTTTAAAACGGGCTGGTGTCCTCACTACGTTACATTGTTATGAATCGTAAACGTTTTTCCCGCCAAATGGTGACTGACAAGGTTATATATACAACGCCGATTTTTACTCGCATTTGGTTCTTGGCGAGTGTCATAACTTTGGATGGAAACAAAGCTAAAGAAGTTGTGGGGAATTTAAGAAATTACTTTTTGGGTAATCGTTATTCTGCTCCAAATGTTGCTGATTGAACTTAAATTGCATCAAACCTGGAATAATTCTTTAAACATACCCATGTTCTTCAGGCTAACAAACAGGCCGAAGACGCACCTGGAGCCAATCAGCAGACAGGAATGTTTTTGACAAAGCCCTCAATCTGTTTCTTATGCTCTCTTACCGTGTGCACTTTTGACCGAGTTTATCTGGGTGGGTTTTGAGAGCCGCCAGTCCATGTGAGGGGCTGTTTTTAAGCCTGATGTTTGTTCACGGTCCAAAATAACTCACTGTAACTGCTGAGGGTGGTTTTAATAAGGGCCTCATTCGATCCTGAGTTATCCCAGTCTCTCTCCCACTCTCCTCATTTTCGTGCTTTCCGAGTATCTTATTCCATTCACCTGGTTGTATCTGCCCTCCAGATGTCCCCACAATCCCTTTCATCTCTGTGGGAACCCTTGTCAGGAAGAAGTTATTTGTTTTAACATTTTCTGCCAGGGGAAAAAATCCTGGCATGATACTGCCCTACCTTTTGGTCTACTGAGAACAAGATGAAAAATATCATTTCCTGGATTTGAACAGTGTGAACACACAGCAATGAAGTTTTCCCTCTGACTAGACCACATCATAGAACAAATAAGCACATGAGAACTTGTTTTAAAGGAATAGTTCACTTCAAAAACAAAAATGCTGTTATTATGAATGTGCCCCCATGCCGTTACAAGCTGAAATGAGCTTCTTGCTTATGTCAAACACAAAAAGAGATGTTAGGCAGAATGTTCACGTCGCTCTTTTCAGTAAAATGAAAGTAATTGGTGAACAAGGGCTGTCAAGCTTCAAAAGTGAGCTATGAATTAGAGCCATATCAGGATGATTTTAGTCAAAATGGCTGAAAAATCATAAATACAACCTCTAGTAATATGATTTAATGGCATATCACTTTTGACCAATAGGTGGCACTGTTATCAATCGATGTGGTGTGTTCTGTGTGAACAATAGCAAACACAGAAAGTTTGGTGTCAATATGTCAAAGCATTGCAGAGATTCAGCCTTAGATGTAGTCAAGTATCTCGCCAATGTTATTGCGTTGCTATACAACAATGGTTTTGTTTATCACAATGAAATCCATATCTTTTTGTCAGCAGTCTGAAGATGATCTGACTTGATTTTGGTGAAAATCAGACCAGTGGTTAAGGAAGAGTTTGGCTACAAGTGTGTTTTGGGACCCGGTCTGACATTGCAGTCAAAGGCGTTTTGACATTGCGGTCAAAGGCTTTATTGGACAAAAATTAATGGTATATTACTCTTTACCAATAGGTGGTGCTATTATCAAATTGTTGTTGCGTGGTCAGTGTGGTGTGACAATGGCACACACAAAGTTTGGTGTCAGTGTGTCAAAGATTTGTAGAGATACAGCCTCAGATGTAGATTGGCATGATTTCAGAAAATTTGTTGATGTGTTAAATAACAACCGTGCAATATCGGCACAAAATCCACAACCTTTTGTCAGCATGGTTTAGAGATGATGCAAGACAAATTTGGTGAAAATTGGACCAACAGTCTAGGAGGAGTTAGAAAAAGTAGGCAATATGGCGATGTATTCATAAAATACAGCATTTTATGATGAAATTGAGAATGGTCGACACCCAAAACTGGGTATGGTTCGACTCGGCCAGAGTATGTGAGCGGAGTGGAGCGGCAAAAATTTCCCCTCCACGCTCCAAGCATTCAATAATCACTCCGCTCCGGGTTCACCATTTCCCACTCCCCGCTCCACTCAACTGATCAAGAACACCGCTCCACATTCACTCTGAGGAAATTTACGTTTTGAAATATCACATAACATATATTACAATAAAATAAAATACTAGGAGAGAAGTTTTGTGGCTTATTGGACCACTAGTGTGCAAACTATTCCTACCACATTCCTATCAAGCTTATTATGTGGGGTTCAGCATTAAAAAGTATCATCTGCTTTTTTCATTGCAAATTAAGTTTGTAAAGGATGAAAATAATAGTTCATTTTTGTCAGTTATTTTATCTACGGATCGCTGCATTTCCTACAGATTTCTCCTCATTCGAAATACAGATGAAGCAGCGCTGTAAGATTACATTTGATAAAATCCATTACTGAGTGTTGTACCTGTTTAAATCATGCTTTCATCCGAAAATATTCAGTATCTAGAAGGAGCAAACAAATTCTTCAGAAACTATCCTCCTAAACCTCCTACTCATGTATATTGCTGTCAATATAATCATGGCATTCTTTCTGATCTCAGTGATCCATCTATATCAAGCTAGCTCACTGTGTTTAACATGTGAGTTTTTGCTAAATATGCAGTTATATTACAGCCCGCTGGCATGAATTGTACTCGTGATGGAGCGGTAGTGGAGCGCTCTTAGAGCGAGTGAAAACCACGACGCTCCGGCTTTTAAAAAATGCGCTCCTCACTCCGTTCAAAAGCACACCACTCCACTCCGCGCTCCGCTCCCACGCTTCTCCGCTCACATACTCTGGACTCGCCATGCTCCTCCAAATCTAAAGTGCCCAGTTTTGCTAAACCATTCAGAAGTTATAAGCAAAAATATCAATTTTTCATATCTCCTGACCACTAGGTGGCCCTGTGCTGAAACTGTGCAGGTAGCCCCAGGCCATGGTTGTTATAACACACACCAACTTTGGTGTCAATACACCAAACCGTTGTGGAGATATAGCCTCACATCCATTTTTGAGTGTTCTTTGTCAAATTCATTTGCGTGTTATTTTGAGAATGGTTTGTCTAATGAACTTTCTTTCCACAACTTTTTACTATCATGGTCTGAAGATGATCTTAGCCAAATTTGGTGAAAATCAGACAAACTGTCTAGGATGAGTTAGAAAAAGTAGGTTTTACGAACGCCATGAGCCAAGGATTCACAGGGAAAAAAAAATTCCTTCTAGAGCTAACGGTTCAGTTGTAAGTTGTTAGTGGTGCCGCTAGAGCGTGTGAGTTAGAGACTCCAATCTTGCTCTGGTTAATGATGAGACTGCCCTTTGCGTGCCGAATTTTATAACTTTCCCGCAAGCGGTTATATGGGCAGCCGTAGACTCGAGCGGAAGAAACGGAAGAAGAAGAATAATAAGAAATTTAACGGTTTCAAGAGGTGCCTATCCACAGCAGTTACAGCTACAGCAGTAGAATAAATAAAGTAATTTTTGCCGTGCACAAAGCTATCACATGGGTTTAGAGAGTATATTGACTACCTTCATGGTGGGGTTTGATCTTTTTGGAATTTGACAGCCTCTGGTTTCACTGAATAAAGAAGAGCAGCATGAACATTCTGCTAAAGCTCTCATTTTGTGTTCCACAGAAGAAATGTAAATAAAAAAGTAAATAAAGACAGAATTAAATATGAAAGTGAATAATGACAGAATCACATAGTTACCTCTAATGGACTTAAATTTTGACACCAGCATACATCATTTTTGTCCTTAATGCCAAGTTTCCATGTATGAGACAAAAATGGAGAAGAAATTGAGAACATGGACTACTTCTCTCTCTTTCTCTGTGCTGGGAATAAACGGGATGGTCTTTCAAGTCCTTCTCTTTCATCGCTCATGAAGGTGTAGGATGACATTTACAGCCCAGATACACCATTTAACTGGCAGTGCTTTACTTTGGACTTGTTCTCTGTGCGTGTGTGTTGCTGTGAAACATCCATTTAGGCAATGTGTCAGTGCAGCCTGTCTGTGTTCCCTTTACCTTTCCTCAAAGATAGCATCATCAGATGTAGGCCTTTCTCTCTCTCTCACACACACACAAACACACACACACAATCATCAAAGTCATCTAAGAGCTGCGGAAATCTCGAGAGAGAACTTTTCATGCATGGTCATGTCACTATTTAGAGCTGAAACTCACTAAATATACAAATCATCATCTAACTGATGGCAGACAGCATGAAATATTAAAGAGAGACTGTGTGTATATTGCAGCGTATGATACTAATTTGATACTTTAATGTAATCATTTAAAAGGGATGGCTTTGGTCTATTTAAAATTCTAAACTCTGTCTTTGGAGGGCTGGAGGGTCTAATGAATATTTAAAGACTATTTTGATTTGAGTGTTTTTCACTGTTTTCAACTAGGAGAGAGCTGGAACTGTAGAAAACCTTGGCGCTGTCTTGTTACTGAATGAACAGGACCGGTAGCTGTTATCACCCCGCTCCTTCGTTCACACACTCCTTTCTTTTGAAGTACCCTTCATATTCATATTAACTCAACTGATAAAGAAAATATGTGATTCTCTAAAGTCCAAAGTTTAATTGTGTTATTGCGAATCTACGTGTTTACAAAATTTGGGAGGTTTTTAAATGGCGTGTCTTGAGAAGCTTGAATATTTAAAATGCATTCATCATTAATAAATAATTGATCATTTAGCATACATTGGTAAATATAATATGTGTATATTAAATGAAATAGTTAGGAAATGGGGGAAAATATGATAAATGTCACAATGCATCTGACATTTAAAAAAAAAAAAAAAAAACGAATTAACTGAGGAACTGAAATTTTGAAGTTAATGAAAACTACTGATGTTAAAGAAATAGTTGACAGTTGTGCCATAATTTACTGAACTTTGTTATTTTAAACGCCTAAGACTTTTACTCATCTTATAAACAATTGAAGATATTTTCAATGAAAATTGAAATTTTATTGATTGAAAGTCCATTCCATCAAAACTAGGCTGCTCAGAAAAGAAATTGTAAAATGATTCAAGCAGTTTAATCCAAACTTTCTTGGAATGGGATAGTTTTACATGATAAATCAGTTTAATTTAGGCATTTTGAACATGGTTGAAAGTGTCTTGGGTTTGGACGAGTAATCATATTTTGGTAAGTTGTCCCTTCATATTCTTGAAAAAGGTTTTATTGCATTAATTGAACTGATAAAGAAAATATGTGGAAGTCTAAGTGTAATTGTTTTATTGCCCATCTACATGTTTACATATTTTAGAAGTGAAGTTTGTTTTTTAATAGTATTGAGAAGCTTGACTATTTAAAAATGCATTCATTAATAATAAACTGATTATTTAGTGTACATTGGTGAATATAATATGTATATATTAAATAAAATATGAAAATATGATATTAAATAAGTCACCTCACATTTTATAATTAACTGAAGAAGTTAATTAATTACTAACTGAATGTCTGAAGTTAATAAAAATTACTGATGTTAAAGAAATAGTTCACCCAAAAAATGACAATTCTGTCATCATTTACTCACCCTTATGTCTTTTCAAACCTATAAGACTTTTACTCATCTTAGAAACAATTGAAGATATTTTCAGTGAAACTTGGGAGATTGAAAGTCCATTCCATCAAAACTAGGCTGCTCATAAAAGAGATAAAAAATTAATCCATATTGAGTCAAGACGTTTAATCCAAGCTTTCTAGGAATGGGATTGTTTTATATGATCAGTCGATTTCATTTAGGCTTATATTCACATATTAACATTAATCAATGCACATATATAGAGCACATCAAATATGGTAAACAGAAGGTTAAAGTTTTGGTTGTATGGATTTTTCAGTGAATGAGAATCGTCTCGGTTACGTATGGTAACCCTCGTTCCCTGATGGAGGGAACGGAGACGTTGTGTCGAGTTAGTGTACGACACTAGGGGTCGCTCTTGAGAGCCCAAACACCTCTGACAGTTTTGAGAAAGGCCAATGAAAATTGGGTGTGCAGATTTGCATAGCTGGCCACATACCCGGACATCCGGGTATAATAGGGCAGCGTGTGCATCTGCTCACTCGTTCTGATCTGAGGAGCCGAGCGTCTCAGCTCACTCAGAGGCGGACCAGAGATGTGGCATGGGAGACACAACGTCTCCGTTCCCTCCATCAGGGAACGAGGGTTACCATATGTAACCGAGACGTTCCCTATCTGTCGTACACTCCGAGTTGTGTCGAGTTAGTGTACGACACTAGGGGTCCCCGTAAAAACACGCCACATGTCTGGCCGCGTCACGAGTGATAAGCGCAAGTGTAACAGGGCAACGTGTTAATGTAAATGCAGCTCACCTCGTCGTGACCATCCAACGTCCAAGACTGACCTGTTACAGCAGTGTCCCGCAGCCGGGCCTTCCTCAGTGGAGCGGCTGAGTGTCTCAAGAACGTTGGGGAAGTGCCGGTTTCCCGAAGGAAAAGGCACTACGGAGTTCACAACCTGCCCAAAGAGGGGGGGTATAAAGTGACATCATTAAATATGGGACCTGAGGTGGGTCTCACACCCGGGGAGATAACCTGACTCAGGCCCTAGAGACAAACCTGTCTTCAGGGGAAAACACCGCACCACAGGAGTTATAGGTGGAGAATACACACATGGGGCCACTACATGAGGAGCCACTACATATGGGGCACAAATCCAACCAAGAGTTAGAGAAGTAACCAAACCTTGCGTTGAGATTTCGTAACGAGTTCCTCCGCCGAACTCTGCTACGTCAGAAGTGCCAATGATGGAATGGTGCCCAGGGTTCGCGTTCAGGAAACCTACTGAGACTCAACAAAGCGTAATCACCGTTAGGGGGAAGCGCTTCAGGCAAGCTCTACACCAGCCAGTGTGCTGAGTCAAGAATTTGTGTTCAAGACTCTAGCTGACACTGGCTGCAGGCGCAAATTATAAAATCTGGCAATGTGTTAGGTGTAGCCCAACCTGCAGCTCTACAGATGTCTGTTAATGAGGCCCCATTGCAAAGGCTGTCGAGGCAGCAACGCCCCTAGTCGAATGGGCTCTTACCTCCAGAGGGCAGGGTAGGCCTCTGGCCCGGTAGGCCATCCGGATTGCGTTTACCAGCCAGTGGGAGATCCTCTGCTTGGAGACAGCTTTCCCCTTCTGCTGTCCTCCATAACAGACAAGAGCTGTTCCGAACGTCTGAAGGGCTGAGTTCGTTCCATGTAGATGCGCAGGGCACGGACTGGGCATAACATAGGTCAGGTTGGGGTCATCTTCCTGAGAAGAAATAGCTTGCAAGGTCACTACCTGATCTCTGAAGGGAGCGGTGGGGACCTTGGGCACGTATCCAGGCCGGGGTCTCAAGACAACGTGAGAATCCGCTGGTCCGAATTCCAGGCACAAACTGTTCACGGAGAGGGCTAGGAGGTCTCCCACTCTTTGATGGAAGTGAGCGCAGTCAAAAGAGCCGTCTTTAAGGAGAGAGCATCGAGTTCGACTGACTGATGGGGCTCAAATGGATCTTGTTGTAGACCTTGGAGAACCACAGCAAGATCCCAAGAGGGGATTAGATGCGGCCGAGGAGGGTTCAGTCTCCGAGCTCCTCTCAAAAACCTGATACCAAATCGTGTTTCCCCACCGATCTGCCGCCCACCAGGTCATGGTTAGCTGATATGGCTGCGACATGAACCCTGAGTGTTGATGCAGATAGGTGCCTGTCCAGGCCCTCTTGGAGAAAGGATAACACTGATTCGATACCACAACTCCGTAGGTCCCTCCCGTGGGAAGAACACCAGTTCTCAAGATGCACCACTTTAAGTCATACAACCGTCAGGAAGAGGGTGTTTACCACTGAAGGTGAAAGGTCTCTGAAGTCCTCCTGGTCGCGTCCAGGGACCATAGGTGGAGGTTCCAAAGATTGGGGCGCGGGTGCCAGAATGTGCCCTTCCCCTGAGAAAGGAGGTCCTCCCTCAGAGGAATGCGCCAGGGAGGGGCTGATGCCAGGAGCACCAGGTCTGAGAACCAGGTTCTGTTGGGCCAGAAGGGGGCCACCAAGAGAATCTGTTCCCTGTCCTCCCTGACTTTGCACAAAGTTTGTGTGATGAGGCTCACTGGAGGAAACGCATACTTGAGCCAGCCCTTCGGTCAACTGTGTGCCAGTGCGTCTAACCCGAGGGGGGCCTCGGTCAGACCGTACCACAACTGGCAGTGGGTGGATTCCGGTGAGGCAAAGAGATCTATCTCTGCCTGGCCGAATCGATCCCAATCAGTTGGACCGACTGGGTGTGGAGCCTTCACTTGTCTCCGAGCAAAACCTCTCGTGACAGGGAATCGGCTATACGATTGGTTTCGCCCGGAATGTGAGTGGCACATAGAGACTTGAGTCTGTGTTGACTCCAGAGCAGGAGATGGCGGGCTAGTTGTGACATGCGAAAGGATGTCGCAGTGTTGTCGGACCTGACCAACACATGCTTGCCCCGAATCATAGGCCGGAACCTCCTCAGAGCTAGAAGCACTGCCAACAACTCCAGACAATTTATGTGCCAGAGCAGTCGGGGGCCTGTCCAGACCCCGGAAGCTGCCTGCCCATTGCAGGTGGCACCCCAGCCTATCTTGGAAGCATCTGTGGTGACAACGATGCGTCTGGACACTTGTTCCAAGGGGACACCTGACTGTAGGAACACAATGTCTGTCCAAGGGCTGAGTGTCTGGCGACACGATGGTGTGATGTTCACATGGGATGTGCCCTGACGCCACGCCCACCTGGGGACTCGAGTATGAAGCCAGTGCTGCAGCGGTCTCATGTGCATCAACCCAACGGCGTGACCGCGGCTGAGGATGCCATGTGCCCTAGGAGCCTCTGAACCTGTTTAGGAGGACCGCTGACCGCATCTGAGTGTTGCCACACACCTCAGAACTGACTGTGCATGCTCTGGGGAGAGACGCGCAGACATACTAACCGAGTCCAGCTCTACGTTGAGAAAAGAGATCCTCTGTGCCGGGGAGAGTTTGCTCTTTTCCCAGTTGACCCGAAGTCCCAACTGGGCCAATGGTTGAGAACCATGTCCCTGTGTACGCAACCCATATCCCACGAGTGAGCTAGGAATAGCCAGTCATCAAGATAATTGAGAATGCGGATGCCCACTTCCCTGAGGGGGGCAAGGGCAGCCCCCGCTACCTTCGTAAAGGCGCAGGGCGGCAGGGGTAGGCTGCAGGGGGAACCTCTTGCCCTGAGTCGATTTGTAAGAGAATGCCATAGACCTTAGCGGATGCCTTGCAACCTGAGTTGCATAGCCAAGTCAGGTAGTTCTGAGAAGCTTAAGGTCTCAGGGAACTATACCCGACGTACCTGGAATGGGGATGTCGTGGCTGAATAAGGCAGAGAACGCCGTGCTTGGAGATGAATCCCCAAGAGTGCGGTGTGTCTTTGCCAATATGCAGAGTTTGTGCCGAATCCATCTCTCATCCCCGGGTCGAGAGTAGATCTGGACGGGTCAGTTAGCCTGCCTGCTCTGGATTGTTCGTCAGAAGAAAAACTAGAAGCCTAATGAGGGTTCTAGCAAGCCTACTGACAAGCTTGTGTTGCCACCTTCCCACAAGATCACTGACCGCTGGGCGGTCAGGCCGGAGGGCCGGCTGTCGCGGGGCCTCAGGAGTTCTATAGGGGACCGTCCATGGCGACGAACAGACAGAAGTAGTCGGGGGTAGAGGGCCGGAGCCCTGACCCGCGGCTCTGTCTGCTCCTACCGTAAAGGACTTTCGCTGCAAATTCTATCACGGTGTTGCCAGACGGACCAACCTGGGAAATGGGGGGTAAGAAGCGGACTTCAAATTTCCCGCATTTCTGACAGGTGCAGCCACAGGTGGCGTTCCTGGACCAACAAGTAGACATCGCCCTTCCTAGAGCATGCGCCATGGCTCACAGCTCTAGGTTGGAACCACCCTCGTACTGAGCTTGCAACGCCACGGCCTGAACGCCCAGAGGATGGCCGTGGTATGTAAGGCGGACGTAGCCTGTCCAGAAGCCGTGTAAGCCTTGCCCGGAAGAACTTACAGGCCCTGAACGGGAGTTCTGGGAGGAATCCCACAAGCGGTGGCGATTAGCAGGGAGTACACTGCAATCGCCCCCTCCGCCTGGGGGAACCTCTGAAACCCCCTCGCTGGACCCCCATCAAGAGTGGTGAAGGAGGAGAAGTTGGTTTATCGCGTTCTGACCATTTTTTTTTTTTTTTTAAATGGGCTTCCCGCGATTTCACTGACTTCTTGTGCACTTCCAGGAAACAGACACTGGAAACGAGCGTACAGGTCGTTACCCAGATGTCTATTAATCAGCCCCTTCTTGGCTGCCCGTTTCAGGCACGGCCGCCATTTTTAGCGTCCACCTCAAACTGAGAATCAGTCCCCCGTAGAGGTTTGCTCAGCTGAAGTTTCTGCTTTCAAATAGGTCACGCCCTTCCTTAGCGATGCTGCCGCTAACCATTTCCGCCCAATTAGGAGTTCCGAATAAGAAAGTCAGCTGTACTGAGACAGACTAACAAACTTGTCCGGAAACTTGCACGAAGCGAGGGGTTTGCGGGGTTTTCACCCGGCAAAACCTTCCTTGCTTTGTAATGCTCGTCACCAACGCACATCGCAACGGCCTCGTACCCAGAAGTAGAAGGACCGGAGCGGGTAGCAGTCGGGAACGTAAGCATACGGCTCGTGCGCCCGGGTCATGTTTTCGCTGGCAAAACATGAATCAACAACAAGCGCTGCATCGGCGTGAGAGTCTCAACACTGAATACAACGGTTGTGTTGATCGTTTGGATCGAGGGACGCGAGGAGCGAGAGGTTTGCGGGGTTTTCACCCGGCAGAGCCTTCCCTGCTTCCTAATGCTCGTTACCGACGCACATCGCAACGGCCTCGTACCCGAAAGTAGAAGGACCGGAGCGGGAAGCAGTCGGAGTGAGCCGTGGCTTCACGTAAAGCACGCGGCTGACGAGCAAAGCGCGCCCATGATCGAGTTCTCGCAAGCAAAACATGAGTCAACAACAAGCGCTGCATCAGCGTGAGCATAACTCAACACTGAACACAACGGTCGTGTCGATCGTTTGGGAAGGTAAGCCGCAACCAGGATGACACGGAGGGAAAGATATGTTAACCAACACACAATCCTACCGTGCCAGCTCTATCAGAGAAATCACACTTTTTAGAAGGAAGATTGCTCTTCAAGATCGCCGTCGACGCACCCAGGGGACTCTCACAACACAGGCTGTGCTAGAGAGGGAGAGACCGCTGTCTGTGCTGCAGATCCAACGACGAGAGAGGTGAATGTTGCTGCATCTCACGCAGAGACGCTGCATTCGGCTCCGAAGAACAGAACGAGTGAGCAGATGCACACGCTGCCCTATTATACCCGGATGTCCGGGGCATGGCCAGCTATGCAAATCTGCACACCCAATTTTCATTGGCCTTTCTCAAAACTGTCAGAGGTGTTTGGGCTCTCAAGAGCGACCCCTAGTGTTGTACACTAACTCGACACAACTCGGAGTGTAGGACAGATAGGGAACTCTCCGTTTTCATTAAAAATACTTTAGGTTGTGTTTTGAACTGTTTTGGAAGTGTCTTCAGACTAATGGTATGTCTTAAGAAGCTTGACTATTTAAAAATGCATTCATTATTGATATATAATTAATTATTTAGAGTACATTGGTGAATATAATAGGTATATATTAATTGAAATATTAAAAAAAGATGATGTGAAATAAGTCATCTGACATTTGTGAGAAGGTACTGAGTGTCTGAAGTTAATGAAAACTACTGATATTAAAGAAATAGTTCACCCCAAAAAATGAAATTATGTCATAATATACTCACACTAATGTCTTTCTAAACCTATAAGACTTTTAATCATCTTAAAAAGAATTGAAGATGTTTTCAGTGAAAACTGAGAGTCGAGCAGTTTAATCCAAGCTTTCTTGGAATAGGATTGTTATATGATGAATCGATTTAATTTAGGCTTATATTCACATATAAACACTGATCAATGTACATACATACACTGTAAAACGTTTTAGGTTTTACAGTTTTAACTTAAATTTACATTTAAATACCGTAATTTCATTAACTGATGTAATGTTATTATACCAACCTATTAAAGTACTGAAATCTGTTTTGTACCTATGTAATACATTAATAACCACCAAAAGCAGCTGGTGATGAGAAAGTCACATGATGAACCAAAGCCTAATGCAAGCAGCTTTTAAATACTGACATATATAGAGGGTTCACAGTGTAATTCACATAAAACATTAAAAACCATCATGGTAACACACATGAAATAATGCAATAAACTTTAATTTAACAACATTAGATGTAACATACCACCATAATGTACACAACTAATAAGAAAAAACTAAGAAGAAACATAGTTATTTCAACAACAACAACAAACATCAAATTTGAAATGTAATATAGGGAATTCTGGTAATGTCCATTTACGGTTATACACTGTAAATTTTACGTTCTTTTTCATTTCCGTAAATGGTATTCTACCGTAAAATTACATGGAATGTCCAATACATTTTTTCACTGTATATAGCAGGGGAACTTACTGTTAACCATTTAACCGTTTAATTTAAGTTTTTACTAGCATTTTTACAGTCTTTTACAGTTAAATTCACTGTCAATTTTTAAAGTTTAGAGCACATCAAATATGGTAAAAAATCCCATAATTTTTGCTACATGGACTTTTTTAGACTTTTTTATCTCTGTTTTCATTAAAAATACCTATGTTTGTGGTTTGAACATAGAAGTGTCTTAGGTTTGGACGAGTAATCAATATAATTTTTATTATTTTTTTGGTGAACTGTCCCTTTAAATATATAACTAGCTAGTTAAGTTAGACATTTTGTTTAAAATTTTAGCTCTTTTATTTCACACTGTAGTCTGTTGAAAAGTTATTCCAGTTAAAAATTGAATATATAATGCAAAATGAATCCTGCAGTCATTATAGTCTTTTTTATGTAGTTCTGTATCACAAATCTGAATAAAAAACAAAACTCAGCTCAGAATTATTCCGTCTTATAAATATGATTGTAGATGTTCTCTGCTCAACACCACTCCATGCTGGCATCGCACAAAAGAGAGTTTGACCTTCCTTTGGTGAGATGGCTGAAGCGATAGTTTTGTGCTCTTCCTGACAATTCAGCAGGGGTTTCATACATAATGCATTGGATGGCATACACTGCAGCTGGCCATGGCCACAGTCTTTAATAAATATCTGTGACAACAGACAGACAGAGAGAAGAAGCATTATAACCAACAACGAGCTAATGTCTCCGTGCACTTTCATGAGGCTGCGAATGCATTATTCAGCTTCAGAATAGATGGCTTCCCACTGCATTTTTCATGCTCTTCTATTCTCTACCTTTTTTTTTTTTTTCTTCCTTGCACTTTCAAACACTTCTTTTTTATTCTCACTGACTCTGTATGTATGTATGTATGTGTGTGTGCGTTCTCAGTCAGTCTCTGTTCCTGGAGGTGTGATCGTGTGTATCACTGCAGATTCTGATGTCGTGTTTATTTGCAGGCGCTAAGGCCTGTCTGAAGAGATGCAACAACACTGGGGCAAATAGAGAAAAAACAGCACTGAGATCTGAACCGAGACGACTTTTCAGGGCCTTAAGAAAAATCTGTAAAGAGAACAGGGCTCCCTGCCATTAAAAGTCTCTTTTAGCAACAGATGCAAATTTCATAGAAAACATCTAGCGCTATCTTATTTGAGTGGAAAGTTTTTCATATATCTCAAATTATCCCTTGAAAGCAGTTCAAGGTTGGGTTTAAATCTGATATTGAAGAGGATCTGTAAAGGCAGCGTTTTTTAGCATATGTGAACATGTTATTTTCAGTTGCATGATGACAGTCTACTTTTTATTCCTTGTTTGGATTTCTGAAATGTACCTTTGTATTCTTGTATTTTTGAAATTTTGATCATTTTTAATGACTTTAAATGTCATGTTGTGTAAGATATGGAAAAACACTCTGAAATATATTACTGATTATTACAAATATATAAATGGAATAAATGTTGAATTCTTTAAAAATAAAATTCAAAAGTGCCCATGACAAAATAATTGGTAGCCATAAGTATGCAGCCTTGACCAATGTAAGTCTTCGATAACCCTCCTGTAACCATCCATTAGCTTGTGGTTGGAATATAGACTAGCCTCACTTTTCATTCATGCCCCTCATCTTTTATACTATAATGTGTTTGGACTGATGACCCTCACCCAGTGGCTTAGACCAAGAGTTTTAAGGAAGTAGTTGAACATATTTTGCTTTTAAAATAAAGCTTTTCTTTCATGTCTTCATATGAAATACATTGGGCTCTTCATTCTTTAGCTTCCCAGAACATTTTAGATGGAGTTCATCTTAGGAAAAAAAAAATTGTAGCCTTGAGAACTTTTTTTGCACTCTGTTTGAATTAGCATGTGTAGCTGCACTTCACTGTAGGTCCTCATCCCTTTGATTTGGTGAAATACAATGGATGAGGGAAGGATATTTATGTGCTTTGTTGTTGGTTTTGTAGTATTGCCAAATACTTGTTTAAAAAGCCTACTCTGTTTTACCAGAGTTTTCAGCAGTATAAAAGATGCATGTCAGTCTTTTTCCCATTTGAGCAAAACTATAATGCATCTAGAGCAAGGTTTATGCTCCAAATCAGTTTTAAGAATAAATATAGACTATGGAAGGGTACTTGTGTGTTTTAGATGTAAATTTGAAATATTATCAGATATATGTATGATGAACATCTTAATGCTAGCAGCTTAAGCTAGAGCAAGTTTACATCTAAATCGGTTTTGACTCAGTGAATATTGACTGAGAAGAATACTTGTGCTTTTAGGTTAATGTTGAAATATTACCAAATATATATTTCAAAAATGCCACATTTATATATATATATATATATATATATATATTTTTTTACTCATATATATATATATATATATATATATTTTTTACCACGCTTATTCCAGTAGTATAGTGATGAACATCTTACTTTTCAGTTTTTGGACCAAAACCATAGTGGTTTACGCTCCAAATTGGTTTTAATGAGTAAATATGGACTGGGGAACGATACTTCTGTTTTTGATTTCAATTTTGAAATATTGTCAAATACGTGTTTCAAAAAAATGCCACATTTGCAGATATTTTTGTTTATTTTGTTTTACCACAGTTTTTCCAGTGTAATAATAAACATCTTATTTTTCAGTCTCGACAGCAAAACTATAGTGTGTCTAGAACAAGTTTATGCTCCAAATCAGGATTGCTGAGTAAATATGGTTTGGGGAAGGATACTTATGTGTTTTTGATGTCAATTTGAAAAGATTGTTAAAAACATGTTTAGAAAAATGCCACATTTGTAGATTATTTTGTTTTGTTTTGTTTTACCACAGTTATTCCGGCAGTATACTGTAGTGATGAGTATTTTACTTTTCAGTCTTTGCAGCAAAACTATAGTGTATCTAGACCACGTTTATGCTCCAAATTGGTTATTCCCACAGTTATCCCAGCAGCGTCTTACATTTCAGTCTTTGCATCAAACTATAGTGTTTCTAGACCAGGTTTCCACTCCAGATCAGTTTTACAGAGTAAATACCCTGCTGAAAAACAAAACAAAACAAAACAAACAAACAAACAAAAAAAACACAGGTATGTTTTCTATACCTTGAAAAGTAAGATGCTGCTGGAATAACTGTGGTAAAACAAAACCAAACGAACAAACAAACAAAATCTACAAATGTGGCATTTTTCAAAACATGTATCTAACAGTATTTTAATGGACATTAAAAACACACAAGTATCCTTCCCCAGTCCATATCTACTCAGCAAAACTAATTTGGAGCATAAACATTGTCTAGATACACTATAATTTTGCTGCAAAGACTGAAAAGTAAAATACTCATTACTACAGTACACTGCTGGAATAACTGTGGTAAAACAAATATTAATCTACAAATGTAGCATTTTTCGAAACATGTATCTGGCAATATTTAAAAATTGACATCAAAAACACACAAGCTCCATTCCCCAATCCATATTTACACTGCAAAACTGATTTGGAGCATAAACTTGGTCTAAATACACTATAGTTTTGCTGCAAAGACTGAAAAGTAGGATGCTTATCACTATACTGGAAAGTGGTAAAACAAGAAGAAACCTACAAATGTGCCATTTTTCGAAACATGTATTTGGAAATATTTTAAAAATACCCAGCTAAAACCAGCCTAAGATGGCTGACTGGTTTTAGCTGGCAATCCAGACTTGACTTAGCTGGTCATAGCTGGTCAGCAGGCTGGTTTTAGAGGGTATCTTTCCCCAGTCCATAACCTGTTTTAGAGGGTATCTTTCCCCAGTCCACTTCTTTAGCTGGTTGGCTGGTCTTAGCTGGTCTCTCAGCCTGACTAGGCTGGTCAGGCTGGTTTTAGCTGGTCGTTCCAGCTAGTCTCCCAGCCTGACCAGCTAAGGAAGTGGCCAAAACCCATCTAAAACCACCCTGCTGTTTTTTTATTCAACAGGTTATGGACTGGGGAAAGATACCTGTGTGTATTTGAGGTTAATTTTGAAATATTTCCAAATACATGTTTCGAAAAATGGCACATTCGTAGGTTTCTTTTTGTTTTACCACATTCCAGTATAGTGATGAACATCCTACTTTTCAGTCTTTGCAGCAAAACTATACTGTATTTAGACCAAGTGTATGCTCCAAATCAGTTTTGCAGAATAAATATGGACTGGGGAATGGTACTTGTGTGTTTTTGATGTCAATTTTAAATATTGCCAGATACATGTTTCGAAAAAAATGCTACATTTGTAGATTAATTTTTGTTTTACCACAGTTATTCCAGTAGTATAGTGATGAACATCCTACTTTTCAGTCTTTGCTGTGAAACTATAGCATATCTAGACCAAGTTTATGCTCCAATTTGGATTTGTAGAGTAAATGTGGACTGGGAAATGGTACTTGTGTGTTTTTGATGTAAATTTTTGCAGCATTGCCAAACACGTTTCAAATAAGTAGTGTCCTAATGAATGTCTTTTTTTCAGTCTCTGCAGTCAAACCATAGTGTAATTAAACCAGGGTTATGCTCCAAATCAGTTTTGCCGATTAAATATAGACTGGGGAAGGATACTTGTTTTTTATGTCAATTTTGTAATATTACCAAATACTTTATTCAAAAAGCTTAACTTTTTGTTTTACCAGTTTTTCAATAGTATAAAAAAAGGATGTCTTTTCAGACTTTGCAGTAAAGCTTAGGGTCCACAATTTGGTTTTAGTGAGTATATAAATGTAATTAGAGTTACTAACCATTTAGCTGTTAACTTCATTTGAAACCTATTGCATGGATTACATCACAAGAACTATAATCTGGCACTGTTTTGTAAGATATAAATGTTGCTAAATACTAAATATGCTCTACAAACAGATCAGAGAATGTCAAGACTTCTAACATTTACTTCAGTGGAAAATGTAGCATCAAATGTTTTTTTTTTCAAGGGTACCTAAAGGTTTTTATTTATTTATTTATTTATTTCACATCTTAGAACTATGCATAAGTATAATTTTCCTTACATGAAACCACCAAAAACAAACATAAGGAACGAAATGACAGCGTGTTTCACAAATGTAACAGGTGCATTTTAACAGAGAGACAGCGGCTGTCTGTCATATATGCTGCTGTGACAATGTGCTGCGGAGTTTCATGCAATTACACAGGAGAAAAACAGCTATTTTTATAGAGCTTAATGTAAATATTTATGGTTGGTACATTTGGCAGTTGGGGGCAAAAAAGTGAGCTTTGTACATCCTTCAACCGACTAAGCACATTACACAAAATACTATTCATATTTTGCTTTAATTGCATAAGGATGTGTTCCAGAGAAAGCCAGTTCTGACAAATAAAAGCAGGTGCATGTTGACTGAGTCTCATATTTCCGGGCTGGGTTTAAGAGCTTTTGTTTAAGGGTTGACAGTGAAGTAGCGCTTAAAAGAAAGAAAACTGTAATTTCTTTACACAGTAACACACACATGCATACTAGGACAGATACACGTCTATTTTATTTTCATTTGTGATGTTGTTGGAAATGGTTCTCACGTCTTTCTAAGTGCAGGGCTAGGTTTGAGTGCTTTGATTAAGGTTTGACAGTGTGATATTCTTTTGATTATGGAGACAGCATGAAGGGGTTTATTCTGCTTCCAGAGATGAAAATTAACTGTCAACGTCCAATAGAAGCACTTTGAAAGGATTGCGCTGAAAAGTAGTCGCTTCTATTTTCTTCCGGCTCATTAAAATAAAAGGGAGAGCTGCTGAAGAGACTTTTGTATGCTTATTTATATGTGCAAAATCAGCAAATCTGCTCTTGATTGTGTTGCTCTGGACTGTACTTTAAACACTTTTTTAATTCACTTAACCCTATGTTTAACTGAGATCAGAATATGCTAATCACAGTGGAAAGCTGCTAAACTGCTTTAAAAAAAAGACAAAAAAAAAAGTAATTAGTTACTTATGATTTATATACTTTACTGTATTTGTTTAGTTTACGTCCAGACTTATCAAAAAAGTACTCTCTGTAATAATGTTGGTTTCATACTGTTGTATCTTATACTTTTAAAACTGATATTCAAAGAATATTAAGTAAAGGTAAGTTACATTTTACAAATCATGAATTATTAATTAGTAATAAATATCTTTAAGGCAAGAAACCATAGTATATGACAATATTAAGGCAATAAGGTTTTCAAAAATGTTGGAATTATCTAATTAAAAAATTTCTTAAATTTGGAAAACAAAAAAATAAATAAAAACAGAAAATTTGAACGCTGTATGAAGTCGGGTTAAAAACTGTGGAATTTTACATTTTGAAAATCTTTATTAATCACTCCATAAATCTAAAAATACTTTCTGTAAGTCTTTATATAGATACAGTTTTGGACAGTTGCACCGCAATGACATTTTACAACCTGAGCTAACCTTGGCTTGTCATTAAAATTCAAATTATCTGATATTTTCAGAGACTTTTTGAGAGGATAGGGTTACTCTCTATGATATTTGTCCATATTTCTGCATGACTTTGATTCATTGGATAAATGTTTTTCAAATATTAATAAGCAGTAAAGTAGTTTTATTAGTTCTTCTTCTTTTTTTGTATTTTTTTTTAATATCTCGATAAATCTAAAATTACTTTCAAAAAATGTCTTTATATAGACACATTTTTGGACAGTTGCACCACATGACATTTTTAAAACCTGCTAATTTTGCCTTGTCATTGAAAATCTAATCATTTGATATTTTAAGAGACTAACTGAGTGTCAGAGTTCTGTGTGCCATTTGGACTGTTTATGTTTGTTTTTCCCATTGTGCCCATATTTGGTTCTTCCTGTCCTCATTTTGTCCTGATTAGTTTATTTACTACACCTGTCTGTGTCTTAATCACCACCCTTTATAAGTCTGCTTGTGTTTTGAGTTTGCTGTCGGTCCTTGACGTTATTTGGATGTGTGTGGATTATCGTTCTGTTCCTGCCTGTTCCTGCCTGTTCCTGCCTGTTCCTACTAAGAGTTATATTAAATTGTTATTTGTATCGTATCTCGTCTCTCGACTCATCGATCCAGCACGTTCCGTGACACTGAGAGGACAGAGTTCTTCTCTATGATATTATATGTCCATATTTCTGCATATTGGTCATACCACATGACTTTAATTCACTTTTTTTTTTAATTTTGGATTTTGCACATGTCTTTTTTTTAATATTTCCATAAATCTAAAATTACTTTTAAAAAATGTCTTTATATAGACATTTTTGAACAGTTGCACCACATGACTTTGAAAATTTGAATTAATTAATCAAAAGTTGGTCATTAAACTTAAATGAAGTCGTGATATGGACTAGTATCTGTAAATATTATGCCGCAAAAGACTATTTAAATATAAATCCTGCATGTTCTACATGTCTTTTCAGGAATGAACGGCGCGGATGCGCGGTTTCGTTTTCTACACATGTATTACTGACACGCGCAGTGATTTCAGCGTCTGCCGTCACTAAATGAGGGCATAAATACATTAACAACATCTCCAGAACTGCTCTGAGAGTCACTTCATGAGCATTTCACTGTTTCATTTGAGTAAAACAAGCGTCAAATATATACACAGAAATTTAAAGGTATTCACAGCAAGTCAGCAACCCGTCAAAATAAAAGTTCGGTTTAACGCTATTAATCATTCAGTATAATGTACGTGCCTACTACTACTATTAATTAATAAAAATGTATACATTTTTTTGACACAATATTTCTTCCATGTTTTACATTTTAATAATAAATCCCCTTTATTTGCCAAAAATAAAATATAATTTTCATTAAAAGATCAATTAAATTTTATATCTTCATCTGATAACCAGAACAATACACAACACAGAATTCCATAAGGCTATTGTAAAAATAAATAAAAACTGTTTTTATGCATTCAAATAAACAGACATGCTAAAACATATTTGGTAATAATAAAACGTAAAGTGAGAAAAAATAATAACAAATAAAAATAAAAAAATAATCTATCTACAAACATTTCATAGGGTCCCAAACATGTAAATTTTCTTAACTTTTGATAAATTGACGTAAACTGTATAAGATTCATGGTTTTAATTAATTACACGATTAATTACATTTTGATTCATAAAATTAAATTTAACCATTAAAAAGAAGACCAGAAAAATGAAAACAGAAAACAAAATTTGAAAAAAATAAAATAAAACAGAATTTGGGAAAAAAAATAGGGCCCTATTTTTGCATGCAACTATATATTTGTTACAGTTATAAATACATTTTTAAATATATTATTTTATTTGTCTAACATATTTTTGTAACGTTATAATTTTGTTATAATACTTTGATATGTTTGCTATTTGCAGTGATTACTATTTAATATTGTTAATAGTGTGACAAGGTCTTTAATCCCCGGTTTAATGCCCCCGGACCCACCTAGAAGGATCCAGGTTCAACCACTTGTGTCTAACAAAATCTTACGTGAGCATGATGTGAGCTCCCACCCACTACCACTAGCCCCTGATGTTTTGGCACCAGCCCCGGATGTTTTAAAATCCTAGAAACGCCCCTGGTTGCACCACAAGACATTATATAACCTGAGCTAATCTTGCCTTGTCATTAAAAGACAAATTATTTGATTTTTTAACATATAGGTCTTCAACCCTGTTTCTGGGGACCCACTCTCCTGCAAAGTGCATTTCCAACCTGCTTCAGCACACCTCGCCTGTGACTTGTTAAGTGTTCTTGAAGACCTTGATTAGCTGGTTCACATGTGTTTGATTAGGGCTGGAGAACAGTGGGTCCCCAAGAGCAGGGCTGAAGACCTATTGAGAGGATAGGGTTCCTCTCTATGATATTTGTCCATATTTCTGCATATTGGTCATACCACATGACTTTGATTCATTGGATAAATGTTTTTATTTAAAAACATTATTACTTTTTTATTTTATTTTTTATTTTATTTTATTTTATTTATTTATTCATTTATTTATTTATTTTTTGGTGTAAAACTGGTGGCAAAAAAGTTATTCTTTTAAGGAAACGTGTTTGTATATAATGAAGTTTAAATAAAAAAATAAAAAAAAATGAAAAACATTCTCAGCATAGAAGAGTTTTCAATTTATTTTCCTATAGTGGTTAGGAACATTATTTTGGGTAAACTAACCCTTAAACATCACTTTAATTATATCAGGGTATCAGTTTTGCAAGCATCAGTTATACAAACCCAGTCATGCGGTTCTTAATCTGTAGTGTGCGTAATGTATGAATGCACTCAAAACATCCTGTGTGTGTCTGACACTCAGTGTGCGATCTCACACACCCAAGATCTATCTCATCACAGCTGCCTGATTCTTGAAACAGGCAAAGTAAATAGTGTGATATATCAGTTTCACATCTGTTGGCATGAGGATTCCACATTCACCGGTGAGTCGCAGCTCGCGTGGAACTCGCCGCATGTAAATGAGACATCACAATGCCGCTTACCAGGAGAAAGCTGTCAGCCATGATTACCAATCACCTTGAAATGATAATTATCTTCCATTTGCTGGGTGTTATCCGTAAGCAAGATAGACAGGTCAGGGCTTAGAATGGATGTTCAGGACTTCTCTCCTTATTCAATATTTACCTGGTCATTAAAGTTAGCTGGAGAGAATCGCAGCACTTTGCTTTGATTTAGTTGGTTATTATGCAAGACACTGATTAAAAGGGACAATGAAACGCAACTGATTTTTGAGATGCCACTGCAAAGTTTCATAGTGACAAGAAACGCTCTTTGATCCAATTGATAAAGGGATGCTCTGTTCCTAAATCTAGTGAGATGACTATGTAGGCAGTGTTTTAAGGCATCATCGTTACTTGAAGTGAAAACTGTTTCAAAAGCAACTAAGCTTAAAGGGATAGTGCACCAAACTAAACTTAAAGGGATAGTGCACCAAAAAATGAAAATTCTGTCATCATTTACTAATATCATTTCAAACCTGTATGTAGAGCATTACAAAACAGTCATCCGAGGTCATGATGGTTAAGGTGCTGCCTTTGAAGGCAGCTCCATATGTAGGCAGTGAGACAACATACTACACTCTTAAAAATGCTGGGTTGAAAACAACCCAACTTGGGTTATTTGGCAACCCAGCGCTGGTAAATTTTGGATAGAACAAATGCTGGGTTATTTTGACCCAGCTAGTTGGGTTAAATGTTTTTACCAAACATTCTGGGTTATTTTATTTAAGTCAACTATTGTTTAAAAATTATTATATTGCTGGCTAAACCTTTGTGCATCAATTTAAAAAAAGTTATCATAAAGAAGGCATAAGGCATAAATCTAAACAAGTTGTGTTCCAAATTTTGAGATTGATATCTCAAAAAATGTGCTATTAGTAAGATTTTGTTTGGGTGCTTATAAAACTTATAAAACACACACACAAAATTACTAGAGGCAACAGCAATAATCAAAGCATTTTAATTTTAGTGTATTCAGCTGTTTTCTGTAAGCACTTTTTACCGAAATAATTCTCGTGCCAGTGTGTTGCGTTTCACTTGTAGCTGAAAGATGCTGTGACTGACTCCAAAAACTGCCCATAAACAAACAGTACTGAGATTAGAGAACATATTTTAATATCAAACTAAATTAAACTCAGTACAATAACGAATAAAATCCATTTATGTTATGCAAAAGGCGTTTCCATCATGTGAAACGACCGCTGCTGGTGCAGCTGACTAACATCTCATCCTTATGTTGCATTGTGTAAAATAATACAATTTGCAACACAAAGACATTAGAAATTAAATAAAATGTATGCAAATATTTATTTGACTGAAGAAGTGCACCAAATCGCCGGCGCTGAGAACCGCTATCTCCTGTAGAGGACTCCAAAAGCCCAAGCTCTGACTGTAACTCAGCAGCTGGGTTGTTTTGTCAGAGACAGGTTCAACCCATTGGCTGGGTAGAAAAGAATAACCCAGCGTTAAACGACCCAGCAGCTGAGTTACAGAAAAACTGCGTAAAAATATTAAAAATAACTGAATAAAATGACCCAACAAGTTGAACCCAGCATTTGGGTTAAAAGAATAGCCCAGCATCTGGGTAAAAATATTTAAAATAACCCAATAAAATGACCCAACAGGCTAAACCCAGCATTTGGGTTAAACAAATAACCCAGCATTTTTATGCAAAAGAACTACTGTAGATAGGGATGTCTTGTTCTGATTCTAATTATTGAATGCAAAGTTAAAGGTCTCTTCTAATTGGCGATATTAAGTGAAGTTCTTCAGACTGTTAAGTGTTTCTGTTTGTATCCTATATGATCTCCACGCTGAGATAAACTCATTTCTCTTCCACCGACTGAACGCATGCCTTGATGTTCTCTCTCGACACACACACAGGACTTGATGAGTGTGTCAGCTAATGCTTTTGTTTCAGATGAGAGCTGTAATGAAATGTGACAGGCTGTGTGTGGGGGGATGTGTCGATGGCTAATTGCAGGGCTTGTTTAGTGAATAGGCTCATTGATAGACATCCGCAGGTCTGCATAATGTCATGTAAATGGGGCATGATGGTGTCTTAACCTCGTTTAACCATCTCCGCTCATCTGTAGGGTCTCTATCTACTCGATCTGTCCCTCTCTCAGTGCCGCGAGGCCATATGATTTAATTCAGATGCTGAATGTCACAGAGCTTCTGGATCCAGTTCTCTAATTGCTGATTAGTTGTGAGAGGTCCGGGAGTTTACAGAGCGTGCTGAAATTTGTGAACGGGCTGGCAAATCTCCTAGGAGCAGCTCGGTTTTGTGAGCGTGTTGTCGCTTTTGTTTTCCACTGTAAGTAATAAACGCCTTGGTTAACACAGTTTAATTGTAGAGGATATTAGAAAGTGTTGTCGCTGCATGAATCGTATTCACATAGTATCGGAGGTCAGAGCGCTCTCGCTGGAAACCATTTGTTCCTGCTCAAGTACCCGTGATGCTCTAGGGCATGAGTGAAGATAAGGGCTGGTGTTTTTAATCAGAATACTTTATTGGTGCTGATCTCGACTGTGGTGTCATTCATATCACAAGCCTTCACAAGTCTTTCAAGGCCAAGTGCTTCAAGTCTTGTCTCAAATATGTTTTGTTAATAATGCTGCAGGTTAGTTTTAAAAGTCCCTGTTGCAGGCCAATTAATTTAGTATATTTTATTGTATATAATATAGCAATGTACTGGTATATACAAATGTTAGAGGTCACTAAGATATTTTTTGAAAGAAATTAACACTTTTATTAACACTCACTTTTTATTTAGTAAGGACACATTTATAGTGTTTTTTATATATACATACACATATATACAGTGCACTCCAATAATATTGGCACCCTTGGTAAATATGAGCACTGCGAAAATAAATCTGCATTGTTTATCCTTTTGATCTTTCATTCCAAAAATTCACAAAATTCTAACCATTCACTGAAGTAAAACAAGGGAAAGTGGGGGAAAAAAAAAACATTTTGAAATAAATGGTAACAGCTCTGAGTATCTCCTATAATGCCTGATGAGTTTGTTGAACACCTGACAAGAGATCAGAGACCATTCCATCATGCAGAATCTCTTCAGATCCCTCAGATTCCCAACTGCGTGTTGGTGGTTCTTCTCTTCAGTTCACCCCACTAATTTTCTATAGGGTTCATGTCAGGGAACTAGGACGGCCATAGCAGATGCTTAATTTTGTGCTCAGTGACGCATTTTTGTTGATTTTGATGTTTGTTTTAGATCACTGTCCTGGTGGAAGATCCAACCACGGCCCATTATAAGATTGCTAACAGAGGCAGCCAGGTTTAAATCTTTTATCTGTTGATATTTGATATCCATGATGCCATGTATCTGAACAAGATGTCAAGGACATCTGACAGAAAAATAGGCCCACAACAATCAGATCCAGCAATATATTTAACCGTGGACATGGGGTACTTTTTATTTTGCACCGAACCCATCTGGTGGGTTTGCTGCCAGAAAGCTCTTTTTTAGGTTCATGGGACCATAGAAGCCAGTCCTGTTTGAAGTTCCAGTCGTGGAACTATAAATAAGCTGGAGTTTGTTTTTGGATGAGCAAGGAGGATTTTTCTTGAAACCCTCCCAAACAACATGCGTTGATGTCGTGGTGACTCTGCAGTTCTCCAGCTGTGATCCTTGGAGAGTCTTTGGCTCGAACTGGAACTCTCCTCCTCACTGTGCATTAGGACGATACAGACATGTCCTCTTCCAGGCAGATTTGACATTTTTAGTTGATTGGAACTTCTTAAAGGGGTCATCGGATGCAAATTTCACTTTTACATGTTGTTTGAACCAGGGCTGGGGTCAATTCAGGAATGAACTCAACAATTCCAGTTCAAAGAAGGAAATGGAATTGGAATTGGAATTCAACAACAATTACAGTAAACAGAGTTGGAACTGAATTGGAATTACAGGAAGTGGAATTAAATTCAGGGAAATTCCACTGAATTCCGTTTATTGCTGTTTCTGAGCATTTATTTGTGATTGCATTTAGAGACATACATTTGAACTTTATTTATGATGCTTTACAAATACCAAGTAATGTATGAAATAGAGTTGATCAAATGCAAGTAAATAAAAATGAGAACTGTACATTATGAATTAATAATTGAATGACAGTGGTGATAAGTTTCTGGATGTACTGTACATTCAATATATGATTACCACATAATATATGTCTCAACTCAAAAAAAAATGTTCATGTTCATTCATGTATTTCATTCACTTTTTATTGCACCGAATTATCATCATTCCCTGAAATTTGGCATCGCTAAGATTGCATCTCTCAGGCCTAAATATCTCAAGTGGAATTTAGTGGAATTTATTTGATTTCAATTCTGTTTCCTGACATTCCAGTTCAATTCCAATTCCATTTCCTGTCAGCTGCATGCAATTCCAATTTCAATTCCATTCCAGGAAGTGAATTGGAATTTACCAATAATTCTCAATTCAATTCATGAATGGCCCCAACCCTGGTTTGAACATTAATGTGTGTTGGCAGTGTATGTACAAATCTACCCTATAATTATAAAAAAATCCATGCAGTGGTTTTTAATTAATCTGTAAAAATAATATCCCCTTTTTCAATTCAAGCCATTCTCAGATGCCTGTCGGTGTGGCGTCACACTGACAGAGGCCGCTCCCACGATAGCTGATAGACATGAGTGTCTTACCTTAGACCTGCCTTAAATCAGCAGGAACAGTCCGACCTCCATTGTTTCGATGCCGGAGCAGGGATGTAAGTTAGACAAGAATATCTCCAATTGACCGATTAAAGTGTTGTGTTGCTGGATGTAATAATGAACATAGTGGTTGTCATTTACTCCTGACATCTGAGCTGCTGAAGATGCAGTGGATTACGTTTGTTTGTGAAGGGAATGCGCCTCTCGATCTACATATATCTGTCTATGTTCGCACGAATCATTCATGATCCAGCTTCACTTACAGCAGAAGTGAATATAAGGGTTTTTATGAATCTTTGCAATCACCTTTCCTAATAATGTGCTAGTTAGCAAGTTTAACGGCTAAATGCGTCTAAAGTAAACAGGCTCGTCACTCCACAGAGAGAAGAGAGGGGCGGGTCTAGCAGAGCTCATTTGCATTTAAAGGAACAATCCCTCAGAATGGGATGATTTTTGGAGAGCTGATTTTGGCAAGGTAAAAATGGTGTTGTTTTACACTACCATTGAGAATTTTTAACCAAAGTATATTATAGGCTTTTCATTAAAACCCTAAAGATCATATCAACTTGTGGAAAATGGGCATCCGATGACCCATTTAATTATTGCCCTGGTGGTGGAATTGGGGATTTTCAATTAGCTATTTTTTTAGTCATTTTCTATTTTGTGAACCTCAGAACTATATTCTTTGGTTTTACTCCTTATGATTTAGGGATGATTAAGGGAATCTGGCCTTTGTGTTTTTCATATTTATAATCATGTGGAACAGGAAGTCATGGCTGGACAATTTCATGCTCCTAGTCACCCTGGTGTGCTATAACAAATGTAAATATGAATGGGGATATACTTCAGAGATATTTTGCTTATAAGAATCCCTAGGGGTGCCAATAATTATGGCCAACATGCATTGGGGAAAAACATTTATTTAGTAATGTGAGTTTTGCCACACATTCAGTTGTTTTACTTCAATGAAAGATTAGAATTTTGTGGAAGATCAAAAGCACAAACAATGCATGATTAGCAAAAGCTATTGCTAAGCCATATTAAAACTGACAGTGGTGATCTGTAAAACTGTAAAACTGTTATTCTTCTCACACGATCTGGGAAGACTGTGCTTGAGTGAGTTCTTGTAAAATCCCAGCTTCCTCACAATTTGCTATCAAACATTTGGTGTTTATAATGATTACCTGTCATGTTGCAGCTAATGGCGAGGGTCAAATGTGGTGGCAAAATGAATGTGTACTAAAGTTTTTTTTTACAGTGGCTCAAAAATGTTTCGGTGATTTGGACATACACCTCCTTCTTTGCCCTATTTCATCAATCATCAAGATGCCTCAGGGTTTTATTGAGTTTCTGTTTTCTTGAATTCACCCACAACATCCAACTACTGTTTTTTTTTTAACATATATACGTTTTTTTTCTCCCTCTCATATTTCAGCAAATTGTCAATTTGATTTAATTTAAAGTAACAGCCTTTAATAATACAGTTAATGAAAACATTTAATTTGCATCTTTTTTAAACATTACTAGCATTTCATTCAATGATCTTAAAGGGGTCATCGGATGCCCATTTTCCACAAGTTGATATGATTCTTTAGGGTCTTAATGAAAAGTCTCTAATATACTTTGATTAAAAATTCTCAATGGTTTTGTAAAACAACACCTCTTTACCTTGTCAAAATGAGCTCAGCAAAAATCAGCTCATTCTAAGGGGTTGTTCCTTTAAATGCAAATGAGCTCTGCTCACCCCACCCCTCTCTTCTCTCTGTGAAAAGACGGTCTTGTTTACATTAGCCGAATGTAGCCGCGTTTAGCCGCTAAACTTCCTAACTACCACGTTATAAGGAAAGGCGATCACAAAGATTCATAAAAAACCCCTTATACTCACTTCTGCTGTAAGTGAAGCTGGATCATGAATGATTCGCACGAACATAGACGGATATTTGTAGATCGGGAGGTGCATTCCCTTCACAAACAAACGTAATCTACTGCATCTTCAGCGGCTCAGATGTCGGGAGTAAATGACGACCACTATGTTCATTGTTACATCCAGCAACACAAAACCTCAATCGCTCAATCGGCGATATTCTTGTCTAACTTACATCCCTGCTCTGGCATCGAAACAAAGAGGGCGGACTGTGACAGCTGATTCGAGGTAAATCGCTCATGTCAATCAACTATCGTGGGAGCGGCCTCTGTCAGTGTGACGCCACACCAACAGGCATCTGAGAACGGCTCGATTTGAAAAAGGGGATATTATTTTTACAGATTAATTAAAAACCACTGCATGGATTTTTATCATTATAGGGTAGATTTGTACATACACTGCCAACACACATTAATGTTCAAACAACATGAAAAAGTGAACTTAGCATCCGATGACCCCTTTAAAAGGTTAGTTAACTCAAAAATGAAAATGTCACTATTAACTCATTATTATTTAGAAACTGTAAGACTTATTTTCTTTTGCATGACAACAAAAGAAGACATTTTGAAGAATGTTCAAAACCAAACTGTTCTGGTGACCATTGATTTTCATAGTATGGACAAAAACACGTCTTACAATATTTCTCTTCTCTAGAAGAAAGGCAGGGTAAATTATGACAGAATTTTCATTTTTGGGTGAACTTTCCTTGTGATGATTAGTGAGTAAATCATTTAATTCTGTTGATTGCTTTGTATATCAATTTGGCTCTTTTGTGTATTTTCGAAATATCATCAAAAACTCATCTACATTCATCTAAATTGTTTACCTTGTGTATCCAAATGAGTGTGAGCATTTGTAGTCTGTCAGCATAGTTCAGGATAGACCGCCAGGGAGATGAACCAATCAATGACTGTGCCTCATCAGAGAGGTCAATAAGGTGGGCATGAGCCCTGTCAAACAAGCAGGCCAAGGTCCCGTCAAAGCACTGGGCATCAGAGAGAGTGAGGCAGAGGGCAGGGAGCTGTTGTCAAATGAAGTCCAGGCCATCGTTACAGCATGCCATCTGATAAACACATGGTAAGAAGCCTTACCATGGCAGACCAAACCAAATATATTGAAACAATTAAAAAGCTGTAGGAAATGCAGGGCCCACAATGAGTAATTTGTTTAATGGTCTGAAAATGATCTACTTTTCAGCTATTCATTAATATTTTAAACTGTTTTTGCTTCTTTTGCAACTCAGGGAGAGAAAACTTTTTGGTTAGTGTGATGAAGTTGTCCCCTTTTGTATGTTTTGAAATGGGACAACTTGGAAAACTTGGCTCTTGTAAGTCCCACCCAAGTGCTAAATAAATAAATAAATCGTATTTATATATTTATTTAGCAGATGCACAGCCCATCAATATCATTTATTTAAAACCAAATTCTTTTTAAAAGTAATTATCAAAACTATCAAAAAAAAAAAAATGAAGTCTCTTCTGCTCCAAGCATGCATTTATTTGATCCAAAGTACAGCAAAAACAGTAAAATTTTGAAATATTTTTACAATTTAAAATAACTAATTTATATTTGAATATATTTTAAAATGTAATTTATTTGTGCAATTTATTCCAAAGCTGAATTGTTAGCATTACTCCAGTCACATGATCATTCTAATATTATATATATAAATCAGAACAGCATTTATCTGAAATAGAAATCTTTTGCAACATTATAAATCTTATATAAATTATAAATTGAATTTATATACATTATAAATTGAATGGTATGGTATATAATATTACAAACACTTTTTATTTCAGATAAATGCTAATCTTTGGATCTTTCTATTCATCAAAGAATCCTGAAAAAAAAGTATTGTTTTAAATATTGACAACAACAACAACAACAACAACAACAATAATAATAATAATAATAATAATAATAATTTAAAAAATGTTTCTTGAACAGCAAATCAGCATATTAGAATGTTTTTTTTAAAAGGATCATGTGACACTAAAAACTGAAGTATTGATGCTGAAAATTTAGCTTTGATCACAGGAAAAAATTACATTTTAAAATATATTCAAATAGAAAGCAGTATTTTAAATAGTAAAAATATTTCATAATATTGCTGCTTTTGCTGTATTTTGGATCAAATAAATGCAGGTTTGGTGAGCAGACGAGACATCTTTTAAAACCATTAAAAATCTTACTGTTCAAAAACTTTTGATTGGTATATATTACTGTTGTTTGAGAATAAGAAACAATTTATGATACCTTTCCAGTCACATTATTATACTGATTTTAAATACTTTATTTATTTTAATTAATTAATTAATTAATTAATTAGTTTAATTTTACAGTGCAGTGGTATTGTTGCAATACATTGCTTATATATTTATATGTATTTATTTATTTTTTAAAAGTTTATTTATTCATTTAATTATTATTTTTTTTAATAATAATCACAATAAAAATCAATGGTTTGCACTAAAAAAAATCATCAAAATCAAAATCATCCATTCATTCTAGAATTATCGATTCTTTTTAAATATAGCTTTCAAGTCAAATATAGCTACATACAGTTTTTACTGTTATCTGAAGGGAAAAAAAGTAAAATGATCATACTTTTACTGAAAAATAAAATGTAAAGTCAGCAACACAAACACTTAAAAGTCAAAAGTATTGTACATCAAAAATGTATTTAAAAAAAAAAACTTTTGCATACTGTGTGACGTTTCATTTCATCAGTCTTTACATTTCATTTTTATCCTTGTTTTTTAATCAGTCACCCATTTGAGATTGATGTGCATGCTTTTGTTTGCATTTTTCATACTTTTACTGTCAGATTCTTTTTCTGATTTGAAATATTTCATTAAATTGTGTGTTTGGAAAGCCGTTTGAGATTTAGATTTTCCACATCAATTTGAAGCTGTATTTGCATAGCTATAAAAAAGCTGCCCGAGTGTGTTCTCAAGATAGCCACCAGTTCAGTTGACTTCCCTTGAAGGGATCTCACTTTTATATTTAGTTAGTAAGTAATTATGGCTGAAATGTTGACATCATGGGCCATTAACGTGTTGTGCTCATGACGGAGTGGCATCGTGGAGCGAGAAACAACAGACACAAAGACGCTTCTGGCAAAATCACACACTCCCAAATAGCTTGTTTGTTCTCTTCTGGATCATTCTAGTCAGACAGTAATTATTTGTTCTTGTTTATTTAGTTGAGAGTTTAATGTAAATGTCAATTTGTTATTGTGTCTGTGATTCAGTAGTCAGACAGCAGGGGGAATTACTGCTGGGTAAGCAGGGTGAAATAGGGCCGTCAGGGGTGTCATCTGATACTGGCTGATGACTCAGCCACACACACACACACACACACACTTGCTCACATGTTTGTGCAAAGTTAATTCCAGTGTTTTATTTGGTCATGGTTTTATCTTTCAATTACGCTCCTCTAAACAATAAAACTGCAGGATGGCACAGTGTCCAGTCATAGGTCACCTGAGTCATACTGGCACTGCGTATCCACACACACACACACACACCATTTCCCATGAGTCAATGAGATTTATGCCCTGCTCGGCCCTAAGTAAGGCAGCTGGATGCCCCATGGCCTTCTGGGTAAAATGAAAAGTCTCTGGGAGATAAATTATCAGGGGCCTGGCTGATTTGGCCGTCGCGCTTGGCCACTCAGGCTAGCTGCTGTTTATAATTGATTAGCCTCCCCCAATGTTTTCTCATTTAGCGACCTTTGTGAAACACGGTCACGGTCGTAAAGCCGAAACCTCCCTCCCGTCCCCTCCGCGAACACGTCTGCAACCGACAGCGACGAATGAAGCGAAGGAAAGTCGGAGGATGACACTATAGGGCAGCTGATCTGAAGATCTAAATCACTTACAGCAGCACTTTATCCACTTTGTGCTGCTGTATCTGATGGTGGATCAGCTTAAAATCCAGAAGAAAAGTCGAGCGTCAACAGGTGCTGTGCGATCGTACCAAGTCATGAGGATTTTCGAGATAAGTACATCCCCTGTAAGCCTGTTCGCCGCTTTTCAAATAGTAAAAAATGGCGATATGTTAGATTTCCAGCTCAAAGACTTTGGCACCCGGCGCCGTCCTTGACACTCTAATTACCCGGCAGCCGGGTAGGACCTATATATCACCATGTTTACACTTGCGGTATCGATCTTGATGTAATGGGCCAGAGATTTCTGCCTGTCAAATCTCTCTCGCCCCATCCTCCTCCCTAACTCTCATTTCTGGAGAGTAGGGAAGGGTAGATGTGGGAGGTCATCTGCTCATCTCCCATAAGACGTTTTTTTCTGCATTTCACTGACTGTGTGTGTGTAAGTGTGTCTGTGTGTATGCGCATCATGTCCTTAGCTGAAAACTCAGTAATTAGATAGTGATGGGTCTCTAATGGATTTGACTTAGTGCATTAAGGTGCAGGCGCAGTCCCTGAGGAATATGCCCACAGCACAACAATCACATCAAAACAACAACAGTGACTCCGTAGAAAGAACAGCTTAAAAAGTAGTTGCCAAGGGCAGTCGCTGATAATGAAAAGATGAATGGTGACAAGGAGAAAGCCAAATTAAAACTAAATGAAAACACAAAAGGAATTCAATTTGCCAGGACGTTTTTAATTACAGGATGCGTCAAATATGTTGATATTATGTAAGATGATGTATGATCTGTGGAAATGTTTGAACTCATTTGGACTCTTACATCTTGAAAGTACAAACACTAAACTTTATGCAACATGTCACATCTGAATGTTAATTAAAGGCATAGTTCACCCTCATTGTTTACTCGCCCTTCACTTGCTCCAAACCTGTAGCAGTTTCTTTCTTCTGCTGAACACAGAAGGATAGATTTTAAAGAATGTTCTTGGTGAATCTCATAAAGTTTGTATTTTAAGCATATTTATTGCAAAATAACAACTCAAGGCAGTAATCATTTTGAAACAATATATTGTTTTTATATAGCCTTTCTTTTTACGTTTTCCAGATCGTCAGTCATCAAAGCTTGGTAAATATTGGTCACAGACATAGAGATTTACTTTAAACCAAAATGATTACTCACTTACTCCCACAGATCATGTTTTCATGCCATTCTAAGTCTTATTCTGACGTAACAAAGAGGTTATACAGTGGAGGTCAAAAGTTTATGTACACCTTTGCAGAATCTGCAAAATGTTAATTATTTTACCAAAATAGGAGGGATCATACAAAATGCATGCTTTTTTATATTTAATACTGACCTGAATAAGATATTTGACATGAAAGATGTTTTCATGACTGCCCGCTGTTCTTCAGAAAAATCCTTCAGGTCCCACAAACTCTTTGGTTTTTCTGCATTTTTGTGTATTTGAACCCTTTCCAACAATGACTGTATGATTTTGAGATCCATCTTTTCACACTGAGGACAACTGAGGGACTCATATGCAACTATTACAGAAGCTTCAAACACTCACTGATGCTCCAGAAGGAAACACGATGCATTAAGACCCAGGTGTGTAAACTTTTGAACAGATTGAAGATATGTACATTTTTCTTATTTTTCCTAAATATTATACTTTTTTCATGTAGTGCTGCCCTTCAGGAACTACAGAAGATGCTTACATGTTTCCCAGAAGGCAAAATAAGTTAAATTTACTCTGATCTTCAAATTCAAAAAGTTTTCACCCCCCGGGTCTTAATGCATTGTTTTTCTTTCTGGAGCATCAGTGAGAATCAGGTTGAACCTTCTGTAATAGTTGTGAAAAGATGGATCTTAAAATCATACAATCATTGTTGAAAAGAGTTAAAATACACAAAAATGCTTTAAAAAAAAAAAAAGTGACACCTGAAGGATTTTTCTAAAGAACAGCGGACAGTTTAACTGTTCAGGACAAACAAGGACTCATGAACTTTCACTAAGTGCAAAAAAAAAACAAAAAAAAAAACAAACAAAAAAAAACTGTAGATCATTCAGGTAACAACAGTATTAAGAATCACCTTTGAACAGCAAATTTTTATAAATTCAGCTATTATTTTCTCCTGTAGACTATTTAAATGTCTTTTATGTGAAATATTTCATTCAGGTCAGTACTAAATAAAAAATAGCATGCATTTTGTATGATCTCTCTTATTTTTGTGAAATAATGAACATTTTGCAGATTCTGCAAGATGTATGTAAACTTTTGACCCCAACTGTATGTGAGTTTGAGAGTTGTTTACTTACTTTTTTAAATTAGTCTTCCCATTAACGTTGTTGTTCATTGAGACTAATTTGTAAATGCGCACAGGCACAAGAGGTGGGATTTACCAATCACAGTCGATTGTAACCAGTCATATCCAATCATGCCTCCTCTCACATGGCTTTCCCCCATTCATTACCAATTAACCCCCAAAAAACTCACCACACGATTTAGGGGTTAAAACTCAATGGGCGTAGGGGAGATCGGGAGAAACGTGGACTTCCACTTAAATTTTACCTGCTGGTGTCACTGTTGGACATTTTTGAGTCAACTATGCCTTTAAGGCTGTTCCACAATAAGATTACATTGTTTATTATGTTCACTACTGTTACTTAATACTGTAACTATGAGTCGTTTCTGTCATGCAGTATCTTTTGAACTCTGTAACCTTTAAAAAAGGAAGATGCTTGTGTTGTGATTTAAGGAAGTATTTTATAAGAACACTCATGAGGAAACATCACTGTAGCGAGTAAAATGTCATTCTTGTTCAGTATTTCTGATCTCACTTTGGTGTTAACTCATCTTTGAGGATTACTGTACATTATCCAGGACTAAACTGAAAATATTCAAATGAATTGTGTATTTATGTACCTATTTGCTCACTGCTCTATCATTTATGCTTTATTTTCTGTCTTACATGAGACAAAAAGATGTTTTTCTTTTATTCTTTTTAATAAGATCAAAGTCTGTCAAAGTATGTGACAAAATGACAAAAGCGCAGTGGGAGTATAAGAAGTAGTCCATTCTGATATGGTCTTTATGCGCTTAAATACGTTTTCAGTCACTGAAAATCATCCATAACAATCAAATCTGACACTCACTTAATCATTTAAAGGTTGCTACTTAAAAAAAAGTTAGGATTGGTCTGAAATCAGAGATGCATACATGTATCTTGTCTGTTTTAGCTCAAAAATGTGTGTGTGTATGTATGTGCGTGTGAATACAGAATATATATGAGCAGGCTGCTAACATAAAATATGATACCACAACATATGAATTAAGTGTAGAGGTACTGTACTATGCAGTACTATTTTCATGTCCATATCATATTGGATAAAATATTAACTATTTGCAATTTCCAAAGAAAATCATAGTAGTTAACTTTCTTTCATCATAACATCATAATTAATTTAACAACAAAGGTGTGAATTATAAATGATTTAACTGTTTGTGTGAGTGGGTGTTGCAGCTTTTGCCATGTCTTAAAATAGACCAATTAAGAAATATTCCAGGTGTTTCTTTATAAGTTTTTCTTTTCTTTCTATATTTTTCTCATGTCCTTTTGTTCAATCAAAGTGTGTTTTATTGGGAGCATAAGCAATACTTTTACAGGTTTTCCAACGAATCCAATGAGACTATAACACACACACACACACACACGTTTGTTTTTGTGAATTGTGGGGACTTTCCATAGACTTCTATAGTTTTTATACTGACCAAACAATATTGTCTATCCCCTAACCCAACGCTAAACTTACCCCTTACAATAAACATGTTTGCATGGTTACATTTTCAGATAATCATCATTTACTATTTGTAATCATTTTTTTTTACATTGTGGGGACCACAGGCCGGTTCTCACCATGTCAAAAATGTCAGGTTTTACTATCCTTGTGGGGATATTTGGTCCCCACAATGTAGCAAGAACAAGTACACACACATTCACATAACTATTATGTAATATAATGATGCGGCCATTCAGCGCTCAAGAACCTGCTGAGAGCAGCCTTACCTCGGCCAGATCTTCTGGAACTTGCTGCTGGTTCTGATGTCTCTATAGTGGTTAAACATGAGATATAATTCGTTTTGGGTAAATCTAACGGGCAGTCTTTGTTCTCATGAATCTATTATTTACCTACGACTGAATCACAGCCGTTCCGATATACAGCCATATCGCACTGCTACTCTTGTGGTTTTGTTCATTTAGCAGCCTAGCATTGCAGCTAGTGAATTACTGAAAATGTGTGTTGTGTTCCACTGTGCTGCTTTTGAATTGTTTTTCAATGTAAATATGCATTACACAAGCATCTTTGACCAAGTCGTGCTGCTTTTCAGCATCTCACACATGAGTGCAGCGTTTTTAGGAAGTTTTCATTTCCAGTTCTGTGTGAACAGCCCCTAATACGATTGTTGATGTGCTGCAAAGCATTACAATTAACTTCATGTTTAGGCCTGGGGTTTAGGTTAGATTCAGTAAAAGTGAACAGTTTTTAAGTCTGTCCACTGTGTTCTACTTTTTTCATTGAAGTTCATCTGGAAAAAGAGAGCAAGATAGTACTATTACTGCAGCTCTAACATGAACACTTTGGCTGAGTTGAGCTGATTAATTTACTGCTTCACGTCTGCTTGGATACCATCAGTGACGCCACTGTAGGCCATGATAGTCAGTCCAATTAACTCTGAGATTCAGTCAGCGTCCAACTGCTAGTGTGTAAATGTGTTTCCACAATCTACCCTATTGCATGTATGAAAAAAAATGTTAAAGCTAAATAAGGAAATCTTGGAAAGATGATATTTACTTTTGATTTTTTTCATTAATATATCTCTGTAAATCTCCCTCTGTCTCTCTTTCTCTGTCTGTCATGGGTTAATGTGTTTACAGTGCTGATAAAACTCTGACCTCGCAGATACAATCGCTACTGTGATCAGACATATTCTGTTTTTGTTCATCTTCACAGTCACTGTCTCAGTTAAACTGTCTTTCTCTCTCATTACTGTGGGTTAATCTCTGTGATGTACCAGAGTACAAAAAATGAACAAAGGATTAGATTAGTTTGCCTCAAAACCCTCAGTGCAATCAAAGTCTTTTTGAGGCCAGTCAGTTCAATCTGCAGCCATCTTGGGCAGCTGTAAAAAATGGTATCATGAAATATGGTTCGATCATAACAACTCTCGGAAGATTTTAGCAGGTAATGGATATGACAATGTTAATGTATTTGGTCTTGGTGAAATAGATCTGCTACACTGCTGCTGGTTATTGCTGTTGTTGTAGATTATTGCTGCAGCTGGCTGCAAAGGAATTTCCTAGTGCCAATACGGTGCTGTGAGTATTTAAGACATACTGCTGCTGCACAAGTAGCATATATAATAATGTATAGCAGATCTATACAGGTGGAGCTGGGGAGGTGGAAGGGTTCTGCAAGCCTGCTGCGAAATTCTCTAGTGAATGCTAACCAACTATTTAAATGTAAAGCAGTATTTGCTCATTTGCTGCGTATGCAACATGAAACAATCCGACTGTGGTAAGTAGTTTAATGCTGATTTTTATCTTCAGGTAACCTAAAATGTGATGATATAGGTATGGAAGCTTGTTTCCGCCACTGAATTAAAAAAAAAAAAAATGGAACTTATCTCACAATTCTGACTTTTTTTTTCTTGAACTACCTTTAGTCAATTGCGTCATTGATAGAAACTCGCAATTCTGAGAAATAAATTCACAATTCAGAATTGTGAGATATAAACTCGCATTTGCAGAAAAAAGTCAGAATTGTGAGGGTTTTTTTTTTTTTGCGAGTTTATATCACACAATTCTGAAAAAAGTCAGATTTAGGAGAAAACAAAAGACAGAATTGCGAGGTATAAACTCGCATTTGTGAAAAAATTCAGAATTGTAAGGGTTTTTTGCAAGTTCTCGATATTCTGAATTTATATCAATTATGAAAAAAAGTCAGAACTGCGAGGAAAAAAGTCAGAATTGAGAAGTATAAACTTGCATTTGCGAAAAAAGTTCTCACAATTATGAGTTTATATCACACAGTTCTGACTTCATATCTCACAATTCTGGGAAAAAAGTCAGAAATGAAAAAAAAAAGTCAGAATTGCGACATAAACTCACATTTGCAAAAAAAGTCAGCGTGTTCTCGCGAGTTCTCACAATTGTGAATTTTTATCACATAATTCTGAGAAAAGGCAGATTTGCGAGACATAAACTCGCATTTGCAAAAAAAAAAAACATTTGTGAGGAATTGTGAGGGCTTTTTATTTTTGTGAGTTCTCGCAATTGCGAGGTTATATCACAGTTCTGAAAAAAAAAGTCAGAATTGTGAGTTTACATCTTGCAGTTCTAACTTAATTTCTCAGAATCATAAGTTTATATCTCAATTCTGAGGGAAAAAAGGCAGAATTACGAGTTTGTATCATTTAATTCTGAGAAAAAAATAATTGTGAGATAGGGCTGCACAATTAATCGAATTTGTAATCATGATTACAGTTACAGATGCCACAATTGTGCAATCGTTCAAAGGCACAATTAAAAAAAAAAAAATCCACTTACATTATTCTGCTTTCTTCAGATGTGTGGGTGTGTGCAAGAGAGAGAGTGTGTATTTTTGCTAAAGGTTATCTTATTTTCCTACAGGGTTTTTTTTTTTTTCTCATTGTTTTAATTTTTTAAATGTTTACCTTTTTTATATTTAAAGAATAAACTATATATAAAAATGATATGAAGCTGCTTGAAACAATGGTATAAAGCTATTCAAAACATCATTCAGTGTAAATTGTGATAATCGTAATTAATAATTGCAATTAAAATTTCAAGGGAATAATCAACAATTAGGATTTTTGTCATAATCATGTAGCCCTATTGTGAGATTTTTTTTTTTTTAAGTCAGTGTCAGAAATTGGCTTTCTATAATTATGAGTAGTAGTAATTAAAGTGGTTAAATATATATACATTGCAATATATTGTAAAATGTATTTCTGTGATAACAGTAATTTTACTAGCATCAAGAGTCATTACATCAGTCTTCATTCTAATTTGCTGATTTGGTACTCAATAAATATTTTGGTAATACTTTACAATAAGGTTCACTAGTTAACAGTTGAACAGTACATGAACTGAGAATGAACAAAACTTCTACAGCATTTATAAATCTTCGTTAATTTTAATTTCAGCATTTACGAAAACATTATTAAAATCACAAGTTGTGAATTAACAAGTTGTCAAAGCACTGTGAATTAACATGAACAAATAATAAACAACTGTAGTTTTAATAACATGAATAAAATTAATAAATAGTGTAATATGTATTGTTCATTGTTTATTCATGTTAGTTAATACATAACTAATGTTAATAAATGACATCTTATTGTAAAGTGTTACTAATATGTCTAATTATTATTATAAAAAGAAAATGTGCTGCTTGACATTTTTATGGAAATCGGGATGGATTTTTTTCAGGATTCTTTGATGAATAGAGAATAAGTTGAAAAGAGCCATCTTTTATTTCAAATAGAAATCTTTTGGATTATTATAAAAGTCTTCACTGTCACTTTTGATCAATCTAATGCAGCCTTGCTAAATAAAAGTACTAATTTATCTAATATAATGTCTTATTATTTTCAAACTGTTTGACTGTATTGAAACTATAATTTCAATTCAAAATTATTATTTAATATAACTTGATCACTTTGAGTAACAACCAAGTTAAAGTTTCAGAAATCACAATGAAGGAGTTGAATGAGAATGAGAGAAAGTATTCATCAGCAAACAAACTCATCAAAGATTTTTTTTGTTTGTTTTAACCTTTAATGATGACATTTGAGATTTGAGACCTACAGTACTTCATGCTGTGAAAACTTTATTTTGTGGTTTTCAAGGCTGACACGACTGAAAGAGTTTGAAAAGTCTTTTTTTTTTTTTTCATGATACATTTTTTTCTCCTCACCAACTCTTCCTCCTTCATGTTCTCAAGTCATATTCTCACTTGGGTCAGATGGCCTAAGAGCTTCTTCAGAGGTTCACTGAGGTCTGAACTGAGCTGTGAAAATCAAGGGCTTCGTCTCTCTAACACACACTCACACATACATATACACACACTTCTGGATCTGGAACAAGCTGAAAGAAATTCTTACATAAAAGCTGACATGGATTCTCTCAAGCAAACCTTTCTGAGAAACAGAGAGGGCGGGAGAAAGAAAAAGAGAGAAAGACAAAGAAAAGCGCAGACAGTTGAGATAATAGTGATGGTTTGTGACTGGTTAAACCGGTGATGTAATGGCCATGCGGTGGCCCTGTGGGGTCAGCAGAGAGCATCCATTATGATTCCGTGGCATTAATGTGATAATCTAAAGCCTAATGAGAAACCGCCTCAGGGATGTTGTTTGAGAACAAGGGGTTGGGATGTCACCTTCAGTCTTTAGCCCTCTTCGCTTTACCCTTTCAATCTCCGCCGTCCTGTCTCTCTCTTTGTCTGTTTTTGAACTATGAGGTCAGTGCATTAGCCTTGCTGTAGGAGCTGCCGGGGGAGTGAAGTGTGCAGCCTGTGCGTTTAGCCAGAGCGGATGACCCTGTACACACACACACACCTGTGGCCCACACATAAAACAACATTATGAAGAACAAAGTACGCTCATTTTCTTTTCCTCTCTACTCCTTTGAACTTAAAGGACAAACACTAAATGGTTTATCTGTCTATCTATCTATCTATCTATCTATCTATCTATCTATCTGTCGTTCTGTCGTTCTGTTGTTCTGTCTTTCTATCTACAGTTGACTTCAAAACTTTGCATCCCTCTTTCAGAATCATTAAAAATGTTAATTATTTTACCAAAATAAGATGGATCATACAAAATGCATGCTATTGTTTATTTAGTACTGACCTGAAAAAGACATTTCACATAAAAGATCTTTACATATATTCCACAAACATTATTTATAAATTTAATTTATAATTTATAAAAATGATTCTTAATACTGTGTTGTTACCTGAATGATCCACAGCTGTTTTTTTCTATTTTTTTTTTGGTTAATTGATAGTTGTTCATGAGTCCCTTGTTTGTCCTGAACAGTTAAACTGCCTGCTGTTCTTCAGAAAAATCTTTCAGGTCCCACAAATTCTTTGGTTTTCCAGCATTTTTGTGTATTTGAACCCTTTCCAGCAATGACTGTATGATTTTAAGATCCATCTTTTCACACTGAGAACAACTGAGGGACTCATATGCAACTATTACAGAAGGTTCAAACACTCATTGATGCTTCAGAAGGAAAAAAAAACATGCATTAAAAGGGTGTAAAACTTTTGAGCAGAAAGGAGATGCATTACATTTTTTGTACGTTGCCTAAATATCATATTTTTTATTTAGTACTGGCCTTCACAGGCTACAGAAGATATTTCCATGTTTCCCAGAAAACAAAATAAATAAAATTTACCCTGATCTTTAAATTCTGTGGATCATCCAGGTATCAACACAGTATTAAGATTCAAGGGGATGTACACTTTTGAACCAGGTCGTTATTTATAAACATGCATTTTGTGTGATCCCTCTTATTTTGGTAAAATAATTAACATTTGTAATGATTCTGAAAGGGGGATACAAACTTTTGACATCATATCTATCTATTTTTCAGTCAGTCTGTCTGTCTGTCTATCACCAGTCAAGGCCAAAAATATCAGCACCCTTGCAATTCTATCAGAAAATGCAACAGTTCTCTCAGAAAATTGTTCCAATTGCAAATGTTTTGGTATTCACATGCTTATTGTTTTTGTTTGCACTGCAACAACACAAGAAAGTCAAACTTGATAGTATTTTACACAGAACTTAAAAATGGACTGGACAAAATTACTGGCACCTTGTCAAAATTGTGAGAAATAATTGCTTTTCAGGCATGTGATGCTCCTGTAATTTGTATTTAGACACACCTGTGGCAAGTAACAGGTGTGGGCAATATAGTAATCACACTTGCAACCAGTTAAAATGGAAAAAGTTTGGCTCATCCTTTGTGTTGTGTGTCGCACTGAGCATAGAGAAAAGAAAGAAGTGTAAAGAGTTATCTGTGGATTTGAGAGGAAAAATTGTGGAAAAACATGGACAATCTCAAGGCTACAAGTCCATCTCTAGAGATCTTAATGTTCCTGTGTCCACTTTGCGCAATATCATCAAGAGGTTTACAGCCCATGGCACTGTAACTCCTTGGACATGGACGGAAGAGCAAAATGAATGAAAAATTTCAGTGAAGGATTGTTGGAATGTTGGATAAAGAACCTTGATTAACTTCCAAACAAATTCAAGCTGATCTGCAGACACATGGTGCAACGTCAACTCACACTATCTGTTCTGAAATTGCCAGCAATGAGTCCAGATCTGAATCCCATAGAACACCTGTGGAGAGATCTCAAATCAGCAGTTGGGAGAAGGCATCCTTCAAATCTGAATGACCTGGAGCAGTTTGCAAAAGAAGAGTGGTCCAAAATTCCAGTAGAGAGGTGTAAGAAACTCATCCATGGTTACAGGAAGTGACTGATTTCAGCTATTTTTTCCAAAGGGGGTGCTACCAAATATTAAGTTAGGGGTGCCAATAATTTAAAAAAAAACATCTATCTATCTATCTATCTATCTATCTATCTATCTATCTATCTATCTATCTACCTATCTATCTATCGTTCTATCTACCTATCTATCTATCGTTCTATCTATCATTCTGTTTGTCTATCTTTGTATCTGTTGTTGTATCTATTTGTCTATCTATCTATCTATCTATCTATCTATCTATCTATCTATCTATCTATCTATCTATCGTTCTATCGTTCTATCTATCTATCTACCATTCTGTCATTCTATCTATCTATCATTCTGTTTGTCTATCTTTGTATCTATTATCGTTCTGTCTGTCTGTATATCTATCTATCTATATCTATCTATCGTTCTATTGTTCTATCGTTCTATCATTCTGTTTGTCTGTCTGTCTTTGTATCTATTGTTGTATCGTTCTGTCTATCTATCTATCTATCTATCTATTTATCTATCTATCTACCGTTCTATCGTTCTGTCATTCTGTTTGTCTGTCTATCTTTGTATATATTGTTGTATCGTTCTGTCTATCTATCTATCTATCTATCTATCTATCTATCTATCTATCTATCTATCTATCTATCTATCTATCTATCTATCTATCCGTCTATCCGTCTATCCGTAAATCCATCTATCTGTCTGTCTGTCTGTCTAT